>QXEO01000492.1:3728728-4254273 GCA_007115705.1 Dactylis glomerata
TCAAAAGATGGCTTGCCTTGGTTGGCAAAGTGTCCGGGGTAGTCTTCTTCTTCTTGATAAAATTCCCCCTCAATATCCTCCTCAGCAATACTAGCTTCTAATAACGAATAAACACAAGGCACACAATCACTACACAATACTAACAACACTCCAAGCACACATACTTGTTTTCAAACAATAGAATTTATGTTGGATTTTATTGAGTTGGGTTGCAAGTTTTCTTCCAAGTTTTCATTAAGTGTGTAAGTTAGATTTTTCTACCATGTGCCCTAGGTTGTTTACTTTCTTAGCATTGGTATTAAACTAGGGGTATTAGGGCTAGTTCAAGTGGGGAGGGATTAATTAAGTAAATTGGTATTTAGGGAAAAACTAAACTAAGTGTATAATAGGGATCTATCATTTTATGCTACACTCTAGGGTTGGATTAGAGCTTAGTTGAAAGCACTAACAAGTTTTAATTGACTAAGGTTGGACTAAACAGTGGACAAGTTGACTAGTGAGCTCATAAACCAAGTTTCAAGATTTTAGGAGGTTTAAACAATTTTCTAGAATTTTCCTAAGATTAAGAAGGCTATGGTCAAAGTAATCTTATTAAATTAAATCACTAACTCAAATTGGATTCTAACTAGTTTCAGAGGCTAGATAATTTCCTAAGCTTTCCAACGCATATTTATTTGCTAAAAACGGATTTCTAAAACTCTTGGAATTTAAGTTTGAAAATCATATCTGAAACAAATTTAAAATGAGCGGGAAAATAAATAAAAACGCTTCGGACCGAATCTCACTGAACCGGGCCGATTTCCGAAGAAACCCGAATGGGCCGGCCCAGTACCACTTCGCCAGGGGCGGGAAACATTCGAATTCGAACCCGACAGGTGGGGCCTATGCGTCAGGTCACTTACACGACCAAACGGGTACGCTGCCGTTGGATTCGAATCCAACGGCGCGTCGGCGTCGTGTTCATCGGCGAGGGCGGGAGCTCACCGGCGTGCAGTAGGGAAGAGGACGGCAACGGCGAGGGACGTAGGGGAAGCAGAGCTTGACGGCGCGGGACGGAAAAGGTTCCTTCAGCACTCCTCCTCCACTTCTCGGCGTCCGTTTGCCCAACGGAGGCCGAACGCGGTGGCGCCACCCACGTCCAGGAGCTCGCCGGCGGGGCTGGCTACGTCGAACAAGAGCGAACTGGGGGAAGAGAAGATGTCTGGGAGCTTGCTGGGGACGGTGTGAGTTCACTCATGTGCTCGGAGGGGCTTTTTATAGGCCAGAAGGCCGGGGGCAAGGATGGCCAGAAGGTGGCCGGTGCAGGGGGGTCTGGCGGCGTGCACGGGCAAAGCCAGGCGCGGTGGCCTTGGGGGCGTGCTGGCGGGGTTTGGTCGTGGCGTCGGGGCACTGTGGGCATTCTCTGGCGAGCTCACGCCGGTCGGTATCGTGCAGAGAGCGGAGGGCAAGGAGAGAGGGGGTCCGGGCGGTTTCCTCCTTGTGCTCCATGTCTCACGGCCTGGGTCGGGGCAGAGGAGGCTAGGGCTCGACCGAGGGGAAATCCACGAGCATGGCTACAGGGCTAGGGCGAACGGGAACAGCGTCGGCCACAGTAGAGTCGATTTTCCTGGATTTTTGCCCACCAGGTGTTCGACACAATGCCCGCAAGAATTCAAAATTTGAATTTTTGAAAAGTTTCACTTTGGGTTGTCAACATACTTCACAAGGATTCCAAAGATATTTTTGTTGAGCAGAAAGATGATGTTTTGCAGAAATCAAATTTAAATTTTGGGGTATGGTCACTATTTCAGATTCAAACTTTGGCAGATGTTTGAGTTAGGTTAAGATTTGAGTTTTTGTTTGAAAATTCTTGGTTGAGCTAGTATGCAGCCTGGTCAAGCTCAACTAACTGACCACACCCTTACTTGAGTTACAGATTGCTTAATCTAAGTGTCCAAAGTAGGGTAGTCAATAATATTTTCTAGATCAAACTTTTCTTCTCTTTTTCTTTATTTCTTTTGTTTCTGGTTTCTTAGCTCTTATAGCTCTTCTCTAATGCTTCTGTTGGTTAAGTTTGAATTAACTAAATATTTCACAACAAATTATAACACTCATGAAATCATAAAAGACATATAATAGAAATCTATGCATGCATGCAATATGAATGAAAAAGTTTTATCTTGGTCCAAAATTTGGCACTTTAATTAATAGGAAATGGATTACAAATATTTGGGTTGTTACAATCTTCCCCCCTTAAAAAGAATCTCGTCCTCGAGATTCACTAACTAAGAATTGAAAAGATGGGGAAATTCTTTCTGAAGGTAATCTTCTCGTGTCCAAGTGGCTTCATCTTCTGTGTGATTGCTCCACTGAACTTTCAGAAACTTGATGCTTCGGGTTCGAGTGGTTCGATATGCTTCCTCGAGGATATGGGTAGGCACTTCACGATAGGTCAAATCCTTGTTGATGTCCACAGAACGGTGATCAATATTCTTGAAGATCTCTGGCTTCTCCGGAACTTCAAGACATTTCCGAAGTAAAGACACGTGAAAAACATCGTGCACTTCGGACAATTCAGGGGGCATTTCCAACTGATAAGACACTTCTCCTCTGCGGCCTAGTATCTTGAAGGTTCCAATATACCTTGGTGCAAGCTTTCCTTTTACTTGGAATCTCTGCATTCCCTTGAGAGGTGATACTCTAAGATATACAAAATCTCCAATCTTGAAGGTCAGTTCTCTACGTCTCTTGTCGGCATAACTCTTCTGTCTAGACTGGGCTGCCTTGAGGTAATCACGAATCATGCGAACCTTCTGTTCAGCTTCTTGCAGAATGTCCGGTCCAAATATCTTACTGTCTCCGGTTTCAGACCAATTCAAAGGGGTACGACACTTTCTTCCATATAAAGCTTCAAATGGGGCCATTTGCAAACTGGCTTGATAACTGTTGTTGTATGAAAATTCTGCGAAAGGCAGACAATCTTCCCACTTAGCTCCATAGGCTAGAACACAGGCTCTCAGCATATCTTCAAGTATTTGGTTCACTCTTTCAGTCTATCCATCAGTCTGAGGGTGGTAAGCTGTGCTAAAGGCTAATTTGGTTCCCAAGGCTTGATGCAAACTTCTCCAAAATCTCGAGGTGAATTGGGTTCCTCGATCGGAGACTATGGTTTTAGGGACTCCATGTAAACTAACAATTCTGGATAGATAAAGATCTGCCAGCTGTCCTGAGGTATAAGTGGTCTTGACAGGAATAAAGTGGGCATCTTTGGTCAGTCTATCCACAATGACCCAGATAGAGTCATTTCCGCGGCTAGACCTTGGAAATCCAGTGATGAAATCCATCCCAATAGATTCCCACTTCCATTCCGGAGCTTGCAAAGGTTGCAGCAGTCCAGCAGGATGTTGATGTTCAGCCTTGACTCTTTGACAAATATCACACTTGGATATGAACGATGCAATCTCACGCTTCATTCCATGCCACCAAAACTATTCCTTTAAATCTTGATACATTTTGGTTCCACCGGGGTGGATAGAGTAAGGTGTCTCATGGGCTTCCTTCATAATGACTTCCTTCAATTCTAAATCAGCAGGCACACAAATACGTCCTTTGTACCAAAGAACTCCTTGATCGTCTTCTTCAAATCCTGGCACCTTGCCAGAACTAATTCTGCGCTTAATTCCGTCAATACTCTCATTTCCCTTCTGGGCTTCTTTGATTTGGCTCATCAAGGTGGGTTGAAACTCAAGGTTGGCTAAGAATCCTTGGCTGACTAGTTCCAATCCAAACCTTTCAAACTCTTGGTTCAACATGGGTTGCTCCTCTTTGATCATCATATTCAAGGTGCAGGGCTTTCTACTCAATGCATCGGCCACTACATTGGCCTTACTGGGGTGATAATGAATTTCCAGATTGTAATCCTTGATCAACTCTATCCATCTTCTTTGCCTCATGTTTAACTCCTTCTGGGTGAAAATATACTTCAAACTCTTGTGATCAGTGTAGATCTCGCAACGGTTACCCATAAGATAGTGCCTCCAGGTCTTCAAAGCTAGAACTATGGCTGCTAACTCCAGATCATGGGTTGGATAGTTTTCTTCATGAGGTCGAAGCTGCCGGGAGAGGTAAGCTATGACCTTGCCTTCTTGCATTAACACACAACCAAGTCCAAGTTTGGAAGCGTCGCAATAGACATCAAAGTTTTTGGTGATATCGGGCATGGTTAGGACCGAGGCGGTTACTAATCGCTTCTTGAGCTCTTGAAAACTCTCTTCACACTTAGGGGTCCATTCAAACTTCTTGTCCTTCTTCAATAGTTGGGTCATGGGTCTGGCAATGCTTGAAAACCCTTCAACAAATTTGCGGTAATATCCTGCTAATCCGAGAAAACCTCTAACTTTCGTTTGAGTGGTAGGGGCTTCCCATTCCATGACTGATTTGATCTTCTTTGGGTCCACTGACACTCCTCCAGCTGATAATACATGGCCTAAGAATCCAACTTCCTTTAACCAAAACTCACACTTACTAAACTTGGCATAAAGCTGATGCTCTCTCAGAGTCTCTAAGATTAATCTCAGATGGGTTGCATGCTCTTCTTCAGACTTGGAGTAAATAAGAATGTCATCAATGAAGACAACAACAAACTTATCCAAGAACTCCATGAAAACCTTATTCATGAGGTTCATGAAATAGGCAGGGGCATTGGTTAATCCAAAGGACATTACGGTGTACTCATACAATCCATATCGGGTAGTGAAGGCTGTTTTAGGTATATCCGTTGCACGGATCTTCAGTTGATGGTACCCAGTTCTAAGGTCTATCTTTGAGAAAACTTGAGCTCCAGTCAATTGGTCAAACAGATCATCAATCTTTGGGAGAGGATACTTATTCTTGATGGTAACATCATTTAGCTTGCGGTAATCCGTGCACAATCGGCTGGAACTGTCACTTTTATCCACAAACAAGACGGGTGATCTCCAAGCGGATGAACTTGGCTGAATCAATCCCTTACTCAAAAGGTCATCCAATTGCTTCTTTAACTCCACTAGTTCAGCTGGGTTCATACGGTAGGGTCGTTGGGCTATAGATCCAGTTCTGGGGATAAGCTCAATGATAAACTCAATATCCTGATCCGGTGGCATTCCGGGTAGCTCATCGGGAAAAACATCCGGGTATTCACAGACGACGGGAACTTGCTCTAGAGTTGGTCCTGATATACTCTTATGACATCTGGTGGTTTAGGGTGGTTTTACGGACACATGCTTTACTACAATTCCAGTGCTACTCTTCATGGTGATGGTCTTCTTGGCACAATCTATCACTCCTTGATGGGAAGACACCAATTCATTCCAAGAACTACTTCCAAACCTTTAGTTGCCAACACTATCAAATTGGCTAAGAAAGCTATTCCATGAATTTCTATGGGAACTGCCAAACAGTTCCACTCAGCCCTTGTTGTTGACCCAGGTATTTGTACTAACATGGCATGTTTCATGGGTGTTGGTTGAAGTCCACTTTTATCAACAAATAACTTAGTAACAAACAAGTGTGAGGCTCCAGAATCAAACAGAACTCTTGCATGAACTAAATTAATAGGGAACATACCAAGCACAACGTCGGTTGCTTCCTGAGCTTCTTCAACATTCATGTGATTCAGACGGCCTCGAGGGTGAGGCTGGTTCCTTGGTGGATAATTCTTGCCATTTCCAACACGGCGCTGTTGTTGAGCAGGAGCAGTGGTCTTGGATGCATCATTCAACTTCTTCGGGCATTCATTGGAGTAGTGCCCCTTGATTCCGCACTCATAACAGGTAACACCAGACTTGTCACCAGACTTGGGCAGCGCAGGTGCGCCATTCGGCCTTGGAGTATTGGGGTTGAAGTTGTGGCCATTAGGTCTTGGAGGTGCACGGTTGAAGTTGTTGCCGGTCAGACGGTTGGGGAAGTTAGGACGTGGAGCAGGTGCAGATGGCCTCATAGGTCTAGGGGCAAAACCCATAGGTGGATTTCCCCTTGGCTTCTGCGAGTTGCTTGAGTTGCCTTGATACATCATACGGCGCTTGCGGTTCTCTGCAGCTTGCTTGAGTTTGCCTTCCATCTGAATGGCAGAGTCAACAAATGACTCCAGGTCTGCAAAGGGAATGCTGACCAAGACACATTGCATCTCATCATGAAGTCCATTCAGAAACCTCTCTTGCTTCTTCTCATTGGTGTTGGTGTCATATGGGGCATACCTAGACAAAGTAAGGAACTTGTCACGGTAGTCAACCACAGATAGGGAGCCTTGCTTCAGATTTCTGAACTCATCTCTCATCCTTTTGACTAATCCCAAAGGAACATGGGCTTTGCTGAACTTGCTCTTGAACTCCTCCCAAGGCATCACATACCCTTGGGCTTGCATTGCACGAGTGCTATCCCACCAAGCTCTTGCGGCTCCAGCAAGATAGTGGGTGGTGTACAAGACCTTCTCAATTTCTTCAACTTTGGTGACTGCCAAATTGTTCTCCATAGTGCGAAGCCAGTCATCAGCATCTAAGGGTTCTTCCGACTTAGTGAACATAGGTGGGTTGGTGTTTTGGGAACTCCTTAACTTGGATCGGTGATCACCATGGCCATTGTTTTCTCCTTCACCATGGCCATTTCCATTGCCATTGTTGTGGTTCATTGCCATCTGGGTTAGCTGCTGAAGAGTGGCCAAGTTAGCTTGGCGCTCAGCTCGGGCTGCTTCCCGGTCTTCCATGATCAACCTTAGCAGTTGTGCTACTTCCGGGTTCGGGGGTGGGGGTACTCGCGGCATCTGGAGATAATGGGGGTAAGACAAGATGGAAAAACTAATTGCTAAGGTTTAAATGTAACAAAGATGATGCAATTTTGTCTTACTAAGGCCTTAAGGGCCAAATTCATATTTCATTCAACAGACATCAAACATACCACACATACGAGTTCACATGTTACAAATGGTTTACATCAAACCATTGCGACTCGTCTACTAGAGAGGGGGATACCACTCACACCTACACGAAGTGACTTAAAGTAAACTCATAACTAGATAACACGGGGATCTCCAATCTAAACATCGGGCTCCTCGGGGTCTTCCTCCTCATCATCCTCAATGAATCCAGCATCCTCATCATTCTCCTGATCATCAAGGTCCTCCATGAAGTCACCCTCATCACTAACGAGGGCATTATCCTCCTTGCGGAGGTCAATGCCTTCCTCCTCACCAAGTTGGCTCTCTAGATCCTCAATGTACTCAGTCAGCTCAGCCACATTGGCCTTCAACTCTTCAATGGTCTGATCCCTTTCCTCGCGCTGGCGGCGAAGGCTCTTGCGATCCTTAGCAAGGATCCTGATGGTGCTTCTCGCCTCCACAAGTGCGAAGTGCTCAAGGTTGGCCTTGGTACGGGCACGATCTGCCTCCTGCTGAGTGGAGTACAGTAAGAAGTCCATGTGATCTGCATATGTACTCGGCTCATTTTGCCCTGGCATGTTTGCGGGACGCCCTTCCGCATCACGTCGAGCAAAGTTCCTAAAGCGCTCCACCTGAACCTCCTCAACATGCAGTCCGCATAAGCGGGCTAGCATCTCCTGCATACCTCAGACCAAACCATCGGCCCAAGTGTTCTCCACAAGCTCAAACTTGATCCTTGGAGAACTTAGATCTCCCTTCTTGCCACGGCAACTTGCCCTGATAAGCCACCGTAGCTCTCCATCCGGGTGCTCATTGAGCACGGCTCCCTTGAACTCCGGATACAGACGATCCAGGAACAAGGTCAGGGTAGTGAGGTCGCGCTCAAAAACAAGGCTACCACCATGGCCCAACTGGTATTGCTCCGTGAACACCAGGGCCATCTACAAAATTTTAGATTAGATTAAGTTAGTGACCAAGTCAAGTGTGCAAAATTTTAAGTAGGCAAAAACTGAATCATGTACAAAGCTTTGTAAATAGAGAGGAAAAGACTAAACAATTTTAAACCATTACTTATCTCTTTGCTTTTATAAAGGTTTCATTTAACGCCCATTCTAACTAAGGTCTCCTATGGTCAGCCTAGGCTCTGCTACCAACTTGTAACACCCCCGAATTTATAACAAATTCGAAGTGCCCGTTATGTATTCCACCACAATCTCAGAATCATTGTTGTGATACACATAACGTAGTTGGTAACCAGTTCCATAGACATTACAATACGAATGGTTCAAATACAATGGTCATAGTGACCAATTTCATATTACAACATAACTAGCTGGGTGGCCCGCGCATTTGCGCGGCTAGTTGCCATGAATCATTATGTTTAGTAATTACACTCAAATGACGGTACGTTCTTATGTGAAAGTGGAGGACTGATCTCCATTTTCTTTTTGATCCTTGTACCAATCTATATCTGAGTAGTTCTTTGTGAAGACTTAGATATCACACATGGTCCGTATCTGGTCCATATATTTCTCCCTCGATGCATGTGGATTCTAAGTTGCCTTTGTCAGTTAATGGTAGATATCATGCGTACTTATGTTTGCAACCGTGCACACTCATCTTAGTTAGTTAATTACCTTGACCAGTTATTGCTCGCTCAACCAAGTTGGCAGAACTACTTTTGTAAATTCATGTCTTTTGCTCAAACATTTTCTCTCTCATGCCTTCATAGCTTATCATTCTGATTATGCTCGTATATTTTTTATCAACTTTTATTTTCACAAATATAATTTATAGGTAAATTTGTCAATCTATGCATTTTATCAAATTTCAATGAAAATTAGTTGTGTGAACTTTTTTTTACGTCTTATATCTAACTAGCTACGTGGCCCGCGCATTTGCGCGGCTAGATGTACAATATATTATTAGTTAATTTTTTTATAAATTATGTGTCATAATTAGCAATTATACACTAAATTCCTGAAAAATACTATCATTAGCTCAATGCTATCACTACATTAGGGTTAATTTAAATTTCCCAATATATGCATACAAATAGAATGGTTTAAGTAAAATATGATTTGACAATGATGGTATTCTTCTATAAAAAGTATTTCTAATAACTGTATTAGATTGTAGATATGAATTTTCTGAAGCAATCATAAAAACTTAACAGTGTTCAGATTTCCTCAGATTTCCCGTGCAACATGCGAATCGTAGACTATATCATTACATGTCTCCAGCTTTCTTTTTAGTTCCTTGTCTCTATATTGGTCGATGTCTTCAAAACTCCTAGGCATGTCCTTTAAGAAAATGTAAATCTCTACGATCTTTAGAAAAATCCTAACATTGTGTTGGTCAATGTCATTATAACTTGACTTTTCTTGCCGTGTGCACACATTTAATTAAATACTCCAACCATTAGTTTTGTATAATCCGCCTAATATGTCTGCTTGCATACACCGAGTCTTCCTCTGTGCGATACCATGCATGCCTTATACGTGGTTAGTGTAAATGTATATTCTCGTTTGTTCTTCGGATGTCACTTCTTACCACTAATAAAGTAGTGAATAAAGATAAACCCGTATTCATAAGAATGTTGATTCTTTGTAGCACGTTGGTCTATGCAAGAAATATGTATACTTGATCACATATCTCATCTATAGAATAAAACTGCGTACATATTTCTCACAAATAAACATATAGAGGCGGGCTTAATTTCACAAAGAAATATATGTATAGGCTAGTGTATAACATGATTTAATCAAGCATATGTACCTGGTTGCTGCTGTTAAACGCACGATATTCAATGCGACTATATTCTTGTATACCAGCATGATCTCGATGCATAAGGTGTTTATTATCCAGTACCAGATGCTCAGGAACCTAGAAGCCGACGAACAGCTGACGAACGAACGCGGAGGGCAGAGGAGAGAATCGTCGTGTCTCTGCCGTCTCCATCTGATCAACTTTCTAATCGATTTGCTTCTACATATCCACGCATATGTCTGCTTCATGGATGACCAGTAGAGCCTGGCCTGCCGCATCGACATCTCACGATGCATGTATGTACAGGCTGTTCATGTAGGTGTAATTCCTTTTTCACCATCATTAAATCGTTTGGATAGACACTGCATCAACGGATGAATTGCAAGTTAGTTCAACGATAGGGCATAATCTATTTGAATCGACCTTGATGCATGGGCATGCATGTATGTTTAAACGATTTTTGTGTGGATTTGGATGCTAAATTTCAGTCAAATCGTGTGTGGTCTGATAGAGCCCAACTCATGCAAACCACGGTGGCCCGGCAGGTCTGCTGCCATCGCGTGCTGGGTGCGCTCACCCGTGCTGCATAGCCTTCCGACTATATTGCTTCGGGCTAGATCGATATCTTGATGCGAGCTAGTCGTAGACTCGGCTATCTCGTGTGCTCATCACTTTGTTGATGGTTTATCGCTAGATCGTCAAAGGTCCCACTGTCATCGTCTCGAACTCATCAGAGACGCGAGGCTGTTTTTTTTTATAATGGATTCAGATCTGCCGGACCATCAAACCATCTGCTGCCATGCGTTGTGGTCGCAAACGATTGTAGGCGATGCAAGTTTGTCATAGACGTTGCTGTAGACTCGGCTATCTCCTGTGCTAGTCACTTTGTCGGCGGCTCACTGCTAGGTCGTCACAGGTCCCCCTCTCGCCGTCATCGTCTCGAACTCCAAGACTCATGGGAGACGCAAGACTGTTTGAGGCCGCTGCTATCCCAAGATCCAGTGGATGGCCGGCCGCTGCATTAAATCTGGTATTTGGAAGAGCCACCAATCAATCATCAACACTATAATTCCTCCTCCATGCAGAATCACAACCTCAAAACGTGAGTTTAGCCACCAGACCAGAGGGTCGGATACATACACAAACGTTGCCGAAAGTTAATCTCCTGGATGAATCATAAAGAACCAATGAATCTTGTTCGGGCAACCTAGTCTTGCATGATGGAAATTCCTGTGTACATTATAATACCATTGTGCGTGTGAGATTAATTACGTACCTCAACATCCATGCACACAGATCTTGATTTTCCTGGCCTGAGGAAGTAGACCAAGGCAAGTCGTGTCGAACTGCCGATGTCGTCCACAACGTCGCGGCGACTATCCGCGAAGGTGGCAGTTCCTTCTCGATCAGGGTCGTCCCTGTGAAGGTGTATACTGGGCCTTCACGTTCGTGACATCTAAAGCGCTAGAGGTGTTGCAGCAATAGGCTGACGCCATACACCGGCTCGTTGTAGAAGCCTAAACTTTGTCTCATACTGTTTATATTCTATATGTTGTTGTATCGCCCCACCGCCGGCGCGTTGTGTTGGTTGTCGATCGATTGTCGTCTCGTCGATTTGGCGGCGGCGAGGGAGCATGTCCCGGGCTCCTGATCGCGAACCATGAGACCGGGTGCCTATATCGATTGAGTTTTGTCTAAGCTATTCTTGTGGTGCACGCCGCCTCTTATATTTGATGCCTAGCTATAGCGATCCTGAACGTGTACGTCTCGTCATGCCTAGCTATAGCAATCCTGAACATGTACGTTTCGTGTTCTTTTCCGTGCGTACATATGTCTCCTCTTTTTTGCTTGTGCGGCTTGTATAAGAGTGTCTAGCTGATCCGATCCGTTGGTTCGCAATGTTTAATCTCCACCGTCCATTGTTTGTTGTTTTAATAATATAATAGATTGCATATCAAAGTTTTCCACTTTGTCAACCTAATAAGAATTCGTTCTACCATATATTGATGAACTTGATGACTTATTTTAAACCATGTTAGTAATATAATATAATTTATGCAAGTAGATTAATTAATTTATCTACATCTTTGTAATTTGGGTTAAATTAGCAAGATGTATTATGTATAAGTATATTTCATAGGTCCTTTGGGAATTAGTGGCTTTTTTCTTCTTGCTCTGTTCCAAAATGATTCAAGTCAAGGTTTTTGTCATAATTCAAATTTCTCTAACTTTGACCGGATTTATGGAAAAAGTCAAAATATCTATAAAGTCACAGCAATATTGCAAAAAAAACATATTGCATGATGATTGACTAAATTGGTGTTGTAGATTTTTTTTATAAATTTATTAGTCATTTTTCTTTTAACAAATTCACATAATTTTAATTATTTTGATATGGAGGAGGAATTTATCATTGTGTTACAAACACCAACGAATAGATTCGTATATTTGCGAATGTTGCGCTTCTTTCCGCCTTAGTTATCCTATAGGGTAATGGGTTGGTTTCTTATAGAACTAATTGTTCATTTACTCGTTTACTGTACTTGCATCTACAGCCTCTTGCATCAGAATACCTTAAGGATTCAACGAAATATTTGTATGTAGATGCAGAGATAATCTACTTCTACTGACTGGAATTTCAATCACAATGGCTGTTAAAAAAGAGATATATAAAATCTCGATAGACGTGTTAACCCAAACAGATTATAATAAGTGGATGATCTCCGTAGTGAGAATTGCACGTCGAACAGTTCAATAATGGCTAGCTGTAGTCTAAAAGAACTAAGCAAAGAACAACACTGATCGAATAATTGGTCTGACTCTATTCCAACATCCCCTACTTGCTTCCAACCGCCCCTGATCCTACATGGATGATTAAGAAAAGACAGATTTGGGGTGCAAAGCTTGCTGAATGCATAGATAGGACTCGTAGGATTGTCCATTAACCGTACCTTTGAGGTTGCTGTATGGAAGGCGGCGCTGAATCCTCTGTGATGGGTTCTTTTACACCGCTCAATCAGCGTGATGGTTGCTTAATGGTTATTCTTTCCGATAAGAATTAAGGCGAGGGCTCCTGTGCTGCCATGGAGTGCCCATTGGTCTGATTCACCCAAGAGAGGAGTCACTGCGCGTGATAGTAGGCAAATAATCAAGCTCAGTGATGCATACTGTAGTGGCACAGTGGGTCTCCAGATCATCTACTGTTCAACGGGTGTCTCTTCTGGCCCCTGCTGTCGCCATCGATCCAAACCGTCTCGTGAATTTCAGGATTCGTCGCTTCTTGATAGAACTCGTCGAATACTTTTGTAGTATATTCAGGGCAGGTTGTGCTGGTGCGATCATCCTGTTCCCGTTGTTGCGATGCGAGATCGCTATTGTCGTCTCGCTGAGCAGCGCTAATCACGGCTTAGATTGGGCAAAGAGATGAGAGCTTTTTTAGGTATAGATGAGGGTTTTTGTTGAGATAAAGAACGATCCTTTGATCTGCTGGTGTCCTGCTGTCTGTAGTTCCGTCGATTTCGCAATGCAAGCGAGACTTGTTGGCAATCTTGATCTTCTGTGGCGTGCGTGAGCCTTCGATTGATTCGTTGGGTGTCCAAGCGTGTATGCTTTTTGGGGTTTATGCTAGCGCGGATGTGAATTAACGGACCAAATAATGTGTCCGTATTGGCATCGATCTCTTTTCAGATTACACGTGCGCGTTTACGTGTTGGCCCACGTGTTGAGCCTGGACATCAACTGGTTCTCTGTGTTGATTCTATTAGATCTCCACCACAAAATCGGTACGTTTTATTAGGGTGAAATCACCACCGTTGGTTGTTAGTTGTTTTAATAATATAATAGATATAGCAGCGGAAATAACGTCTTCGGGTCCATGCCTTCACCCTACAGGCAAATGGCGACTCAGGAGACGATCTTAGTTCTGGTACTCATCTTCATAACCTTCCTCCGGATAATATTCCCCGTAGTCTGGCCAAGTTGATAGCCAGGGACACAGCCATGAGTACATTGGATGCACTCGCAAACCATCTTATAAACAAAATGATAAAGTAGATATGCAAGGTTGATATGGTGGACTAAGCACTAAGATTATTTGCAAAAGCTAGTTTTATTTCCCAAGAAGGTTCATTAGTAGAGAAGAAGATTTAATTCTCTAAGTCCAATCTAAAGAGGAACTTCAAGTGTTGTCAACATCAATGTCAAGTCAAGTCATTCTCCAAGTTCACCATAAGTTGTTAACATTCTTGACAAAAGTCAAGTATAGCTTGCCAACTGTCCATGAGCGCGGACGCGGCTATTCGAATAGTTTTGAAACCTCTGCAGAGGGGTACACTTTACCCACAAGATTCGATACATCTGCCAGGAGAAATCCACGGATCGTCATACACAAAGTATGCGAGTTTCAGATAATCAAACAAACTCCTTCACTTGTCTACTCTAGTATAGGATTCTTCCCTAAGAGTCCCTTTTGGCACTCATAGTTTTGCCCGCTGCAGAGTGCTGCATGAATGGAAATTTTCCACTCGGTTCGGAAGCACTCACGCATGGCTTACTTCTATAAAAGATGATACAAGATCTCCCATACTAGAATAAACAAGCTATAGACTAAGCCCCTTCCCATTTAGGGGTAATGTGGTCGTACGGTAATAGTTGGCTCACATGGTACATCACTTATTATCATTTTCAAATACATTCCATAGTTCTTAGTCAAGTTTATTTTCCTTCATAAAACCATCATGTAGGAGAAATCTCCAATTCAAGTTTTCAAGTTCAAGTCACCAATTTCAAATAGGGTTCCCTTATAGATGGCCTCAATTTTATTAGCGACTAAGCAACTATATAGAGTGATGGTACCACTAAATAAGTCGGATAAACTCAGCTTGATACTCTTGCTAAGCAAGATATCACTACCCAACTATCATTCTAAAGTAGCAATTCAATCATGCAATTTATTTAAAAACAAAATAGAATGCAATAGGGAAAACTAGGCATGTGGAGTATGATTCAAAAGATGGCTTGCCTTGGTTGGCAAAGTGTCCGGGGTAGTCTTCTTCTTCTTGATAAAATTCCCCCTCAATATCCTCCTCAGCAATACTAGCATCTAATAACGAATAAACACAAGGCACACAATCACTACACAAAACTAACAACACTCCAAGCACACATACTTGTTTTCAAACAATAGAATTTATGTTGGATTTTATTGAGTTGGGTTGCAAGTTTTCTTCCAAGTTTTCATTAAGTGTGTAAGTTAGATTTTTCTACCATGTGCCCTAGGTTGTTTACTTTCTTAGCATTGGTATTAAACTAGGGGTATTAGGGCTAGTTCAAGTGGGGAGGGATTAATTAAGTAAATTGGTATTTAGGGAAAAACTAAACTAAGTGTATAATAGGGATCTATCATTTTATGCTACACTCTAGGGTTGGATTAGAGCTTAGTTGAAAGCACTAACAAGTTTTAATTGACTAAGGTTGGACTAAACAGTGGACAAGTTGACTAGTGAGCTTATAAACCAAGTTTCAAGATTTTAGGAGGTTTAAACAATTTTCTAGAATTTTCCTAAGATTAAGAAGGCTATGGTCAAAGTAATCTTATTAAATTAAATCACTAACTCAAATTGGATTCTAACTAGTTTCAGAGGCTATATAATTTCCTAAGCTTTCCAACGCATATTTATTTGCTAAAAACGGATTTCTAAAACTCTTGGAATTTAAGTTTGAAAATCATATCTGAAACAAATTTAAAATGAGCGGGAAAATAAATAAAAACGCTTCGGACCGAATCTCACTGAACCGGGCCGATTTCCGAAGAAACCCGAACGGGCCGGCCCAGTACCGCTTCGCCAGGGGCGGGAAACATTCGAATTCGAACCCGACAGGTGGGGCCTACGCGTCAGGTCACTTACACGACCGAACCGGTACGCTGCCGTTGGATTCTAATCCAACGGCGCGTCGGCGTCGTGTTCATCGGCGAGGGCGGGAGCTCACCGGCGCGCAGTAGGGAAGAGGACGGCGACGGCGAGGGACGTAGGGGAAGCAGAGCTTGACGGCGCGGGGCGGAAAAGGTTCCTGCGGCACTCCTCCTCCACTTCCCGGCGTCCGTTTGCCCAAGGGAGGCCGAACGCGGTGGCGCCACCCGCGTCCAGGAGCTACGTCGAACAAGAGCGAACTGGGGGAAGAGAAGATGTCTGGGAGCTTGCTGGGGACGGTGTGAGTTCACTCGTGTGCCCGGAGGGGCTTTTATAGGCCAGAAGGCCGGGGGCAAGGATGGCCAGAAGGTGGCCGGTGCAAGGGGGTCTGGCGGCGTGCACGGGCAAAGCCGGGCGCGGTGGCCTTGGGGGCGTGCTGGCGGGGTTTGGTCGTGGCATCGGGGCACTGTGGGCATGCTCTGGTGAGCTCACGCCGGTCGGTATCGTGCAGAGAGCAGAGGGCAAGGAGAGAGGGGGTCCGGGCGGTTTCCTCCTTGTGCTCCATGTCTCACGGCCTAGGTCGGGGCAGAGGAGGCTGGGGCTCGACCGAGGGGAAATCCACGAGCATGGCTACAGGGCTAGGGCGAACGGGAACAGCGTCGGCCACAGTAGAGTCGATTTTCCTGGATTTTTGCCCACCAGGTGTTCGACACAATGCCCGTAAGGATTCAAAATTTGAATTTTTGAAAAGTTTCACTTTGGGTTGTCAACATACTTCACAAGGATTCCAAAGATATTTTTATTGAGCAGAAAGATGATGTTTTGCAGAAATCAAATTTAAATTTTGGGGTATGGTCACTGTTTCAGATTCAAAGTTTGGCAAATGTTTGAGTTAGGTTAAGATTTGAGTTTTTGTTTGAAAATTCTTGGTTGAGCTAGTATGCAGCCTGGTCAAGCTCAACTAACTGACCACACCCTTACTTGAGTTACAGATTGCTTACTCTAAGTGTCCAAAGTAGGGTAGTCAATAATATTTTCTAGATCAAACTTTTCTTCTCTTTTTCTTTATTTCTTTTGTTTCTGGCTTCTTAGCTCTTATAGCTCTTCTCTAATGCTTCTGTTGGTTAAGTTTGAATTAACTAAATATTTCACAACAAATTATAACACTCATGAAATCATAAAAGACATATAATAGAAATCTATGCATACATGCAATATGAATGAAAAAGTTTTATCTTGGTCCAAAATTTGTCACTTTAATTAATAGGAAATGGATTACAAATATTTGGGTTGTTACATCTTCCCTCGCGTAGCTTGATGGAATCTTCAGATCTTGGAGTCGTGCCTTGAAGCTTGATATTGGCGTAGAACTTTATTCTCGAGCTTGCAGATGGTAGATAAGAGCATTTATGCTTCGGTCTTCATAGGCACGTCGAATTTGTCGTCTTAGTCCTCTACGCTTCCTAACTACCAAGGCGTAGGTTAGTCCTAATGGAAACCATTCTTTTAGGTCGTCTTGTGCTTGAGCTAAAAAAAATGCTCCAGGTGGCGGCGCACCACCGATAGTGTGTCTTCCTATAGTCATCGAATTTTTCCTTCATGTCTTTGGGGTGGTGGGAACTGTTGAAGACCTTCTTGCTTCTCCATTTTCTTGTAGTCCTTGAGACTCTTGAGGTATATTGGGATACCTTGAGTCGATGTCATCTTCCGAAATATCTTCATGCAGATTTTCTACCCGTGGCATAAGTCAGTTTTGGTTTCAACCCTTCAAATTTTTTGGATGCGCGAGCGAGTTAGTTAGAAAAGTCTTCACTTCTTCTTGTTGCTACCTCCATTGATATCTCCTAAGGGTGGAGTCAACATTGACCGCCTGATTTTGGAGAGCCTTCATCCTTCTATTTGCTCCGTGGAGATCAAGCACGTGGGTCTTCGGGCTTCAGGTAGCGATAACATCTTGAACTACAAAAGTTAGGCGTGTCTTTGATACTACAATGCTCAATGTTTGTTAGCTTGTTAGGAGATTTGCAAGTGTTTGGGGTGTTGAGAGAGCATCATCAATGATAGCGAAACTCTAGATTTAAGGTTAGGCAACCCGAGTTAGTGAAGTCTTTGTATTCTAGAAGTCCTTTGTAGTCCAAGCGGGTCTATCTTTTGCTTCCCTGATGTTGTAGAGAGGTCTTGACGAAGCTTGAGACACTCAGCACAATTTGGTGCGTCGGATCTTGTGGAGGTGTTGCGAGAAGAGTTATTATCCACCATTAACAATGTTAGAGTTAGAGTCTTACTATTAACTGATCTATGCCACTCGAGCTGACATAGATCGATGAGAGGGAAAACACATTCTAGGGAGGTTTTTCTATTTGGGGTTTTACAAGCCAGAGAGGTTTATAAGGCTGAGAGGCCAAATCAATCATGAGCACAAAGTACAACACACATTCAAGAAGCACACAAGACAACTGCAAAACACTATCAAGAGCACACAAGGCAAACAACAAACAATTGCGGAAATCACACGAGGTACTTCAAGTACCAATGATGCCTGACAACGCGCGATATTTGGGGTTATTCCTATTCATCCGAGTGTCATGGTTGGCCATAGTTGTTGATGTCTTCATTCTCCTTGACTCTCACTTCAGCAAAAACTTGATGGTAGTTGGTGGTGAAGTTGCAGTGTTGTTGAGCGGTTGATGTTGACTTGGGAAGTGCAGTTTTGTAAGTCTTCTTGTATCACATCACATGGTTGTGAGGTCTTCAGAGGGATTGCTGAAGAGTGCCATTGGTAGCACACATGCCCGACAAACCTAATAAATACTAGTCCAGCAACTAAGTACTTGGTCCTTGGCGACTGCAAAAGTGCGAGTCCAGGGAGGAACAAGGTTTGTGTCTTGACAGAGCCATTGGTATGAACCAAAGGCAAAACATTTTTCCGAATTCTTCTTCCTTCACAGCTGGAGAGGTTTGAAGACGTCCTTCTGAAGTTTGCTCCATATTGCTGCTAAGCACCAGGTCTATTTGGGGATATCGTCCAACAGGTAGTTTTTGAAGAAGATAAGACAGATGGAGTAATAGACTTCAAACATCTTTGAAAAATAGAGAGATAAGATTAGAAGTTTTGAAGAGGTGAGAAAGGTATAAGCCTTACTATTGGCTACTTAGAAGAAATAACCTTTGCAAATAGTTTTAGCAAAATATTACTTTCCTATCTAACGCCCATGCTAACTAAGGTCTCCTACAGTCAGGATGGCTCTGATACCAACTCTGTGGGGACCCCGGATTACCCATCCGGAATACCCGATATGCATACAATTCATGGTCCCATGATCAGTGTGTCGTGAATCCACATATCTGAGTTGATAACAGAATTACATCATCCATTACAGTACCGAATAATATACTTACAATTGGTCACATGACCAAGTATGATATTGCCACGCAGGGCAAGTCTACAAATAAGCAGCGGATACCAAGCAGCGTTAATGACCCACGTCATGCCTACTACCCTACAGGCAACTGACTGGGAGACGTTCCTAGTTCGCACCGGCGTCATCGTAACCATCGTCACCTTCCTCGTAGTCTTCTTCATAGTTTGACCAAGTTAATAGCCAGGGACAAAGCCGTGAGTACATTTGGATTGTACTCGCAAACCATCTAAAGGGGAGAGAACAGTATGCACTTTGGCTGTAGCAAGAGAAGTTGGTTTGAGGCTAGTGCCTAATCCTAACTATACTTTCTCGTGTCGATATAGCATGTCATGCGACATCTCTATATCCTTATTAAAGAAGAATCTTTGTAAAGCATCCTTAGAAAAGCACTAGGAAAGGGGGAACTCAATTTCAAGAGAAGAGCGGGGGTCAATCAAACATGACCACCATTCTTATTAACTTCCGGTCAATCACACATGACCACTTCCCACCTTCAGCAGTACCCCTCAAGTACTCCGAAATCAAGCACGTGCCATGGCAGTACCCTCCGAGTACTTCGTCCGGCACTTCTCCATTTCTTTCCGAAATCCACTTTTGAAAAACAAAACCGACATTGGGCTAGGCAACGGTCGTCCCAACCGTCCATGACCGAGAACTCGGCTATTCGAATAGAATTTCACTCTGCAGAGGTTGTACACTTTACCCACACCATCCGATAAATCCGTCGGGATACCACCACAGACCGTCATACACAAGTATACGGGGTTCGGATAATCGATCATAGCCATCCATCCATCCACCTTAATACGGGTGCCTACCCTGTGGAGTATACATCCCCGGCAAACCCTGGCCGTCTACCTCCGTCGAGCGTAGTTCCAGTGCCACGGCGGGAGAAACCCAAGTGTCTTCCGGACGGGTAGCCTATTGGCGGGCCCACTACACTGTTGCCCACCACTTGCGACAACCCGGATTCCAGGGTCCTCCAGACCCTTATATATTGCGAGGCTCCCCGCACTAAGGCAGATAAACTTCGGACTAAGCCCCATCCCATACCAGGGTAATGTGGTTGCACGGGATAATTGTTCTGAGCGAATGCCTAGTGATCACCAATGTCATTTGAAAACCACCATCTCCTTGTCCTCCAGTTTGATATAAAAACCATTTTTCGAAATCACTTCAGTGGGGTAGGTGCTACCCCAAGGTTTTCGGAAAACATTTTTGTAAACTTTCTTTGAGTGTTCCCAGTCCTAGAGTTTTAGCTCCACTAGAAAGTTTATCAAAGGCATTGTTGCTAACCAACATGCCACTACTCCAGGGGTATTGGAATAGGTAGTAAGGGGGTCATCTCGATGGATGATAACAACTTGACTCGCGGAGCCTGAGTCAACAAGTAATTGCTATAGGGACTATAGCAACATAAATTCATGCACTTTAATAAAATAGAAGGAGACATGCAAATGTGTAATTAGGGTTCAGATATGCATCAAGTTAGATGGCTTGCCTTGGGTGGCTTGTCCCTGGTCCTCCTCTTCCTGATACTCGTACACTTCACCTTCTTCGGTACACTCCTCGTTCGATTCTATCGCCGGAAAAATATAATGACGCACAAATGAATAAACAAGCATACACAAGTCACAAGCAATGCAGCACTTCATACCATCTTATCAAAGAGTATCAGAAGCAAACAAGTTTAGGAAACAAACAAAGTTTTAAAGGTTCTTAATTAACAAATTAAGCCTACTAGAAACTAGGGTTTCTTAAGTTAATGTGAACACCACCACTTAGCAACCAATTAAAGCATGCAGGCATCCAGTGAATCAAACAACACCTCTATCAATCTTGCAGGTTGACAACAATCTTGAGAAACTACCAAAGTTGGATTTACTAAAAAACAAAGTGTGGTTTATTTCCTATGAATTTAACAATAGGAGAAAAACACTAGGGCACCAAAATAATCCTCATATATTCTCTGAACCTCAGAAAAATATGAGGTAAAGTGCTCTGGAAATCTTTTCCAGAACATGATCCAACAAAATTGGATTCAACGCAAAATTCCCTTTTTATTGGAAGTGGTGATTTTCCTAAGACTAATCACATACAATGCCATTTCAATTACTACTGCAAGAAATAAAGCCCTAAAATAGCAAAACCAGTGAGTCAAGCAAGATGCCACAATAAGCTACCACTAGAAGTTGGAATCACCCAAAAATAATATTCCTACCGAGCACAATAAATAAAACCATCAGAAACCTAAGCATCACTAAGATAATTACTACAGGCAACCCTATGCTCCTAAAATAGCAAATCTAGTGTGACATACAAGCTAACACACCAGAGCATCTCTGGAAATTGGAAACAAAGCATTTTAATTTATAAAACTCTAGATTTGCAATTTTCACTAAAAGATGCTTGTTTTGCAAGATTAAATTTCAAATATTTCTACAGGGGCCCAAATGGATTGGGGCAGGTTCCATTGGCTAGACATTTTAACAAGGAACCTACAGAAGTTTGAATCAGGTCAATTGGATCAATATTTATTTTTCTAAGTAATTTACAACTTCACAGATTTTATTGAAAAGGATAAAAAATGTTTTTCTTAAAAAAAATACCGCGTGGGCCGGATCTGGTAGAACTGGGCCGATCCAGCGCTGGCCGGCCCAAGGCACTAGTGGGAAAAGGCTTATAGATTGATGTTTTATCAGTGGAGCATATTTTTCAATATGCTCCACTAGTATTTACTAGTGGCGCATTTGGTAATATGCTCCACTGATAAAAACATTACTAGTGGCGCATTACTTTCAGAATGCGCCACCAATAAGTCTGTGGGACCCACCAGGAGGGTCGTCGACAAAATATCTTGCCTTATCAATGGCGCATATTGGAAATGCGCCACGCATATTTGAGCCTTTAGTGGCGCATATAGTGAATAATGCGCCACCAATAAGTCTGTGGGACCCAGCTGGGCCCCACTGGCCTGACCCCTGCCAGCGTTATGCATGGCGCATATAGCAATATGCGCCACTGATAAATAAAATATCAGTGGCGCATATTGTCATATGCGCCACGCATAACTAGTGGGGCCCACACCTCTGAAAAGGTGGCAGACTTATTGGTGGCGCATTTTGATCAATATGCGCCACTGATAAGGTAGGCCAGATCTATAAGTTGGCAGCCCCACCACCACCATTTCATTCTTCTCCATCCAACACCAAACTAGATCTAGGTCGTCCTCCTCCTCCCCACCACCTCAATTTCTCCATTCTTGCCTCCATTCTAGGTTTTTAAACCTACTTTGCTCCATAGTTTTGAGAGGGGATGCCTCTCTAAGTTGTAGATCTACTAAACCAACTAGGTGAGTTGTTGGCGGACATGCATGTGGATGTTTTGTGTGGCCGGTGGACGTCTCGCGTGCGGTGTACACGCATGCATGCATGCTTGTGTGTGGTGCATGAATGTTTACAGGTGACGAAGAAGCAAAAGCATGTTGCTTGCTACGGTGTGGTGCATGGATGTTTGCTGAAATGTTGATTAACTTCCATTTCGGCAAATTTTTGCACTACCCATACGTCCTATTTTTAGGAGAGGTCATGTCGAATTTTTCCGGCGACCATGCATGCATGCATATGTGTGTGTGTGTGTGTGTGTGTGTGTGTGTGTGTGAGTGCATGATGATGTGTGATTCATAAGGTACTCTCTTTTCTCTTTACCGCGCAGGCAACCATGGTCAGACACATGACCGAAAGTCAAGTGGCTAGATACAAGGAACGCGCGGTGGCCGACATGAGGATGAACAAGAGGACCCACATAAGATGTCCGTGTCGAAAATGCAAACTCGGGAGCTTACTTGACCCTGATTCCGCAGACCTGGAGAGTCACCTGCTCACGCGTGGTTTCATGCTCGGCTATGATTCTGAAGATGACGAGGACGTCAACAATGGTGTTTCTGGCAGAGCAATGCGAAAGCTGCTGCCAGAGAGAAAGCCAAGCTGGAGCAGATGGAGATTGACGGGAAAACTCCGTTGTTTCCTGGGTGTCGACCCGAGGATACACGCTTGAGCGTCACGCTCAAGGCTCTAGAGATGAAGGCGGAAAGCAAATGGACCGCCGTAAGCTTCAATAAAAACATGGGATTCTGGCAAAAACGTCTTCCCAAGGGAAACACGTGTCCAACTAATATCGAGGAGGCCAAGAAAATTGTGTGCCCTCTGGACATGCCGTACGTTAAGTACCACGCCTGCATCAATGATTGCGCACTTTATCGGGATGAGTACGCGGAGAGAACCACATGTCCGGTGTGCGGCCAAGGACGATACAAGATAGGGAACAAGAAAGTACCTCGGAAAGTGGTATGGTACTTCCCTATCACTCCCCGTCTGCAGCGGTATTTCGTAGACCCTAAGGAAGCAAAGCTCATGCGATGGCACGCGGATAGGAAGAAGACCGAAGATGATCCGCATAAGGGCAAGATCCTGACACACCCTTCGGACGCTAGCCAGTGGAACGCACTTGACATCGACTTCCATGAGTTCAGGGCTGATCCAAGGAACATCAGGCTTGGTATGAGCACTGATGGACTAAATCCGTTTGGCAACCAGAGTAGCACGCACAGTACCTGGCCCATGTTTGTATGGCCGTACAACCTCCCTCCATGGTTGTGCACCAAGCAGAGATACGTACACATGTGTATTCTAATTCAGGGACCAAAACAGCCAGGTGTCGACATGCATTTGTATCTCGGGCTGTTGAAAGAAGAGCTAGCCACGCTGTGGGAGACGCCTCCTCGTACGTGGGATGCATACTCAGAAGATTATTTCCCTTTGAGAGTCGCGTTGTTCACGACGGTGCAGGACTATCCAGGTTACAGTTACGTCTCTGGCCAGGTGAACCACGGACACAATGCATGTGTCAGGTGCATGGATAAGACCCCGCATCTCCAGCTACCAAGGGATCCCGGATCCTCAAAGACCGTGTTCCAACGGACTCGGATGTGGCTTCGAATGGATCACCCGTGGAGAAAGCGTGGAGACCTGGTTCAATGGTAAAGAAGAGCTTGAAAAAGCCCCACGTCCGAGGAGCGGTGAAGTAATCGATGACATGCTAGAAAACTGGGAAGAGTGCCCTTTGCCGGGAAAGAAGCGTCCGAGGACAAAGCCACTGCATGGTGTGTGGAAAACGAGGTCTGTTTTCTGGGACCTGCCGTATTGGAAATACCTCCACACGCCCCATAGCCTTGATGTCATGCACGTCACGAAGAATGTATGTGAGAGTCTGCTGGCCACTATCGTCAACATGCCGGATAGGACCAAGGACGGGCCAAAGGCAAGACACGACCTGGAATTCCTTGGCATCAAGAAAGAACTTCATGGTCCGCCCGATAATGATGATGATGAGACGATGGACGAAGATACTCAGGGTCCCCGCAAGAGGGCTAAGAAGAGGGATGTGGTGTTTCCCGCTGCCTGCTTCACTCTAAGTGAGAAGGAGCTCGAGCAGATATCTGGATGAAGCGAAGAAGAGGTTCAGCGGGATGAAGTCTCACGACTGTCACGTCTTGATGACACAGATACTTCCCGTTGCGATCCGAGGGATAATGGACGAGCACGTCCGTGAGACGTTGTTTGGCCTCTGCAACTTCTTCGACGTCATCTCGAGGAAATCTATCGGCTTGAAGCAGCTCGACGCGCTGCAAGAAGAGATCGTCGTGATACTGTGCGAGCTCGAGATTTACTTCCCGCCTGCGTTCTTTGATATCATGGTGCATCTGCTCGTCCATCTCGTGGATGACATCATTCATCTCGGTCCGACATTCCTGCACAACATGATGCCGTTCGAAAGGCTGAATGGTGTTATCAAAGGATTCGTCCGCAATAGGTCCCGTCCGGATGGAAGCATCGCCAAGGGCTTTCTGACCTACGAGTGCGTCTCGTTTTGCCAGAATTATCTACGCACCGAGGAGGACGACACAGACGACCCTGTTGGTCTGCCTAAAAGGACGCACCTCGGTAGACTTGCCGGATATGGTCACCGCGAGGGTTTTCGCGCCTTGCATGTCGGCGCGAAGGGTCGACGCCCCGACTTTCTCCGGGCACACCTCGTCGCGCTACAGCACATCGAATTGGTTGACCCTTGGGTGGAGGAGCACAAAAGCTTTGTAGAGCAGAAGTTCATTGACCTAGGTCGACCGAGGAAGAAGGGAGACGTAACAAGAGAGTACAACTCCAGCTTCACGGCTTGGTTCAAGGAAAAGGTTCACGGCCTGCAGTCAACGCCTTCTACGGAGGATGAAAAACTCATTTTTGCATTATCACAGGGCCACGGGCACAACATGAGGACATATCAGGCCTATGACATCAACGGATACAGATTCTACACCGAGGAAAGGGACAAGAGTAGCGAATATCAGAACTCAGGAGTAACGATGCTATCCTATGGCGATGATGAAGCCACCGTGAAGGAAAGATTCTTCGGAAGGATCGAGGAGATCTGGGAGCTTGACTACGCCGGAGAGAAGGTGCCGATGTTCCGTGTCAGATGGGCCAAGAGCGTCCAGAAAGAGGGCCGGTATTTCACCACCATGGTTATACCCGATGCCTCCGCGAAGAACGCCTCCGCAAAAAACGAGCCATGGGTACTCGCGAGCCAAGTTGACCAATGCTTTTTCATCACCGACCCGTCAAAGCCAAGCCGTGTTGTCGTGAGGAGGGGCAAGAGGAGCATCATCGGAATGGAAGGACCCGCCAATGACCAAGACTTAGAAAAGAATGGTGATCCAAAGATCGAAGAGGAATTCGACAAGTACTTTGACAAGCCGACCGCTGCAGGAAGAAGGAAGACCACCCTACCTACTAAAGGTTGTCCATTCACGAGAAGAAACCTCAACATTCCCGGCCTAAAGTATTCAACAAACGTGAGGAAGAAGGGCAAGAAGATCGCAAAGCGACGCTAGCTCTAGCTAGCTAGCGCGGAATCGAGATCATGACATTTTTTGTGTATGCATGCGTTTACTCGAAACTATATAGACTATCATAATATTCGTACGTGTGTGTATGGATATCGATGTTCGTGTAACACGACGATATATATTCGTGGTTTTTTGAATAAACTAACTATTATGATACTCGCAAATGAAGTGAGAAAAAGATGTGACATGACGATGTTTGTGTTTTTTTACTATTACAAACTATTATTTTGAAGTAACTTGTATTTGTTAGAAATTATGAAAAAATAATTTAAAACTATTACAAACTATTATTTTGAAGTAACTTGTATTTGTTAGAAATTATGAAAAAATAATTTAAAACTATTACAAACTATTATTTTGAAGTAACTTGTATTTGTTAGAAATTATGAAAAAATAATTTAAAACTATTACAAACTATTTGAAAAAATATGTGAAAACAAATGTAAAAAAAGGTGTGAGGCAAACAGGATTCGAACCCTGGATGCCCCTAATGCAAAGGGTGTGTGCTGCCACTGAGGCAGATAAGTGTTTATGTCAAATAGAGAGCCTTTGCGGTATTTGACTAAGTGTCAAATATGCGTGGCGCATTTTGTGCAATATGCGCCACGCATATTTGACACTTAGTCAAATACCGCTTCGGCCGGCCGAGCTCCTCTTCTTCCCCTCATTCCCCCCGCGCGCGCCTAACCCTAGATTCTAGAGAGACGCCGCCGCTGCCATTCTCCAAGCCCTCATCGTCGCCGCAGAGAGACGCCACTGCCCCTCTCCAAGCCCGCCGAGGAGGAGCAAGCGCCACCGAGGAGGAGCAAGCGCCGCCGGCCCTTCGTCATCGCCTACGCCCGCCGAGGAGGAGCAAGCGCCGCCGGCCCTTCGTCATCGCCTACGCCCGCCGAGGAGGAGCAAGCACCGCCTGGAGAGCAAGCGCCAAGGAGGAGCAAGCGCTGCCTGGAGCAAGCGCCGCCTGGAGCAAGCGCCAAGCTCCTAGGTAACAACCTTCTCGTCACCTGAACCGTGTCTAGCTCTGCTTTGCACATTTCAGAGCACACGCACACCCAGCCAACTAGCTTGTTCACGTCTTTGATTCCATCCAGATAGCTCTTTTTGCACCTAGGAATCAATCCATCAGCTTGTGTGGTTGCTTTGCTTACGTGAACTAATTCCAAATTGTTGATTTTACAAAGCAAGCTAGCTTAGGATCTTTGTTGTTCACTCGGTAGTTTCACTCTATCCTGAACCAACACCGAAGCCCAATCTGTTAAGCATATGCCAATGTGTGCACGCCCAGTTTTCTGTTTCAGTGCAGTTAAGCTGCTTGGTTTGCACAGTACAGGTTTCAATTGTTTGACCTTACTATCTAGGTGATCTCTGATTTTGGTCAAATTAAAATGCGTCCTACTCTCTTAGCCCAACTGACCGACCATCTGCATCGATCCATGAGGTCCCAGTTTCCAATCCGGCTAAGTCTAGTTCTAGTTCAGTCTTCAGTAGTTCAGCTTCAGACCAAACAAGCTATAGTTGCCTTTGTGAAGTTTTAACCTTTTAAAACCTGCCTTTTGTCAAGACTATTTTGATAGGAGAACAGAAAGACAAAATGCATAACAGAAAGACATTTTATATGTAGGAAGAATGTTTTTATTTGTTTGCTTATAGATGAATTGAGCAACAAAGGGATTAAATATGGTAGAATTGAAAATTAGAATAATTCTCTTAGGGTATACCTTTAATTTCTTTTGACTGAATCTGTTTAAACTAGAAGTGCATGTTTATATATATCTATGATGTACTCCTTTTGAGAAACTATGCAAGCAAAAGCAAGCACATGCCATCATAGAAATTAAGTTGGTTGATGTGGGGAATCCTAGAGGCCTTTATAGCGGTTAGGTTCGGTTAGTTAGTTGAATCGCATAATACAAGATACTGCTGGGACATTCAGTAGACTGTTTTTTGATGGCTGGGACATTTTTTGATGGCTGGGACATATATATGCTTATATACATATTAATCTGTTAAATATTTGTGCTATAGTGTGTGAGATGTGGTGCCTTTGGGCTATTTTTTGTAGCTGTGGTTTATAGTGTGAGATGTGTAGCTGTGGTTTATGAATATGCTGTGGTTTATTGCACACTCATGTTTCTTAGGAATGTCGTACCTAGTATAAAGGAACTTACTGCAAATACACCCGAGTAAGCTGTGGTTTATCCTTCTATTAGTCTTGCAGTCGAGAAATCTTTCCTTTTTTCAAAGTGCTGCTTTTGTTCTCTGTAATGTCTGATCTCCTGTTTCTGCTGAAGCTCTTTGAGCCTTTCTCAATCAAAGCCAAACTTTGCTAGAATTGTTGCCCCTTCCTGCTATTATTATTTTCTAACCTGAATGAAAGAATCCGAAAAATATGGATGCAGATTGAAAGAAGATAAATTTGTGCAATCTAAATACGTCTGCACCATTGGTTATCTTCAAATGTATAACAATAGCACAACAACCATTTCATACTGAAAGAAGATAAATAATTAAGTACTAATTCTATATATATTATGTTTTGTTATCAAAATTCTTTGGCTAACTTTTAATCTTCAAATGTATAACATTTGTGATAAAAAAGATAACCACCATGTACTTTGGAGTATTGATTTAAAGATGAACTATGAACTTAACTGTGTTGTTGATGGCTATGAACTTAACTGTGTCATGTTGCATAAATCTATTTAGCTGTTATGTATGTGCACTGCTGACTTCACATTGTCTCTGTTCATGTGAAAGTTTTTGTTGATGGCCTATGCACTGCTGATGCTGCTTTGCTTCTGCTTATATGTGCACTGCTGCTTATATATGCACTGTTGAGATGTTTTGCTGATGCTTCTTGCTGCTTATATATGCACTGTTGATGCTGCTTTGGTGCTGCTACTGCTTTGCTACGGCTTTGCTGATGTTGTTGCTTTGATGCTGCTTTGTTGCTGCTTATATGTGCACTGCTGCTTATATATGCACTGTTGAGATGTTCTGCTGATGCTTCTTGCTGCTGCTTATATATGCACTGTTGATGCTGCTTTGGTGCTGCTACTGCTTTGCTACGGCTTTGCTGATGTTGTTGCTTTGATGCTGCTTTGCTGCTACTTATTGCTGGAATAAGTGAATTCCTGGAATATGTATATATGTGAATTGATGCAGGTTATTTCTAAATGAGTTGCCCATTTCTCCCGAAATGTCGATTTACTTCCGTTTCGGTTGAGAAATGGGCACTCCTAGGTCAAAAAAACAGCAAAGGTCATGCCGAATTTTTCGGTCGACTCTAGCTTAATTAATTATTGTACTAATTAAATTATTACATATTTTGTATGAAGTGCCGACATGTCGAGCGG
Source organism: Dactylis glomerata (assembly GCA_007115705.1). Classification (NCBI taxonomy): domain Eukaryota; kingdom Viridiplantae; phylum Streptophyta; class Magnoliopsida; order Poales; family Poaceae; genus Dactylis; species Dactylis glomerata. Next base: position 3,758,035 of record QXEO01000492.1, read on the forward strand.
AGACAAAGACGTTGGGGCTGGCCCTTCTCAGCCCATGAGCGTCGAAGAAGAAGCAAGAAAAGCCAACCTAAAGTTTTGGCGGCTTGGCGATGACTTGAGCGGGGTCCGACGAGGAGGCCGAAGAAGCTGCAGCCGATGAAGTTGGCGAGGAGGCCGAAGGAGGTGTAGCCGATGAAGTTGACTCGGAGTCCGAAGAGGCTGAAGATGGCGACGACGCCGGAAGCAGCAATGGCGACGAGGAGGATGACTTAAGTAGTCATGGTGGCAGTGACCGCATGGACGTCGGTGGATCGGACGCTGCCGCTAAGAAGAAGAAGAAGAAGAAGAAGAAGAAGGAAAGGCAGGATCGGACGCCGCCGGTACTCGGCACCAAGCTCGAAGAGTTCACGTATGTGAAACCGAGTGGCCAACCCGTGGAGCCTGCGAAGCTTGCCGCTGGGTACGGCTTGCAGCTTGGGTGCATCGTGCGGGAGAGCATGAGCATCAACCAGAAGAACATAAGAGCTAAGGGCAATACGCGGTTGCGTGAGCTACTCATTGAGAAGCTTCACAACCGGTACCAGTTCCCAGAGCCGTTCAATAACAAGAAGCTCAAAGGGAACAAGGTCAACAAGTTAGCCCTCACGAGGATGAGCACTGCCTTGAGCAGATGGAAAAGCCGAGTGAAGAAGAGGATTCTCGCCGGCAAAAGTTGGGAGGAGATAAAGAAGGCCGAGCCGATGCTCGACGAAGATGAGTTCATCAAGTTCAAGGATGTGTGCCTCACTCCGGAAGGTATCGAATGGACCGAGTGGGGGAGGCATATGCGGGACCTCAACATAGGTAACCAACACTGCGGAGGCGGCGGTTACCGAGGAAAGAAGGCCATTTGGGCAAAGGAGGACGCCGAGTATGCCCGTCTAGGGAAAGAGAACCCGTGGCACAAATTCACGGACGAGCAGGTGATGCAGTTTGTCCGTGCCCGCTACTATCTCCACCCCGAACTCAAGGAATTCGTTACCGACGATGATGATGTGAGGAAGTTCCAGAAAAAGCTGGTAAGGAATTTACCGCGCATCTCGATCGAGTCGATATGCGTTCTAAATTTCTAAATGGCCATCTCTTTCCTTCTCTGCAGAGAATCGAAGAAAGATCGTGTGCTTCAAGTGCGAGCTCGTCCCAGGGGTCGACGGCGGACCCACGGTGGGACACGCCCTTCAACAGGGCGATAAACGTGATCAAGGGGAGAGCCAAGTCCTTGCCGCTGACTTCAGCTGGCCGCGTGGCCGGCTATGGTACGTACGACAAGGTTGGCGACTTCAAGAAAGAGGACCCCGAGGCGAAGAAATATAGGAAGGCCGCGGCAGCGGCAGCAGCGGCTGCGGCCGCCGCCGCAAATGAAAGACGCAAAGTTGAAAAGCTCCGGGAGCAGATGCCGGACCTGATCGCCCAGCAAGTGCAACAGAAGCTCTGCGAGATCATTCCCGATGAGCTGTGGGAGGGGCTTGCTGCTTGGAATGCGGCAGGTCGACGAGGGGCGCTAGTGGTGCCCTGCATCTCCGGCAGCAACTCTATCCAGCACGTGTCGCCGGATGTGGTGACTCCAGATACCGCCAACGTCGAGGAGGCGCAGCCGGCGGCCGCTCCGGTGCCCCCTCCCGCCGTCGCCAACATGAACGCGCACCCGGAGGTCGCTCTGGTGACACCACCTCCCGGCAATGCCAACACCGAGCAGCCGATCGCACCGGTGCCTCCTCCCGCCATAGCTAAGGCGCAACCGATTGTGCTTCGTCGTAAGGCATCTCGGCGGGAGAATGATACCGGTGTCTCGACATTAGCCAAGCTCAACGCCATCTCCAAGGTAATGACTCCGGCCAGCACATTTCATTTCCTTTGCCTTCGATGACTATATAGCTATAGCCAGCGACATCTCATGATATGAATCCAAACTTGTTTTCCCACAGGACACACCTTGCACACTTTTGCATTTCATGGACGGCGAGCTGAAGGATGTTGCTAAGGGCACAATCATTCAGCCAAATAGCACAGTCATGCATCATAAGGAGATGGTATCAGCGGTGTTCAAGGTCCGGCTGGCTCGGGTGTTGCCGGGATGCGAAGACATTGACCCCCCAACCCAACCTCAAGGCGCCGATGAACATAAGACCCTTGCGGGTTGCTTTGGCTGGGTCTTGACATGGCCGAAGACCCAGATTTGGCTTGTGAAGGAACAACAAGTTACTCAGCCGCCACGCATGGAAAAAGTTACTGAGCCACCGCCATGTTTGGCACCAGTTACTGAGCCACCGCCACGTATGGCGCCACCGCCTCGGCGGCCACAACAAGTTGTCTCCGCCAACACCTCCCGTCACCAGAAGTTGTTGGCCGCCGCTTTACCACAGCCACCACCAGCACCACATGGCAAGGCCGTCGCTGCATCATACCCAGTACTGGTTGAGGACATCAACGATGATGATGATGACAACCCAGATGACTGGCTCAACACCGGCGCCACCGACTCTTTGTTCATGCCAAACATGGAAGAACCCTACCGTGTCCGTGAAGATCCAAATGCTCGCACCAAAGCATGCACGCGTTTGGACTTCCATGGTGCCCTAGAGGAGACGCCTCCGGATGCTGGCGCCGCTGATCCTAAAGTCAATACGGGAAATATTTTTAGCCCCAACACACTCCATAAGGTGGTGAGCGGCGGTGATCAGTTGGCAACCAACTGTGGTGAGCAGTTGGAAACCGGTGGTCCCATCCAGAAGAAGCACCACCGGAAGAGGACCAAGAAGGATAAGCCGTCTGCGAGCCAGCAGCCTATCGGTCCGAAGAGGCCCAGGGTTCACGATGACCCGATGTCACAACCCGCTAAGGGCACCTTGCAGGGCATAATTCATGAAGCTGGAAAACCGATTATGACTGAGGAGCAGGTCGCCCACGCGAGTGGAGCGATGGTGAGCCTTATGCACGGTATCCTGTATCTGGAGGAGGGCCTTCTTAAGGAAACAAATCCATCGTACCCGGTTTTCACGGTGAAGGTTCCAGCGGACGTGGGCTTCGTCGATGATCACCCCGTGGATATCTTCTTCATATCGTACGAGGACATCTTCAAGCTTTTCAACGCCAAACGGCTGGACTATAACTTGGTCCGCCTATACGCGCTCCAGCGGGCGATGAAGGTCAACAGAGAGGAGAACCCTGGCGTCGCGATAGCGGACCCCTACTACATGCGTGAAGGCATGTTGATGAATCCAGCGAACCGTTCCAGAGCAAAGGAGTACCTCCAAAAGTTCCTGCTGGACAACAAGAGTAAAAAAGACATACTTCTTCCTTACTTTCCCGAGTAAGTGCACACTCACTCGGCCGCCGTAATAACTTGTCATTTCTTAGCTCCTTTTCCAACATTCTTTCGTTTCAACTGTTTTGCGCAGAGACATATACTGCACATTGATCCTCGTTGCCCCGAGGTACTCGCTAGCCGTCTACTTAGACTCGGGGAGTGAGGCAAAGACAAAAAACTACACCTACATCAAGGGTGTTCTAGATGATGCTCTCGAGGGATACGCCAGGAAGGGAGGCGACTTCAGGAAGGGGGCGGAAAATGTCAAGGACGGCAGACACATGTTCAAGCACGTAATCAAGTTCCCCTGCGTCAAGCAGCCTCCTAACAGTGTCAAGGAGGCCTTCTACGCCCTCCATCACATGCGGGCGATCATCCAGAACGAACACAGGCTTACAACGCCAGCTAGTGTCCGAGGATGGGCCGAAGAGCATGCAAGGATCGAGGACGCTGAACTTAGGGACGACTTCTTCCGCATCCAGAATCAGATTGCGACTATCTTGCAAGAAGATGTCATCACAAGGGGTGGAACCTTGTCCTACGCCAGACCGTTGGCTAAGCGCGAGATTGAAGACCGGTTACAGAAACAGCGTGACACTAGGACATGGACAACGAAAGATTGCTACAAACCGTTCCCGGAGCCATGCCAACCAAAGTCTTCATGATTTTTCCTAGTCGTTTAAGCGTGTATGTCAATCGTGTGTGCTTGAGTCATAAACTTTACCGTCTGCAACTCATTCCGGTGTGTGTGTGTGAGGTGTAAACTTATAACTTGCCGTGAATCCTTCATTCTGTCGGTTGCATATGATATATGGCTTTGTCGACATATGTAACTCTTTTCTTATAGCTTGAATACTATATATATGGCTTTGTCTACAGAGATGCCAAGATGCTACGTGGTGTACAAAGGATGGGTACCAGGAGTCTACGATGAGTGGGAGGATTGCTAGAAGCAAGTGAACAAGTTCAGCGGCAACTCCTACAAGGGGCATCCAACGAGAGAGCTAGCGGAAGCTAGGTGGAGGATCCACCTCCTAGGAGAGCGGAGAAACAACAACCGGATGAAGACCTTGATGATCGTGCTCCCGGTCTTGCTCACCATTGCGGGTGTAGTCTACTCGGTCTTTTGGTGAGATGTGTTGTGTGTGTAATGCGTAATGTGTGTAATGCATGGACTTGGGCTATATATGCTCTAACACTTATAATATTCGGGAACTTTGTCACTATATTATGGATCTAATTGTTTGTGATGATATATTTGTTTTGTACTGTATGCTGTGTATTCTGCAGTTATATTGTATACCTATATATATTTTTGTGCATTGCTGTATATAAATACCAGAAAATATTAGTTTTTTTTGGACCTGCACGAAATATCAGTGGCGCATATTACAGGTCTTTAGTGGCGCATAATCCTCTAATGGCGCATATGCTATATGCGCCACCAATATTCAACATATGCGTGGCGCATATCGTGATGCGCCACCAATAAACTGTTATTGGTGGCGTGGCATTGGTGGCGCATCCCATATGCGCCACGCATATGATAAAATGGTGCGCCACCTATAAGCTTTTTTCCACTAGTGAGGCCGCCTGCCGCGCGCGGGAGAAGAGCCGGCCCGGCTGACCAGCGGGGCCCGGCTGCCAGCCGCCTGGGCGCCCGAACCGGTACGGGGCAACCGGGGCCGTTCGATTAAAGCGAGATCGACGGCCCTCGTCTTTCTTCTTCCTCGGGCTAGGGCAGACAGGGACCAAACCCTAGCCGGGTTGGGGAGGGTACGGGAGCTCACCTTGGGGCCTTCCCCGGTGACGTCAAGGTGATGGGGCGGTGCGGTGCATGACGGCGAGCTCAATGAGGGTCGGGACGGTCGACTTGGACACCGGGATGCGGATCTGCGCGTCGGTGATGAGGAGGCTTCCGTCGGTGATGCAGGGAGGCGATGAACCGGCGTCTCTGGGTCAAGAAGAAGGGTGGGTTAGGTAGCTACGGGTTAGCAGAGTTCCTACAAACAGAAAGGGAGTGCAGACAGGTTCTGAATCGATGCCATTTCGCCCTCCTTCCTCGCAGATAGAAAACTAGGTTTTCCTCTCCTCCTCCTTTGCTGCAGATCTTGGGGCGGTTCCTGGTGCTCTGAGAGGGTAAGGTGGTGTTATGGGAGTGAAATGGGACGGTAGGGAGAGGCTAGTGTGGGCTGTGGCAGTATATAAAGAGAGGTTGGGGTGTATGTCGGTTTGGGCAAAGTGGGGCCCATGGAGGGGCTTTGATTGGTCCAAGGGGATGGTGGGGAGGGTGAGAGGGTCCTAGTGGTTGTCCTGGTCGGCCGGGAACAGAGGGTGAGGCTACAGCATCATTTTTTTAATTGATGGGCAAGGTGTTTGTTGACCTTTCTTCTCTCTTTCTCCCTCCAAACACTAGGAGACAAAAGAGAGGGGCTGCTATAGTACCTGTCGACCAGAGGGTGGTGGTGGTGCTGGAGTGGCTAGTGTTAGGGTTTGGTGGAGTTTCAAATGAATTTGAATTAGGGAGATATAGATATAATGATGAATGCATACATGATGCAAAGTGTTGAATTTTTGGGTTAGTCTAATTTTGCACCAATCAAAGGCATGCATAGATGGATTAGGTGGATGTGGTATGGTGAGATTAACCATATTGCCAATTTGGAGAAGTTTATTTGATGCTAGCAAGATCACCAAAATTGGAATGTGGAGGTTTGCATTATACCACTTGGGACAAGATTTTGAAATTTTGAAGATGAACCACTAGGGTTTTTGGGTCCACAGGGTCCTATAGGAATGGGATAACATGGTAGGAGATTAGGAAATATTTGATGAGAATAAAAAGGTGCATGAAATAATATAGGTACCATTCATATGCATTTGATTAAGCAAGAAAGATGAAATAGAGAAATAGTTATTCTTGATGGAGGAAAAGTGATATTTTGCAAGAATAACATTTTCAATTGCTAGTAGAGAGGAAATGAATTTATGGAGAGATTTTATGCTGAGGTTTGACAAATTACCAAGAGGATCAAGGAAAACTAGGTGGAAACAGTTTTGACTAGGGTTCAAAACCTAGTCACATATATAGGTGGCAGGCTTCAAAATGCACATGCAAGTGCATAGATAGTTAGAGTAGATCAAAAGGAAGAGGAATAGGTCAAAGAATGGTCTCTGAACAATTTATTTCGAATTCTAGAAGTGTGGGCAAAAGTGCATATGATAATAGTCAAATGGTCAGTGATTTGATTAGGGTCAGAAACAGGATTAGAGCAAGTACCAGATGACCTCAAATGACCAGGTGGCAATGGAAGGAATGGAAGAACACATGCCAAATATGAGTTATAGGAAGGTACATTGCCATGGATAGAATAGATGAGCTTAATATAGGTGTTGGAAAAATGAATCTGTTAACAGACATGAAGATGGTCTGCACACTAGGTGTTTGATAAAATAACTGCAAGAAGATATTTTGTGAAAACTGGGAGGAGCCTCCCAAGGTGGGATGTAGATGATTCTAATAACACCATGGGTGCTTTCCTTGGGTTAGTTTGATTAGTTTTAAGATCCCTCAAAATGGTGCTCCTAATGTCTCATGATAAGACTAAGACATTAGAGTTAGGGATTCAGGATTGAGAGGAAGATGACAAGATGGGTGTTATTTGAAACATAGATTGAGAATAACCTACATGGGACAAAAATATAAATCGATGGGTGTTGAAAGGGGGTTAGGCCACAGGCCTATCTAGGGATCACAACTACACGCAAACAACACATCACAGTCAAACAAAGTCACACAAAGTCAACTCACCACACAAGGTCAATCATTTGCAGCTAATCTAGCATCACCTGAAACAATGATTGAACCAGTGCTCAATGATGATCATGCCCTGGTCAAGTAGGAAAGAGTTTCAAATAAAGGAGTAGAGATTTTGAAGAGTTTTTAGAAATTAGGGGAGACATAGCATCTCCTTTCAAAAGTTCTCTTAAAAGTGATTGAAATTCTTTTATAAATATCAACAAAATAAAAGTTGGTAAAATAGTGGGACCACTCTACTTTGTAGGTCCAGATAATTTCGTAAATACTTAGTTTTGATAAAAGCTTTGTCTCAAAAATAAATCTTGGCGCTTATAAAATAATTTGAATAAAAAGGAGAGTTTGCCAAGATAATGGTTTTTGGAAAATAGCTAGAAGCATAAATAAGAGCATGATCACAAGGGCACAAGGGCTGTGTTGGTTCACAATGGTGTTCAATAAGCAACTCAATCAGACATCATTAACATAACAACCAAGACAAACAAGCAAGAAACAGTACTTCCAGAGGTTTGCTAAAAAAGTTTTTGTTGGCCCTCATTTTTGGCTCACTAAACATGACTTAAACAGGGTTACAAAAAGTGGGGTGTTACAGAGTACCCAAACCTCATGCTACTTTACTTAGAGTCCCAAACAAGGCTCTTGTCATTGTAAGTATATACGTATCATCGAGAACCGCCAACGGGGTACCTCCGTGCCCGACGACATGGAACAAGCCCACATCAAAATGACAGGACAAGCAGACAATGAACACCTCGACATCTCTTTTATTTACCATTTGTTTAGTTTTTTATTTTGAGATGCGTCGTCGAATGTCCACTATGGGTATGTTGCAAATTTCCACCATGAATTATGCATGGCTTAGATTGGCGGCCCAGGCGTTTCCCTAACACATATACAAACTCCATGATCCCTGCAAGATTCCCAATTCATTTCACACCGCAGGCATCCATAAACAAAAGATCATGATATCAACTCAAAATAAGGAGTGCAATGTTGAAAGCTTGCCCCATGACGACATGGTTGGGCTAATCTCCAACTTACAACTTGCAAGCATAACAACTCAACATAAGAGACCACAATGTCAAAAAATTTAAAGCAAGAAAAATAAAGTGTGCCTTCTGGTTTGTGAGAGCTTTACTGACCAATTTTCGCATAACACTGGTAAGAGTTTAATTTGAAAAGTAGATAAAAGCAAGTCAAATATACTTTGGAATAGCAAATTGCTAATAGGTATGTATGGTGGACACAATGGCAAACTTGGTTTTTAGGAGTTGGATGCACGAGTATAGCTCATACTCAGTACAAGGCGAGGGCTAGCAAAAGACTGGGAGCGACCAACTAAGAGAGCAATAACGGCCATAATCATGCAAAGCGACAAAGCGACATTAAAAGAAGCATAAGATGGCATCAAAAGTCAAAAACTAAATGATCATAGAGGCTATTGGCGACTTTGTGAGAGTCTAACATGTGTGAGCATGCGCCAAGTCAACCCAAATAAAGCATCAAGGAGAAAACCAAAATAATGCTTCCAAACGATAAAAACAATGCATGATTTTTTTAAAGGCTCATTAAGCAATCTCAGTTATTTGAGACAAGTCATGCTATAGAAAAACCACTAAGCATACTATCAAAAAGACATCAAGCACGACATGCAAAAGCCTAAGCCGCAGTCTACACAAGCTCCTTCTTGTACCACTTTTTTGCATAAAGCTTTTTCTCTTTTCCAACACCATTCAATTTTTTTATAAACACCTCTTTTGATGAAAATCAATAAAGATCAGAGGCAAAAATACACCTTGATGAAAAGATATAACAAGATCTGAACGCATATCAAGGCAAAAATCAAAAACTAAAAGCAGTAGCAGAAAAAGAAGAACAGTCGTTGAACCGAATAGAGTGAAAAACGGAGTGTTCTTGGCAAATAAAAAGCAAGGCAACTTCTCCAAAAGAAATTTGTTGGGGTCCAACCATTTATTGCAGCAAACAAAACAAAACTAAACTGAAAACTAAAAACAACCGACGCTCCAAGAAAAACGTATAATGCATGAAGCAATAAAAATATAGTATCTTGAAAGGTGACCTGATTTTTGCCGATGAAGAAGGGGTGCCTCGGGGGCATCCCCAAGATTTGACGCTTGTACTTCTTAGATGTTTCTTGGGGTGATGCATGGGCATCCCCAAGCTTGAGCTTTTGTCCATTCTTCAACTCATCTCATCACTCTCCGATCCCTACACTTGAAACTTCCTTCATACAAAACTAAACACAAATCTATTAGCAACATTAGTGTAAGCATAACATATAATCAACCCTTTTTGCTTCAGGTTTCAACCTAAAACCACCACATATTAAGCATATACTAAATTAGCAACTTCCCCAAAATTTCCGTGATCAAAAGAGCTAAAAAAGAAAGCGATAAAGCGGCAAACACAAATATTGGCAGAAATCTGTCAAAACAGAACAGCTGATAAAGGTCGAATTTTTAAGGGGTTTTTTGTTGCTGAAATCAAAAAGTGTTCAACTAACGAAAGTTTGGATATAACCTGGGGCATATTCACAAGAAATTTCAGGTCCAAAAGATATACAGAGAATTTTCACGAATTTGTATGGTGCAGCACCGAAAAACTATTTCAGGACAGCAACATCCCCAAATCTTACCTCACTCAAATTAGAGGCTTCTCTTGGCACAAAAACGAAATAAAAAGGATAAGGAGAGGTCATTACAGTAGTAATAACTTCCAAGACTCAAATAAAAGAAAAAGAACTAAATGTAAAAACATTGGGTTATCTCCCAAGAGTGCTTTTCTTTAACGCCTTTGAGCTAGGCGCAGAAAATTGCGAATCAAGTAACATCAAGTGATGAAGCATCAAGCTCATAATTTGCTCTAAGAATAGAGTCAAAAAATAATTTATTTCTCTTCCTTGGGAAGTGTTCCATACCTTTATTGAGTGGAAATTGATATTTGATGGTGCCTTCCCTCATATCAATGATGGCACCTACAGTTCGAAGAAAGGGTCTTCCCAAAATAATAGGACATGAAGCATTGCATTCAACATCTATGACAAGACAATCAATGGGAACAAGGTTATTGTTAACCACAATAAGAACATCATTAATCCTTCCCAAAGGTTTCTTCTTAGCAACATCAGCAATAGGAACATCATAATAACACTTTTCAAGTGGTGGTAAATCAAGCATATCATAAATTTTTTTAGGCATAATAGAAATACTAGCACCTAGATCATATAAAGCATGGCAATCAAAACCATTAACATGCATATCAATGATGGGTTCCCAACCATCTTCTAACTTCTTGGGAATAGAAGCATTTTGCTTCAACTTTTCATCCCTAATTTTCATGAGAGCATTGCTAATATTCTTAGTAAAAGCAATATTTAAAGAACTAGCATTGGGAGTCAAAGCAAGCTTTTACAAGAACAAAATAAATTCAGATATATTGCAGCCATCAACATCAAAATCATTAAAGGAAATAGAGCTATCATCTCATACACTCCAAAAAATTTCAGCACTCTTTTGAGAAAAAGTTTTGGCAGTTTTAGGCTTTTTAACATAAGAAGTGGGAGTTTTCTCTACACCAATCAAAGTAAGAGGATTGCTAGTATGAGGAGCAACATCATTAGAGGTAGTAATAGTACAAACTTTCATATTCCTAGCAATCTCATCCTCTCTTTCCCATCTAGCATGCAATTCTGCTAACAATCTAACATTTTCATCAATTCTAACTTGGATAGCATTAGAAGTAGCAAAAACATTGTTCTCTTTCAACTCATTAGGCAACACTTTTAATTTCAGAAGTTCAACATCATGAGCAAGGCTATCAACTTTAGAACCAAGAATATCAATTTTTTCCTAACTTTTCCTCAACAGACTTGTTAAAAGAATTTTGCTTACCGATGAAGTCCTTGAGCATTACCTCAAGCTCGGAGGGCGCGACCCTAGTGTTGTTGAAGGAATTACCATAAGAGGTACCATAACCATTACCATTGGTAGAAGGATATGGCCTATAATTGTTACTAGCAAAATTGTTCCTATAAGCATTGTTGTTAAAATTATTATTTCTAATGAAGTTCACATCAACATGCTCTTCTTGAGCAACCAATGCGGCCAAAGGAACATTATTAGGATCTTCATGATTCCTATCATTAGCAAGCATAGCCATAATAGCATCAATCTTATCACTCAAGGAAGATGTTTCCTCAACAGAATTTACCTTCTTACCTTGTGGAGCTCTTTCGGTGTGCCATTCAGAGTAATTTACCATCATATTGTCGAGTAGCTTTGTTGCGGTGCCCAAGGTAAGGGACATAAAAGTGCCTCCAGAAGTTGAATCAAGTAGGTTCCTCGAAGAAAAATTCAGTCCTCACTACTGCAGAAAGGCTTATAGCCGCAAGATCATTAGTGACAGGCAAAAACAAGCCCGTCACTGGTAATGATACCAGTGACGGGCGGATAAGTGACCGTCGCTGATATAAAACACAAGTGACAGGCAGCATAAATGCCTGTCACTGTATTTTTTATGGACGCCATATCTAGTGATCAAATTTACTAGTGACAGACTCTTACCGATGCATGTCATAGCTATTGTTTCACTAACGCACCTCTAAAACCGGTCTTAGTGTGTCTATCGTCAACCAATACGTCGCTCGTCCCTAGCATGGACATTAAAACGGGTTTTGTATGTGTTCTAGAGGTACGAGGCTACGAGCATGTACTTGTGTTGAAAAATTTAACCAATATACGTAGCTCGACTCGGCATGGAGCATTTTGCTCGTTTCCTTCGCGTCGCCAAGTTTTAGGATTTACCCGAGGAAATGATGAAGCCAACCGCCCAATCCCGAACGTGTCGGTGCCCCCTCTCCATCGTGGATCTTGATCCCCTCAGCGACACGAGCGCCCATGCCCTCGCCGGCCTCCACCGCAAGAGCGTCGCTGCCCTCACGGTAGGAGCATCGCCGCCCACACACGCAGGCTCATCTTCCTCGCCGACAACCCCTCCTGACCAGACCTCCTCCTACTGTTTCCTGTTCTTGGGAACTCCGCATGCCTTGTCCCCGGCGCATCGCTGCCGCCGCAGACGACTGTGCTCTCTAAGATCTTCTTCTCACCGGCGGCCGTCAAGGGAGATCCAAAACTCGGCTTTGATGGCGACGAAGTCTTCAAGACCCCAGTTCCAAATCTCGGCCGAAGAAAAAAATTATGGTGGCGGCCAGCGGCGCTTTCTCCAACAATTTCCCCATCAACCAAGCGGAGAACCCCACCAGCATGGCAGGTCATCCTCAGGTATGCACCTCTCTCCCCCTCCCTGCCATGAACCACCCCTCTTTTTAATGGGTTCGATGTGATGATCTGATCTGGACTGGCGATTAAACTAAATTAGATATGATCCAAAGTGACTCAGCAATTTGTGTGATTATCTACAACTAAGTTTCATCTGTAGACTGAAAGTGCTAATACTTCAGTGCGCCCTCAGTATGAATAATTTGTTGGATCTACCAAAAATGCATTTTTCGGAGAGATTTATGCAATTTGTCCCAATGGTACGAAGCATTTGATTTTGTGAACACTCACACTCATACTGCAGGTTCAGGTGCCACATGTGCATTGCAGCAGGTGGATCACAGCTTCCGCCTTCCTTCACATATTGGTTAGACCTATAATCTGAATGGTCAATGGTGTGCAGATTTCTAAAATGAAAACGTTTCATATTGTTATTTGATTGCCTATTCAAGCTACGTATATGTGGGATTTTCTATTCCATTTTGCTTGTGGGATGCACTACTATCTGAAGTTTATTTTATAAAGTCTTGTAATGAAAGTTATTCTTAATCCACCTCCAATACTGAACGTTTATTAGCGAAGTTTTCTGATGGAAGATAGCTATAGCATGTTCTCATATATGTGGATAGACTATTGCTTGCTTCATACCTGAGCGAAATTTCTTGCTCCTTCCCTATGCATTGTTGTCTATGGAACTTAAATAATATGATAGCAACTTTAAAATTACGGGGAGAGTATTTTCTAGCAAAAACTACTGGGAATAGATGTGAGGAATAATTTATAACAAACTAAAAAAAACTTAGTAAGATGAATTTTTTTGTGCAGGTTCACTTCACCCTCTTCTTGCTGCTCTACTACTATTACCCTATTAAGACCATGACCTTCAGTTCTAGCAAAAACTACAGCTGAACAGATCGCTGAATGGCAAGGGTTATCACTAGACAATGTCCATGATCTGTAAGATTTTGAGCTGCAGTCCTACATTTTGACCATTGACTACCACAATTACTAGCTGATGTCTCCACTATGTCAACGAGTTATAAGTATGGTTTACAATGTAGGAACCGTGGTCATCCAGTGATTGTTTTGCTGCACCATTCTTCCTGAGCTTTTTATACAAGGTGAATATGGTGCGATCTGCCTGTAGTCTTTATATGCTCTGATGGCCTGATTTATTACTGCTCTTGTGCACATGTCCTGAAATGCCCAACACGTACGATTTGATGCATAGGCTGCGTATCTTGTTTACTTTTAACCTATACATTTTACAACCTAATGAAACAGAAGTCACATGGCGTGCATTTTCAAAATAAGTAGAGAATGAGATACATCAGGCATGTTTGCTGATCTTTGGTCTGGATTTACTAAAGGTGGATGGTTATTTAGAGATATTGTTTTGATTTCCTAAGTTCACTTTCTTATAACGTGTAGGTTGTTCTTGACAAGTTTTCAGCCCGGTCATGTGGCTTTGCTTTTATAACCTTTGTCCAATAGGATTCTTGTTTATTTTCTACGGTGGGATGCTGATGGTTCAATTTGCATTGTACACAGTATCTTCTTGCAGGTGAGACTGAGGATGATGATAGATTAGGGGAGTGACATACACAGAGGTTGTTCTTGACAAGTTTTATGCCCGGTCATGTGGCTTTTCTTTTGTAACCTTTGTTCAATGGGATTCTTGTTTATTTTCTATGGTGATATGCTTATGGTTCAATTGGCTGAGGATGATGATAGATCAGGGAGTGACATACACAGAGATGGTAAGATAAATCTGTTAATGCTTATGCTTTAGAACAACTTGGAGTTAACTGTTATATGACCTGTTCTGATGATACTATTCTTTCAGTCTGACTTGACTTAGCTGTTATGGATATTGTATAGGTCATGGCAGACTTGTGACATTATTGGCCTTAGCAGCCACACTGGGAATTGTGTCCTTCCAATAAAGAATCAGTTCTGTAATGGCGTGAACACATTTATATTTTAAAATAGGTAGGCTTCTCAACTCTTGCTATCCCTGTAGTTCATTGCTCTGCAGTTCTGCAGATAATGAAAACTAAGGACCTCACTTGTTTCTGAAAGTTGAGCTAAGGACCTCTAGCACTAGTGTGGAGTTCCTTGTAAATGCTCAGGTATGAGTTGGTTCTGCTTACTTCTGACCTATAGCTGGCGTGCAATGTTGTATGCGCACTTATGGGTAGAACGCTGCCCACTTTGGTCAAATAACATTAAATAATTACATGTTGCCCACTTTATAAAAAATTACAGCAAGCAAGTATGATAGTAGCATCTATGGATTATGCATAACTGAATAATTTTTCTTACGCAGGGTGAGGATGTGGTTGCTGGAATCGGAAATTGAGAAGATATTAATGTCATGAAGAACAACATTCTAGAGGCCTATGTTAAGCTTCTGATTCACATGCAGGGCTATATTAATGCTCGTGCTTATGCAAATTTTTTCCATCACTGCAGCTAGTTAATTTGATTTGCCTTTCATTGGTCATCGGTTTGGTATGATCAACTTGGCTCGTATTAGTAAAGTTATGAAGGTTATATGAAAAATAAATGTACACTAGATATTGAAGTTGAAGAGTTAATAATATTTGAGATTATGTGGAATGTATGCATTTATTGATGCATTGTATGTATGACTAGATTCTGGATGTGTAATTATATTTTTTTAATTTGTAAAAACATAGCAGTGATGGGTAGTAAAATAAGGCTGTCATTGGTAATAAATATACTAGTGACGGGTGAGAGGGTCATGTCCGTCGCTGGTAATAGTTACCAGTGACGGTCAAATCTGCCTGTCACTAGTAACCTGTTACCAGTGACGGTATACTAGTGACGGGAGGTTCGCCCATCACTGATAAGCCAAAAAGGCCTGTCACTGGTAAGCTTTTGCAGTAGTGCCTGCATAAAAAGTTTGAACAATCATCCAAGTAGTCAGTCCATAAGTGGGACAATTCTTTATCATAGCTTTCATTCTTTCCCAAGCTTGAGCAACATGTTCATTATCAAACTAACTAAACTTCATAATATTGCTACGTAAAGCTATAATCTTAGCAGGAGGATAGTATCTACCAATAAAAGCATCCTTACACTTAGCTCATGAATCAATACTATTCTTAGTCAAAGACAGCAACTAATCCTTAGCTTTTCCTCTCAAAGAAAAAGGAAACAACTTAAGCTTAATAATATCACCATCAATATTCTCATACTTTTGCATCTCACATAGCTCAACAAAATTGTTGAGATGATCTGCAACATCATCAGTACTAGCACCAGGAAATTGCTCTTTCATAACAAGGTTCAATAAAGCAGGCTTAATCTCATAAAAGTTTGCAGCAGAAGCAGGTGGCGCAATAGGAGTGCAGATAAAATCACTATTGTTCGTGCTAGTAAAGTCACACAAACTTGGTGTTTTTAGGAGTAGCCATTTTCGCAAACTAAAAGCAGACAAGTAAAAACAACTACCAAGGATTCTAATTTTTTTGGGTTTTTTATAAAACAATGCAAGTAAAATAAAGTAAAGCAAAACTTAAAACAAAGTAAAGGATGTGCGTGCGAAAACTCCCCTTGCAGAAGTCTTCTACTTCCTCCCCGGCAACGGCGCCAGAAAAAGAGCTTGATTGCTAGTTGAATGACCAGCCCGTTGGGAACCCCAAGAGGAAGGTGTGATGAATATAGCAGCAGATTTTCCCTCAGTTAAGAAACCAAGGTTTAACGTTTAGGAGAGGAGCAAAGAAACGACTGAAGGTGATGCTGCTAGCTTGCAACAGCTTTGGACAATTTATATGGCGCCTCGTCCAAGCTTTGCTTTGCTAGCTGCAACGCGGAACCTGCACACAACACAACCAAATACTTTGTTCCCAACTTACGATGAAGTTGTCAATCTCACCGGTTTGCTTGAAACAAAGGGTATGAGCGTATCGAGTGGAAAGTGATAATAGTATGCGAGTAAAGTAAACAGTGCGAGTAAAGTAAACAGGTGATAGCAATATAAAGGAAATAGGACCGGGATCCACAGTTCACTAGCGGTGTCTCTCCATAGATAGAATAATACAAGCTGGGTAAACAAATTACAGTTGGGCAATTGATATAATAAAGATAACGTGCATATGATGAGAGGATCACTATGAGATCTACTCTGGGCATTACAAAAAAATACATAGACCGCCATCCAACTGCATCTATGACTAATAATCCACTTACGGGGATATCATCCGAACACCCCATGAGTATTAAGTTGCAAACAACAAATAATTGCATTAAGCAAAGTGTGTAATGTAAACAAAGCATATGCCCTCGAGCATATGAATGTTGTTTTCCCCCTAGTAGCAACAGCACATCTACAACCTTAGAGGTTTCTGTCACTCCCCCAGATTAAATAGAGGAATGAACCCACTATCGAGCATAAATACCCCCTCTTGGAGTCACTAGCAACTACTCGGCCAAGATAGCTACTAACAACGGAGAGCATGCGAGATCATAAACAACATAGAGATAACAAAGGATAAATTTCAGTACACAAACTCAAGGATAAAACCAATATTCATCGGATCCCAAGAAACCAAACATGTAGAATTACATAACGATGATCTCAATCATGTAGGGCAGCTCATGAGATCTAAACATGAAGCACATGGTGGAGAAGACAACCATCTAGCTACTGCTATGGACCCATGGTCCAAGGTAGACTACTCACTCATCGCTCCGGAGGCAAGCATGGCGATGAAGAAGACCTCCGGTGGCGATTCCCCTCTCCGGTAGGGTGCCAGGAAGAGCTTCTGGACCCTCCCGATCTTCGGGTCGACTGCGGTGGCGGATCGCGATCTGTTCTGGAAAACTGATCGGGCCTTTAGGTTTTTCTCGTCGGGGGGTCTTTATAGGCGAAGGGGCATCGTCAGAAGTGGACCGAGGCTCCCGCACACATAGGGGGCGCAGCCCAGCCCCTGGCCACGCCGCCCTAGTGTGAGGGCCCCTCGTGGCCCCACTCCATCTCCTCTTCGGTTCTCTGGAAGCTTTGGTAAAATTCTGGGCGACTGGCTTTGGTTTCGTCCAATTCCAAGAATATTTCCTGTGTAACTTTTCTGAAACACAAAAACAGCAGAAAACAGGGAACTGGCACTGTGGCGACTTGTTAGTAAGTTAGTTCCGAAAAATGCATAAAAGTGCCACGAAGTGTAATGAAACACTAAGCAAATGGTGTAAAAACAAGCATGGAGCATCAAAAATTATGGATCCGTTGGAGACGTATCAGGCCTCAATTGTCCAAGTGGTAATGGAGAGAATGGAAGACCACACGACAGTGATGGAATCTTAGAAGGTACATTATCATGGATAGAACCTATGAGCTTAATACAAACGTCTAAAAACTGAATCTGTTAACAAGAGTGAAGATAGTGTGCACACAAGGTGTTTGATGAAATGCCTGCAAGAAAATAATTTTTGAAACTCGAGAGGAAACTCTTAGGGTTGGAAGGGGATGGTTCCTATAACCTTAGGTGTGTTCTAATGGGCTGAATTGATTAGTGCCATAGTCCTCAAGAAGGGGCTCCTAATGTCTTATGGTAAGATATTAGATTTAGGGTTTTAGGATTGAGAGGAAAACATCAAAATAGGTTTTATTTGAAGGATAGAATGAAAATAATTTACACTGGACAATATAATATATTGAGGGGTTTTGAATAGGTTAGGCCGCATGCCTACCTGAAGAACATATCTGCACACGAGCAACTCCTCAAGGTCAAACAGAGTCACACAAAATCAACTCACCACACAATTTCAATCATTAGCAGCTAATCTAGCATCACTAGAAGCAATGGTTGAACAAGTATTCAATAGTGATCAAGCCATGGGAAAGTTGAAAAGAGTTTCAAAGAAAGGAGTAAGGCTTTGGTAGATATTTTCAGAAACAAATGGAGACATAAACATCTCCATGTATCAAGTTTTCTCAAAGGTGTTTTGAAAAACCACTTATCAAAGATTTATAAAATAGTAGTTTTATAAAATAGTGGGATCACAACACTATGTCCCTGTAGTTTTGTAAATACTAGTTTTGGTGAAGAACTTGTTTTGAAATGAGTCTTGGCTCCTATTTTTGGAACATAAAACATTTTGAAAATAAAGGAGGTGCCAAGATAGTTTATTTTGAGAAAAGGCTTGTAGCACAAAAGATGGCCTGATCACAAGAACACAAGAACACAAGATTGAGTTGGTCCACAAACTTATCCATCAAACAACACTATTGCAAACAAGATTTTTACAACAATCCAATCAAACAAACATGAAACTCTATTTTATTTATCTAGTTGCAAAAAAACTTTTTGTTGGCCCTCATTTTTGGCTCACTAAACACTACTTAAACATGGTTAGAAAAGTTGGGGTGTTACAGCTCTTCCCCCCTTAAATAGAATCTCGTCCCGAGATTCCAAAGCGTAGAAGTAGAGAGGTGTACAGACTAATGTTAGAGTTAGGCCTCAACGGCTGCCCTTCCAACTCACCGGTGATAATCTGAGTTGCATCAAAGACTTGCTTTTTCCAAAGGTGTAGATCATCTTCATTTGCTAAACATGGTGGCTAAAGAGTTGGTGTTGCTGAAAGTATCCTATCGAAACCTCGTCGGGACATTTTGAAGGTTAGCGGGGTTAGGCTATCTAGTATGCCCGGAAAGATTCTCTGAGAGTTAGAAGATTTTCAGCTCACAAATTGAGGTCTTGAAGAGTTGAGGCTTCTCGGGTAGCCTTTGTTGTTTTGGAGTTGTTGCTTCCTTCATGTATATTGATGGAGTCTTCAATTCTTGGTGTGGCGTCTTGAAGCTTGATGTTGGTGTGGACCTTTAATCTCGAGCTTGCCATCCTCTGAGGATGGTAGCCAAGGGCATTTATGCTTCGATCTTGATAGGCACGCTAAATCTGTCGACATAGTCCTCTACGCTTCCTAACTACCAAGGCGCAGGTTAGTCCTAATAGAAATCATTCTTCTGGGTTGTCTTGTGATTGAGCTCAAAATGCTCCAGGTGGCAGAGCACCACCAATGGCGTGTCTTCTAGTAGTTAATGATCTGTTCCCTCTTGTCTCCGGGTTGGTGGAGACCATGGAAGATCTTCTTGCGTCTCCATCTTCTTGTAGCCTTGAGAATCTTGAGGTATATTGGGATACCCTGAGTTGACTTCTTCTTCCGAGAAATCTTCATGTGGATTTCTACTCGTGTCATAAGTCAGTTTTGGTTTCAAACCATCAAAATTTGAACGAGCGAGCGAGTTAGTTAGAAAAGTCTTCACTTCTTCTTGTTGCTACCTCCATTGATGTCTCCTAAATGCAGAGTCGACATTGATGGCTTGATTTTTGAGAGTCTTCATTCTTCTATTTGCTCAGTGGAGATCAAGCACGTGAGTCTTTGGGCTTCAAGTGACGATAACGGGTTGATCTTCGAAAGTTAGGCTTGGCTTTGATACTTGCATGCTCCATGTTAGTTGGCTTGTTAGAAGATTAGCAAGTGTTGGGGGGGGGGGTTGAGAGAGTATCATCAATGTTAGCAAAACTCTAGATTTAAGGTTAGGCGATCCGAGTTAGTGAAGTCTTTGTCTCCTAGAAGTCCTTTGTAGTCCAAGCGGGTCTATCTTTTGCTTCCCTGGCGTTGTGGAGAGGTCTTGATGAAGCTTGACGCACGCAGCAAAAATTGTCGCGTTGGACCTTGGGGAGGTGTTGCGAGAAGAGTTATAATCCACTCAAGGTTGGAGTTAGTGTTTTACTAATAAATTATCTATGCTACTCAAGCTGACAAAAATAGGTGAGAGAGAATCACACTTTAAAGAGATTTCCTATTCGGGGTTTTACATGATAGATGGTTTTTAAGGACGAGAGGCCAAAACAAGCACAAGCACAAAGTAACAACACACACACTCATGAAGCACACAAGGTAACTGCAAACAACATCAAGAACACACAGCATACTACGGGTACCAAGGACACCTAACAACTTGCAATACTTGGGGTTAGCTCAATCAAGGCAATTGAGCTTGTCCTATTATTCCTAGGGTCATGGTGGTCATAACTGTTGAGGTTTTCATTTCTCTTGACACGGCTTCCGTTGAAATCTTGATGGTAGTTGTTGATGAACCATTCGTGATAATTTGGAAAGTGCAGATTTTGAAGGTCTTCTTGTCTCGCATCACATTGATGTGAGGTCTTCGGAAGGGTCATTGAAGTTCTCCATATGTGGCAATGTCTCGTGAGAGGCCTAAAAATTTCTTATCAAGGAATTGAGTACTTGGTCCTTGGCGACTGCAAAAGTGCGAGTCCGAGGAGGAACAAGGCCAAGTTCTCGACAGAGCCTGTTGGTGTCATCCAAAGGCAAAATAATTGTCTACAATCTTCTTTCTTTGTAGTTGGGGAGGTTTGAAGACGTCCTTGCTCCACCTGGTGTTGCTAAGCTTCGGGTCCAATTGGGTTACATCGTCCATTAATTAAATTTGAAGGGGATGAGATAAAAAAACAAGATGTGAAAACCTTGGCAATCAGAGAAGATGCGATTAGAAGTTTTGAAGAGATAAGAAGACTATAAGCCATTCCATAGGTTTCTTAGGAAAATAAATGTTGTAATTAGTTTTTACTTGAAATACTACTTTGATAACTAGTGCCCATGCTAACTAAGGTCTCCTACAGTCAGGATGGCTCTGATACCAACTCTGTGGGGACCTCGGATTACCCATCCGGAATACCCGACATGAATACAATTCACGATCCCATGATCAGTGTGTCGTGAATCCACATATCCGAGTTGATAACAGAATTACATCATCCATTACAGTACCGAATAATATACTTACGATTTGGTCACCTGAAAAAGTATGATATTGCCACGCAGGGCAAGTTTACAACTAAGCAGCGGATACCAAGCAGCGTTGATGACCCACGTCATGCCTACTACCCTACAGGCAACTGACTGGGAGACGTTCCTACATGCCTACTACCCTACATGCCACGTCAGGAGACCCATAGTGTCTTCCGGCCAGATAAAACCCTCACTGGATCCCGATTCACTATTGCCCAGTCGCAGCAATCCGAATTCTGGGGTACCACGTACCCTTATATAGTTATGAGACTCCCGTACTAAAATAAACAAACTACAAGCTAAGCCCCGTCCCATACCAGGGTAATGTGGTTGCACGGGATAAATTGGTTTGGCGAACACTTATACACAATGCCCTTTTTCATAAATCCTCCTCCTTTACTCCATTTTTCAGAACATATTTTCCTGAAAACATTTCAGTGGAATAGAGCACTATTCCAAGGTTTTCAAAATCATTTTTCAAAGTCCCATTTGAGTGTTCCCAACCTAGAGTTTTTGCTCCACTACAAATTTTTCCAAAGGTTATGATGCTAACCATCACACCACTAATTCTAGGGAATAATTAGGTGTCAAGATAGGGGTCATCCATGAGGATGATAGCATTTGACTTGCGGATCCAAGTCGCCAACAATTGCTATTTAGGGCAATAGCAACATAAAAGAATGCATTTTCATAAACAGTAATAAATCATGCAATAAGTTAAACTGGTATCAGATATGCAACAAGTTTTGATGGCTTGCCTCAATTTAGCTTGTCCCTGGGCTTATTCTTCAAAAACCATCAAAGTGCTCCTCCTCTTGATACTCAAAGATTTCCCTCTCCAGAAAACCCTGTGTCGTTCGAATCTAACTCTGACAAAGTAAATTAATGAGCAAGCAATCAAACAATCACCACATACTTACTCATAGCAAGCATATCACGCCAAAACAACACCAGTAGGTAGTATAACACATTACTGAACTACTCCTAGTGGTTTCAAGCACTTCCATTTTCCTTGATTAAATATGGAATTAAATACACACACAACAAGCACAAGGCATAAATTAAACCTAAAAAAATTGTAAGTCGCTAAATCATGCAAACATGATACTTCTAGATAGGTATTGAATTTATGAATCCAACCAAAGTGGATTCATCCAATTCAGAGTTACAAAACTTTTTGTATGAATTTTATAGTGCTTAAGGCACATAACTTAGAAGTTAAATTCTTAGTATCTCTCTGTACATCTAAAAAAATTACGACTCAGAGAATTTGTAGCTAATGCACATGCATGACCTCTGAAAACTGGATTCATTCCATTAGCGTCTACAAAAAGGGAATTCTAAATTAATTAAGCCAAACAAGGCTCTACGGCATTTCATTTACTATGGAAAGTACAAGCAGCACAAAGGGTTCATACCAGTAGCACATGCAATACAATTCATCTGGGTTTCACTGAGTGTTGGTTTCACTATTTTACGAATCCTAAAACTCCAAATCTGGATTTTTGAAGTCAAAGGGTGCAGTTCCACAAGATTTAATAAACATAAATCTACACGAAATATTTTGACATGGGACCGGTGCCAAATGATAGGTATTTGAACAAGGAACACATGGAAATTTGAATCATTGAATTAGCATGCCCAGGGAATTTGTGGTGGATTTTACAAATTAACAGATATAGTAAATCGTTTCACAGATTTTCCAAAAAAAATCTGCTAGTGGGCTGAATCTATCTGGGCTGAATTGGACATGATCGCTGCTTTAATAATCGTGCTCTAGGAATTCTGGACATGCACGATGCCTGGGTAGCGCTGGTTTTGACGGAGACGACGGATCGGAGGAGAGCTCACCGAAGTTTCATAGAGAGGGGAATAGAGGTAATGGAAAAGGAGGGGTCGGAGAGGCCCGAGTCGGGCACGCGATGTGCGGCCATCCGCGGTGGCAGTCGTTCAAACTCGAGGAAGAAAGGGGACGGGAGCGCTGGGGCTTGGTCTGGTTTGGTTCTGAGAGGGAGGAAGTGTGTGTGGGCATGAGAATAGTCTCGGGGGAGTGCTCAAGAAGGCAGGGAGGGAGCGGTCATGCGGGTGTGAGGCAGAAGGCGGTGTCGCTCGATGCTCGTTGGCCAGCGAGGGCGGCACACGGGACAAGAGGTCCATGACAACTAGACGGGTTAGGGCTGCGCCAGGGGGATGTATATGTCTCTGCGGGGTCTATGGCGAGAGGATAGAGCAGGGGGAGGTCGGTTCGCTTGGGGAGAGGAGTGCATGCCAGGTGACCAACACCCGGTCTGATTGCAGAGCAAAGTCAAAGGCGGCCAAGGGAAAGTCGACAAATGCGTGAGCGCGTGTCGGTTCAATCTTGCATAAGGAAAGGAGCACACTGGCAAGATTTCTTGGGAAGAGGTGTGGGTTTAGAAAAAGAGGCGTGCCACCCATGCTCCATGGTAAACAGAGAGAGAAAGGAGGGCTAGGGCTGGTCTAGGGCTTCAAGGCGGGGTCATGGGTATGCTGGGTATCGGCCACACTCTCTGGTACTGGTTGGAAGGGGAGAGGGGGCCATAGCAAGGATTGCAAGACCTTGCTCAAGGGCATGCCTCGGCCGCTCTCTCTTCTTCTCCAAGAGGAAACAGACAAAACGGGGTAATGTAGCATAGGCTTGGCCGACCAGTGAGAGAGAAGGGTGCCGGAGAAGTCCATGCGATGGTTTGGAGATGTTTTCAAAATGACTAAATTGAATTGAGGTGAAAATGGAATGAATACATGCATAGACCAAGCTTGAAATTTTAAATTTGATTCAAAAACTGCCAAGCAAAAGCATGCAATGATGGATCACATTTCTCAAATTTGTTTGGTAAGAAAAGCTTCTGAAAAAGCACTTGCTTAAACCTTGACATAGTTTTGTAGCAAGAAAAGAGAATAAAGAATATAGGTCCTAGGGTAATAGGAATATTTAGAGGGATAGATCCACTTGAATAATGATGAGCTCTTATATGTCTTAGGAATTTTTTTAGGGTTCTGGTTTGATCACTAGGCTAATAGACAATGAATCCAAGTGACAATACTGGATTAGAACCATTGTTGAGAGGTGAAGAGATGAGATTAAAATCTGAGCATGATCTTGGAAATATGGTCGAAGTGGGCAGCAGGATAGATGATGCTTATATTCATCCCCGTATTGTTTTGAGGATTTTCTAGAGGCTTTAAGATGAGGTGAAGTCACAATTTTTTTAAATATATCATATATAGATGTTGATGAGTTGCATTGAAAAGTTGGTCAAAGTCAAGTGGGTTTTAGTGAAGGAAAATAGACACAAACGCTTCTACAAACCTTGGGTAGTATTCCCATAATTTTCAGAGACAAGAATGATACTAAAGAGGTATTTCCCCATTTCTGCTATTTTTGAAAACATGCAAAGGAGTTGTAGAACTACTTATAAAAAAGATAGTTGTGAACTGAAATGAGGGCACACATAGAGAGATCCTCTTTTTTGGATCTTGATAAACTTGTGTTTTAAAAAAATACTCCTTTCATAAGGAATAGAGTTCTAGAATTTTCAGAGAGGAAAACATCAAAATAGGTTTCATTTGAAAGATAGACTAAAATAATTTTATGAGAATATCCCCACTGATCATGTTAATAAATTGATGGATTTTAGATAGGTTAGGCCATAGGCCTACCTTAAGGTCATAGCTACTAACAAGCACTCAGCTAAATTCAACCATTGTGACACAATGTCAACTCATCACACAAAGTCGAACATTAGCAACCAATCTAGCATCACCAGATCAAGGGCACAATAAGTGCTCAATAATGACCATGCCATGGTGAAGTTGAAAAGAGTTTTCAACGAAAGGAGTAAAGCTTTGGTAACTACTTTCGGAAACAATTGGAGACATAAATATCTCCTTTATATAATTTTTCTCAAAGGTGTTTGAAAACCATTTTCCAAAGGCTTATAAATAGTGGTTTTATAAAAATAGTGGGATCACAACACTATGTCCTTGTAGTTTTATAAATACTAGTTTTGGTAAAGACCTTGTTTTTAAATGGGTCTTGGCTCCTATTTTTAGACCATAAAACATTTTGAAAATAAAGGAGGTGCCAAGAAACTTTATTTTGAGAAAAAGTCTTGTAGCACAACAGATGGCCTGATCACAAGAACACAAAGATTGAGTTGGCCCACAAACTTATTATTCAAACAACACTCTTGCAAAACCTAATTTACACAACAGCAAGGCAGACAAGCAAGGGATTCCAGTAAATCTGATTAAGTACAAAAAGTTTTTGTTGGCCCTCATTTTTTGCATTACCAAACTCTGCTTAAACAGGGTTGCAAAAGTTGGGGTGTTACACTCATAGTGATCCTCGTGGTGTATGTACGTTATCTTTACTCTATCAATTGCCCAACTGTAATTTGTTTACCCAGCATGCTTTTATTTATCTTATGGAGAGACGCCACTAGTGAACTGTCGTGGGGATGACTTATGGGGCATGCCACGTGCCATGCTACCAGCTGGCTGGCGTCCCAGGGGTCTCCACGACACGAAGATATGAAGACCGGCTCGGCCCGGAGGGCCGGCTGTGCCAGCTGCCGGCTGACGGCTCCACCGAGGAAGGCCGGAGCCGGGCGATGAAGACAGAGGTCTGCCAACGGCTGTTTCATCGAAAGTGGGCTGACCCCGACAAGAATGACAGAGGCCAAGGACGGAGGTGACGAATGCCACGACCGGCCCCAGCCAATCAGCGATCAAGGACCCTTCCCCACGATAGGATCTGAGGCAAAAGGGAGGGCATATGCCTCCCAGATGCCGGTCCCAGGGGAAAGGTACTTTATAAAGTGGAACTGTCAGAGCAGGGCGAAGGGATCATACCAAGGACGTGGCCACGGAGGAGCCGGCAGCCGGCCGAAGCGTTACCTAACCTGTAACCAGGCCCCCGCCTATATAAGGGGGCTTGGACCCTTAGTCTGGGGGATCCGATCTCTTTCTTCCTCCTCTAGCCCGAACAGCTCGAGGAGCACTGTAATTGTTACAATCCAATCAATACGAAGCAGGCAGGAAGTAGGGGTTTCACCTCCATCCGGGAGGGCCCTGAACCTGGGTAAACCGTGGTGTCTCAGTAGGCATAATCCCGAGCCGGGCCCCTCGTCTCCACCGTCGAGCCCCTCCGATAAGCCTACCCATGGCTACTGTCTCTAAATTGCCACGACAGTTGGCGCCCACCGTGGGGCAAAGCGCGGCGGCGAGCGGAGTCAAGTTCCGGCCGGAACCCCCATCGATCCCCGGCGAGAGGGTCGCCTCCGGCCTCGTCTGGAGGTTCGGCACCCTCGACTGCATCAGCGACAACCTGGACTGCTTCGGGAACGGCTTTGGCAGCGGCTCCTTCCTCGACATCGGCAGTCACTGTTTCTACGTTGCCAAGCCCTTCCCGAAGGAGGTAACTGACGTCTTCGACCCTCTCAGCGATGGAGGATCGAGTTGCGGCGAAAGCTGCGACTTTGGTGCCATGGTCGAGGTGATGGCCCTGGGAGAAGAGGAGGGCGGCGACTTTCTGCACCCCGAGCGCCCATCGCCCGGACGCCTTCTTCCACAGGAGCAAGATGTTCCACTCCCAGAGCAGGACGCCCTGGACGTCCCCGTGGTGGACCTGCGCGCTCCCCTCGACCGCGTCATTGACCCCGCCCGGGTCGCCGAGGCCCTGGAGCGGACGCGTCTCATCCTCCTCAGCAAGGTGGCTGAGGACGAGATCAACCGGCGTCACGCGACACCACGCTCAGTGAGTTCTACGACGCGCATGGAGCCGCGCCAGCCGAGCTTGCTCGCGATCTGCGGTGCAGCTTCGCTGCCGTGGGCCCTAGTCAGATCCAGCGGTTGCCATCGGCAAACCGAGGCCGTGGAGGGCGCAGACAGCGTGGCCGTGCTCCAGGTGGCAACGCACAAGGTCATTGTGCCCCTCAGGGTGGCGGAGCAGGCGAGCCACGCTAGGTCCCAGTGCCAGCGCCAGGGTCGGAGTCCCGGGCTTGCCCACCGGCGCTGCACATCCACCTGTGGCTCGATCACATCGAGGCGTCCCCCAGATGATCTGCTAGCTCAAAGCGAGCGGCTTCTGACCAAGGAGGCCCGGGGGCTGCCGGCTGTGGTCATGGGCGCAAAGAGGGCAAGTACACCCTTGATGCTGCACTTGATCAGCCGTGTAAGTTCCACACCTCCCCGGGCAGGGAAGCGACCCACTCCACGCGTTAGTGTCGTTTCATGAGAGAGCTGGAGCAGCGCGCTCGGCAGATCCCTGGTACGTCACAAGCGCAACCGGCTGGAGGTCAGGAGGACCAACAGCACGACCCGGTGGGAGGCGAGCCGGATCAAGATGATGACTTCCCAACGGATGTGGAGTAGTACCACATCTTCACTACCCCCGGCAAGGACAAAAGAAACGACCTTTGGCATGAGGCAGAGGTGAACGCTGTGATGCCTGCAGAACCCCAGTTCATGCATTGGTCCGAGGCGGCCATTACCTGGGGGCGCGAAGACCATCCGAGGCTGATGCCCAGCCCTAGAGAATACGCTCTGGTCGTGGATCCTGTTGTGTGTTCCAATAC
This sequence comes from Dactylis glomerata, assembly GCA_007115705.1. Taxonomy (NCBI): domain Eukaryota; kingdom Viridiplantae; phylum Streptophyta; class Magnoliopsida; order Poales; family Poaceae; genus Dactylis; species Dactylis glomerata. The sequence continues at coordinate 3,785,911 of QXEO01000492.1, forward strand.
GCATATGTGCCGGTTCTCCCACGTGCTCATCGATAGCAGTAGTAGTATCAACCTACTTTACCAAAGCTCTCTGGAGAAGTTGGGCATCCCGCTTGCTCAGCTGAAACCGAGCCGGCTCACCTTCCATGGCATCGTGCCTGGGCATTCTTGCACCCCTTTGGGCAAGGTGCAGCTGGAGGTTCTCTTCGGAAAGAAGGGGAATAGCCGCCGCGAGCCCATCTGGTTTGAGGTGGTGGACATTAGCAGTCCCTACCACGCGCTGCTCGGCCGACCAGCCCTGGCCAAGTTCATGGCGGTGCCACATTACGCCTATCTGAAGATGAAGCTCCCAGGACCCAGAGGCGTGATCACTGTCACAGGAAGCTTCAAGAAGTCCCTGGCATGCGCAAAGGAGAGCTCTCAGCTGGCAGAGGCGCTGGTCATCGCCGACGAGAAGCGGCAGCTTCTACATCGCGTGGAGCTCGCCCAGCAAGACGTGCCGGTTCGCCAGTCGCTGGTGGAGCAGTTCAAGCCGGCCAACGACACCAATAAGATCCTGCTGGATGAGAGTGATCCCTCCAAGTACGTCGTCATCGGCACCGGCCTTTCTGCTAAATAGGAAAGCGAGCTCGCCAGCTTCCTCCGTGAGAATCGGGACATCTTTGCATGGTCTCCTAAGGACATGCCAGGTGTACCGAGGGAGCTGGCTGAGCACTCACTCAACGTTAGGCCAGATGCCAAGCCGATCAAGCAACCGCTATGGTGTTTTGCAGAAGAGAAAAGGAAGGCTATTGGCGAGGAGATAGCCCGGCTCCTTGCAGCCGGCTTCATCATGGAAGTGTACTACCCTGATTGGCTTGTGAACCCAGTCTTGGTTCTGAAGAAGAATAACACTTGGCGCATGTGTATCAACTACACCAGCCTCAACAAGGCTTGCCCCAAGGATCCATTTGCGCTACCACGCATCGACCAGGTAATCGACTCCACGACCGGTTGTGACCTGCTGTCCTTTCTGGACGCCTATTCCGGCTACCACCAGATCCCACTCTACCAGCCGGATCAGATCAAGACCTCCTTCATCACCTCATATGGAGCTTACTGCTATGTTACCATGCCGTTTGGCCTAAAGAATGCTGGAGCCACTTACCAGCGAACCATGTAGCGATGCATGCAGGGGCAGATTGGGAGGAACGTGCACGCTTATTTGGACAACGTGGTGGTGAAGACCAAGCAGAGCGGCACGCTCCTGGACGACCTCAAGGAAACCTTCGCCAACCTGCGGTGCTATCGCATGAAGCTCAACCCAGAGAAGTGCACCTTTGGTGTGCCGGCTGGACAGCTCCTAGGTTATATCGTTTCCCAGCGAGGGATCGAGGCTAACCCCTCGAAGATAAAAGCCATCGAGGCCCTAGAAAAGCCCACCCAGCTCAGGGATGTGCAGAAGTTTGCTGGTTGCTTGGCCTCGCTTAGCCGGTTCGTCAGCCGGCTCAGGGAGAAGGCCATGCCGCTGTACCAGCTGATGAAGAAGATGGACCACTTCGTTTGGTCCCAGCGTGCTGATGATGCCTTCAACGACCTCAAACGAGCCTTGTCTACCGCGCCCATCTTGGCGGTGCCGGCTCCGCGAGAGCCAATGCTACTCTACATCGCGGCTACCCCGCGGGTCATCAGCGTCGTGATCGTAGTGGAGCACACCGAAGAGGGCAAGGAGCTGCCGGTTCAGCGCCCGGTGTACTACTTGAGTGAGGTGCTCACTCTCTCCAAGCAGAACTACCCGCACTACCAGAAGGTTGCGTACGTACGGTGTGTACATGGCGGCCAAGAAGCTGAAGCACTACTTCGAAGAGCATCCTATCACGGTGGTGAACACCACTCCACTCTCGGAGATCATTGGGTGCAAGGACGCGTCAGGAAGAGTGGCCAAATGGGCGATCGAGCTCGCTGCTCATACCATTCAGTACAAGCCAAGGATGACGATCAAGTCGCAGATCATAGCGGATTTCTTCGCTGACTGGGGAGAGCATCAGTACATGCCTCTGGCTCCAGACTGCACCCACTGGCGCATGCACTTCGACGGCTCCAAGTTGCTCGGGGGCTTGGGAGCCGGAGTCATCCTCACCTCTCCCAAGGGAGACAAGCTGCAGTACGTGCTGCAGATGCACTTCCGTGCGTCAAACAACGTCGCCGAGTATGAAGCCCTGGTACATGGGCTCAAAATGGCCAAGCAGATCGGCATTAGGAGGATCCTCTGTTTCAGAGACTCTGACCTGGTAACGCACCAGGTTTCAGGGGACTGGGATGCCAACAACGCCAACATGGCCTCCTATCGTTTCTACGTGCAGCAGCTCAGCGGATTCTTTGAGGGCTGCGAGTTCCACCACGTCCCCAGAGCAAACAACGAGGAAGCAGACCGGCTGTCCAAGATCGGCTCCACCAAGCAGGATATCCCAGCTGGGGTGTCCCTGGAGATCATCCACAAGCCGTCTATCAAACCTTCGCTGGAGTCCATTTCCATCTACGTGCCTGGAGACCCAGCCCCGGCTCAGGCGCCACCACCGGACCCGGGGGCTACCGTCTCGGGGCTGAAGAAAGCAGCCGGCCAGCCCAGCGTGGCCGGCTTGACGAAGGACAAGGGGACTGCCGGCTCTACGCCCGCTCCTCCAGCCGGACAATCAAACGAAGCCGACACGATGACGGACCCGGGGTCTGCTGATCCTCTGGTCGCCAGCGTCTTCCACATACGGGAGATACCTTCCTGGGCGAAGCCGTTCTCCAACTACCTCGTCACTGGGACTTGCCGCAGGACAAAGTGGAGGCTAGGCGAATGCAACGTCGAGCAGGGGCGTACACCATCATCAACAGCGAGCTGTACAAGCGCAGCGTGTCAGGCATCTTCCAGAAGTGCATCGAGCCGGAAGAAGGGATGGAGCTGCTAAGAGAAATACACCAAGGGGAGTGCGGTCATCACGCATCTTCCAGAGCTCTGGTGGCCAAAGCCTTCCGCCACGGCTTCTACTGGCCGACAGCCAAGCAGAATGCAGAGAAACTGGTGAAGCAGTGCAACGGTTGCCAGCGCTTCTCCAAGCACAGAAACACTCCAGCGGCAGCCCTCAAGACCATCCCGCTCACCTGGCCGTTCGCAGTTTGGGGCCTAGACATGGCAGGGCCATTCAAGACCGCACCCGGGGGCTTGACACATCTACTGGTTGCTGTGGACAAGTTCACCAAGTGGATCGAGGCCAAGCCAATCAAAAAACTCGACAGCTCGTCCACCATCAAGTTCTTCAACGAGATCATCACGAGATATGGAGTTCCCAACAGCATCATCACTGACAATGGGACGAACTTTGCGAAGGGAGCCTTTGCTGATTACTGCGGCAAGAAGGGCATCCGGCTAGACTTAGCATCAGTGGCGCATCCTCAGACAAATGGGCAAGTGGAGAAGGCAAACGGGTTGATCTTGGCCGGCATCAAACCAAGACTGGTAGAACCTCTCGAGCGCTCAGCTAGCTGTTGGGTCAAAGAACTGCCTTCAGTGCTCTAGAGCCTGCGCACCACACCAAATCATTCTGTTGGCTTCACGCCTTTCTTTCTGGTCTATGGAGCAGAAGCAGTGCTGCCCACCGACATCGAATTCGATGCACCCAGAGTTGTCCAGTACACAGAGAAGCAAGCAAAAGAAGCTCGTGAAGATGGTGTCGACCTCCTCGAGGAGGCACGAGAACAGGCTCTGGCCAGGTCAGCGCTCTACTAGCAGCAGCTGCGACGATACCACAGCCGAAAAATCCGTCCGCTCGTGTTTCGCGAAGGAGACCTCATACTCCGGCTGATCCAGAACACCAAAGGCATGCACAAGCTGTCCTCTCCTTGGGAGGGACCGTTCATTGTCAGCCGGGTGCTGGGAAATGGGGCTTATTACCTCATCGACGCACAAGAGCCCATGAAGAACAAGGCAGACAACTCTGACAAGGAGACGGAGCGTCCCTGGAATGTCAGTCTCCTAAGACCTTTCTTCTGCTAAGGCAAAAGCTTGTACCCAGAAAAACTTGTCAATGAATAAAGGATGATGGAGCGGCTAGTTACGGCCGGCTCCAAGGAAAACACTTCGTGTATGTTTTGCTTCCTGCGTTATTCACTTGACCGGCAGCCGGCTCCGGGCACCGAGCCACAGCCGGCAGCCGGCTCCGGGCACCGAGCCACAGCCGGCAGCCCCGAAAACGATCGATTCCTTGTCAACCGGATGAGTACTACGTATGAACAAGGTCTCAAGCCTAACCTCCACCTTCCGGCTCCGGGCAGCCGGGCAGGTAGGAGCCGGCAGGCCGCATACGAAGGAAAGCCGCAGGGAAAAACCGAAAACGATAATCGCTCAACTGAGCGCCAGGGGCAGTGTTAGTTGGCCACGCGCTAGCTTGCACGAGCCGGGTGCCCAACAAACTGAAGTACTACTTCTCACTCTGCGGCACGCTCCCACCCTAGGCCGGCATTCGGCTGCCGGCCCAAGGGAGACCAACCGGCACCAGGCTGCCGGTTGGGGGTAGAAGAGCCGAAGGGTGGGAAGATAAAGGAAAAAGTTGAGGGAACCGGGCCAAGGCAAGTTAGCGAATGGTTGATGACCACAGTCTCTAGGTGTTGGGGCTGAGCAGCCGCGTCAAAGAGGTTCAAAGCTAGAGCTACCTCGCTCGATGTCGGCACCGTACGCGGAGAAGTTAGCTTCAAGCTAGCTGTCAATCCAGCTACCCCAAAACTTGGGGGCTAGGGGGAAAGGGAATCTGCCCTCAAAAGTAGGTCGGTTCCAGTACCTCGTTGGCTATCCGATTAGCTGGCGCTGCGATATGATCGGCGAACGAGCAACAAAATCGAAACCTAACATGCGCAAAGTAACGGCTAGAGCCAGAAATCGGGAAATCTACTCCAACCGCGGCAAGGAACGCGCGAAGGCCCGGGAAAGGGAATGTGCCGGCTCCGGCCTCGCTCGAGCCGGCACAGGACTCAGCTTCCACTTCGACCCCGCCGAGCCGGAGCTAGTCTGTCCTTCCCAGAGCCGGCCAGCAGAAGCACCGCCCCTTTTGCGCTAAGGCTGGAAGGTCTCGCCCGAGGTGTCTGCGCAAACCAGTGACCATAACGGTCCCTATCTACGGATTCGCGCGTCAACAGTTCCATCCAAGGAAAGATCCTAACCGAAGAATCGTCTCGGCGCTACGGTACAAACAGAAGATAGTTGCACAAAGAACATTCACGCAGCAAATGAAGAAGAACAAGCAAAGACTTGCAGAAAGTTAAAAGATTCCTTACTCATATAGCTGGCGGTTACAAATTATAGGCCACGCTAAGGGCCAAAACAACAAAAGGACTCCCCCTTCTAACCCCTAGACTCCTGTTGATGATGCTGCTGTCAAGGAGGGGGCTTCGAGGGCGCTCGCCGATCACGGCCATGGGGAGTAGGCACGGGCGCAGCCGGAGCCGTCGACGATGCGGACGCAGAGGATGGATGACCTGGCGCGGTGGGTCAGGATGAGAGACCATCCCCGCTCTAGGCCATAGTCTGTGAAGAACCGCTCCCACCCCCTGGTGAGGTAGATCTTCCCCTCCTCGTCATGGAGAACCTCGACGTCGTACAGCGGCTGTCCGCCGCTGCCATCCTCAATCATGAAGCTCGTTGGGGGGTTCTTCTCCATCGTGCTAATGAAGCTGGCAGGGAGTGGAAGGTGCTCCTTACTCCCGGCCAGCAGGGGCACCATGGCGGTGGTGAACCCATGCTTCGGGACATAGGAGAGCCGCTGCCTGGTTGGCGGGCGCGGCGGCGGCGCTCGCACCTCTTTAGCGGCCGTGCGGGCGGAGCCATCGACACTCAGGCCGGCGAGGCCCGGAGTGGCGGCCCCGAATGCCATCGCGGCACTGACAAGGGCGGCCGCCGCCTCCAGGGGCGTCCCGGTGAGACCGGTGACGGATGTTGTGGCCACAGGGACCACGGTGCCGCCGGCGGCCGCAGCAACAGTCCCATCGGGGGCCGTGACGATGGCGGTGGAGCGGCCAGCCCCGAAAGGCTCGGTGGCGGCCGCGGCCGCGAGCGCCGCCAGAGTCTTCTTATTGCGGCTGCCCCACGGGCAACCACGCTTCCGGGGCACCGACGGCGTCGCTGCCAGGCCCCTGGCTCCACTTAGGCTTCCGAGCGGGCGACCATGCTCGTTCCCGCCCGGCCCGTCGCCGGCCTCAGCCCCGGCTCCGCTGGTTGCCCCAAGCAACTACATGGAGATCGAAGCGGGAGTAGCGGAGGCGACGGTTTGGTGGGGCGAAGGAATGGAGGCGCTCGAGAGTGAAGAAAGCCCTCGAGAGCTCCAAGATTTAAGGGCTAGCAAGGCACGAAAAGCTGAGCCAGTTTAATGCGATTAAACCATCCGCGTGGCACTTCGATGGGACTTAACGCTGACGCAAGTCACGTCCCGTCGGCTGACGTCGGCGGGAATCATTGCGGTGGCCGAAGGGTCAAAGTGACAAGACAGGACACTGGCCACTGGCGCACTGCACCGCCCACAGCGCAGGATCGGAACCCAAAGCAGCGCAAGTCCCAAGGAGGCAGCTTGCTGGCTCGCGAACCGTCGGGAAGCTGCCAGCTAGATTGGATCTGGAGCCGGCACGTCCCGAGACGGCCGGAGAGGTTTCACACGATGTAACTTTGGAACCAGTAAACCTCCAGACCAGGTGGAGAACCCTGAGACTTAGGCGAAAACAAGCGAGACTTCAGCGAGCAGAAGAACCCGCCGAAGCCCCATGCTAACCCATGAGAATTCGCCAGTTTTGGGGGCTAGTGTCGTGGGGATGACTTATGGGGCATGCCACGTGGCGTGCTACCAGCCGGCTGGCATCCCAGGGGTCTCCATGACACGAAGATATGAAGATCGGCTCGGCCCGGAGGGCCGGCTGTGCCAGCTGCCGGCTGACGGCTCCACCGAGGAAGGCCGGAGCCGGGCGACGAAGACAGAGGTCTGCCAACGGCTATTTCGCTGAAAGTGGGCTGACCCCGACAAGAATGACAGAGGCCAAGGATGGAGGTGACGAACGCCATGACCGGCCCCAGCCAATCAGCGATCAAGGACCCTTCCCCATGATAGGATCCGAGGCAAAAGGGGGGGCATATGCCTCCCAGATGTCGGTCCCAGGGGAAAGGTACTTTATAAAGTGGAACTATCAGAGCAGGGCAAAGGGATCATGCCAAGGACGTGGCCACGGAGGAGCCGGCAGTCGGCCAAAGCGTTACCTAACCTGTAACTAGGCCCCCACCTATATAAGGGGGCCTGGACCCTTAGTCTGGGGGAGCTCGAGGAGCACTGTAATCGTTACAATCCAATCAATAGGAAGCAGGCAGGAAGTAGGGGTTTCACCTCCATCCGGGAGGGCCCTGAACCTGGGTAAACCGTGGTGTCTCAGTAGGCATAATCCCGAGCCAGGCCCCTCGTCTCCACCGTCGAGCCCCTCCGATAAGCCTACCCATGGCTACTGTCTCTAAATTCCCATGACATGAACTGTGGACCCCGGTCCAATTTCCTTTACATAGCTTTACCGTTTTACTATTACTCGCTCTGTTTACTTTCTTGCATTACTATTATCCTTTTACCACTTGATATGCTCAATCCTTTGTTTACAACAAACCGGTGAGATTGACAACCTCATCGTAAGTTGGGAGCAAAGTTCTTGGTTGTGTTGTGCAGGTTTCACGTTGCTGCTGGGGGAAGACACGCCGACAACAAGTTTTTTGGCGCCATTGTCCGGAGTGACATGAAGCTAGCAAGCATCACCTTCTAAAGTTTTGCTTTCTCCTACTAGTTCGATTAAACCTTGGTTTCACAACTGAGGGAAGACTTGCTACTATGCTCATCATACCTTGTGTGGGGACCCCGGTTTACCATCCGGAATTCCCGTTATGCATACAATTCATGATCCCAGGAAGACCGTCATGAATCCACATAACAGATTTGGCATTACAGAGTACAACATCCATTACATAAATAAGTCGTTTAGTCTTACATGGCCACTTGGCCGAATTCAAATGCCTCGCAGGGCAAGTTCACTAAGCATAGCAGCGGAACACATAGATAGCGTCGGTAGCCCGGGTCATGCCTCTACCCTACAGGCGACTGACCGAGAAATGATCCTAATTTGCACCAGCATCGTCGTACTCTCCATCGTCCTCCTCATAGTCATCATCATAGTCTGACCAAGTTAATAGCCAGGGACAAAGCCGTGAGTACATTTTGGAATTGTACTCGCAAACCATCTAAGAGAAGATAATCACATGCTATTTGGCTGTAGCAAGGTTTGGCTTGGTTGAAGGCAACTTAGTACTAGTATGTTTCTCTTGTCGATATAGCATGTCCTACAACATTTCTATATCCTTATTAAAGAAGATTTGTAGTAAGATTCTCGTGTCGATATAGCATGTCATACGACATCTCTATATCCTTATTAAAGAAGATTTGTAGTAAGATTCTCGTGTTGATATAGCATGTCATACGACATCTCTATATCCTTATTAAAGAAGATACTTGCAAGACAAGTCTTTGCAGAGCTCTAGGAAAGGGGGAAACTCCTTCACCTCGATAGTACCCTTCGAGTACCCCGATCCATTCCCATGCCATGGCAGTACCCTCCAAGTACTTCGTCCGGCACAACCCCATTTTTCTAGGAATCATTTTGTAAAACCAAAACTCGACACAGGTTAAGTATGGCCATTCCTACCGTCCATGACCGAGGACGCGGCTATTCGAATAGATTACACTCTGCAGAGGTTGTACACTTTACCCACACCATCCGATAAATCCACCGGGATACCACCACGGACCGTTATACACAAGTATGCGGGGTTCGGATAATCGATCATAGCCTTCCATCCATCCACCTTAGTGATCACTCTAAGATTTACACATATATCTGAACCTTGCAACCATAAAACTTGTCTGTTTTACCTCATTTCTACCAGTGTTGCACCAACATTTTACATCATTTGATCCTTTGTCACAGATCAGTGCGCCAAGGCACTTAAATCTACAAGTCAGAGTAATTCAAACCAAAGACCAAGCCACCAGGAATGGAGGAGTACATCTTGAGGAGCAAGAAAAGCAAGCACGGCAGAAAGTGGCTGGTACGGGACAAGAAGACAGGAAAAACGGCAAAAGCAGAAAAGCCGCTGCCGCCACCAACTTCCCACTACTCCTCTACGCCGCTGCAAGAATGCCACAAAAAGTCTTTAAAAGGAGAGGTCCAGGTTCACTCCCACCATCTCATCCCATCCATCTCCATCTCTCACCTCGCATCCACAGCCACTCCATCCATCCACCACTCCACCAAAACCTTCCTCCTCCATAGTCCAACACCCAACTTTTCCACCTTTTTCCTCCACTCATCTGTTGCACCAAGAACTCCACCATGAACACCAAGAACTCCACCATGAACACCAAGAACTCCACCATGAACTCCAAGAACTCCCTCAGGAACCTCAAGAACACAGGATGAACATAGCTCGAAGGATCTGAAGGCCAAGCTCTTCCTCAACCTCTGCATCCTCTGCCGCGACAGCAACTTCTCTGCATCCTCTGCCGCGACAGCAACTTCTCTGCCTTCTCTACTTCCTCTGCCACGGCAAGCCTTCGGTGACAAACAGCAAATCTCTCTTCCTTTCCCTCATGCTCTGTGATCTGTTGTGTTGATCTTGCGTTGTAAAGCAGTTTGAAACTTGTCTTTGACCTTTGCTATGGTTTGAGTGACACACTCCATTGTAAACTCTAAGATTACTGTGAAAACTGTGTTGCACTTGCTTGATCTGTAGGTGTAAGACTAGTCTCTGCACCTAGTCCCAAAAACATATCCCTGTCTAAAATTTGCTAGTTTGTTCAATGCTTTCTTGTCTGACAAACAAGAAATCCTTGAACTTGTTATGTTAAAACTTCCCTGCTCAAAACCTCCTGTTACTTTTCTGTTTACAACATCAAAAACCCCACTTTTCTGCTTAGCTTCTGGAAATTAGGAAATAGTCTCATTTGTGTTGATCCCTATGGAGACGACTAGAAAAACCCCCCTATAATCTCAACTAGATCAAAATTGGCGCCGTTGCCGGGGATCAACTTTTGATTGTTTCCTTAGATTACAGTAGACTAAGCTGTGTAAATACTTGTTCCAATTTGCAATCTTTGATTGTCTGTTTTAATGATTTGTCTGTGATCAAGCTTAGAACTTTTATTAGGGGATTTAGTTCACTAACCCTTGATCAAGTTCTTGTCTGTGATTGTGTGTAGAACAATGATTTCATCTAATCTCCGTGGGAATTCAGTTGATGCAGTCCTCTGAAGATTCTCCACTAGCTCCATTTGATCCTGAGCCAGAGAGGACTTTGTTTGCAAGAAAGAGAGCAGCCTCTGAAGCTTCTGCTGAAGGCTTGGAAACCTCTGTCTCAGATTTGGAATCCTCATCCTCAGATTTCAGCATGGGTGATAAGAAGTTGAGAGATTTGTGGATTCCCAAGGACCAGATCAACAATGCAGATGTGATTATGCCTGCAATACAAGCAAACAACTGGGAAATCAAGCCAGCTCTGATCAATATGGTGCAACATAATCCCTTCAAAGGTTCTGCTTTGGAGAGCCCCCATGAGCATATCAGAAACTTTCTGGAGTACTGCAACACTTTGAAGCACAATGGTGTTCCTCCTGAAGCCATCAGGATGCAATTGTTTCCCTTCTCACTGTCTGGACTTGCAAAAGTTTGGTTCCACTCTCTTCCTATTCACTGCAGAGACACATGGGAACATGTTCTTCAAGCCTTCTTTGAGAGATATTTCCCTCCAACCAAAGCAGCTGAGTGCAGAGACAAGATAACAAGATTTGTGCAATATGAAGGAGAAAGCCTGTATGATACTTGGCAGAGATACCAAGGTCTCATCAGGATGTGTCCCAACCATGGCCAGGAGCAATGGCTCATCTTGCAAACCTTCTACAAAGGTTTGACAGAGCAAACAAGATCATTTGTTGATTCAGCTGCTGGAGGTGGAATCATGAACAAGACCCTTGATGAAGCTACTGAGTTGATTGAGAGCATGGCATCACACAACTTCTCCTGGACAAATGAAAGAGCTGTCCACCCCAACAATCAGCTACAGATTCAGTCAAGTGGCCAGAATGCTTTGGAAGCTAAGTTGGAGAGTTTAACAACTCAGCTTGCCCAGCTTATGACAGAAAGAAACAGCCAAGCTTTGGTTCCTGTCAACCAAGTTACTTTTGCCTGTGCAATTTGTGGAAAAGAAGGCCATTCTCTCATGGAATGTACCTTGTCTGCACCTCCTGAAGCCATGATATCAGAGGTGAACTATGCCCAGAATCAAGGGCCATATTCCCAAAGTTACAACCCCTCTTGGAGAAACCACCCCAACCTTTCTTACAAAAGCAATAATCAGCAAAGTTACCCAGCACCAGGGCAGCAGCACTATGCCCAAGCATCCCAGCAGAGTTACCACCAGCCTGGACAACAAAATTTCAGACCCCAAGGTCAAGTGCAACACCCACAACAACAACACCACCCAGTACATCAGCAAACTACTTCATCCAGCAGTAGCAGCCAATCTGAGCTTGGAGAAATGATGAAGCTACAGAAGGAAATGTTCAGTGGAATGCAAGAAACTATGAAAATGCAATCTGAACTTTTCTACAAGACTATGCAGCAACTCACTGCTGGAATCCAGACCAACAACATTGGAAAACAAGCTGAAGGAAAACTGCCAGCCCAAGCAGAGAAAAACCCGAAACAGTGTGGTGCCCTTTCCACTACTGAAGTTATTGATGCAATCACCACTAGGAGTGGGGTGAACACTGAACCCTTACTCAAAACCCCACCAAATGTCACTTATGTTGCTCCACAGAGAAGACCCACCGTGCAGCAACAAACACCTCCAGAAATTGTTCTGCCAAGGCAGGAAAAATCAACAGGACAGCCTGCCCAGACAGAAAACCCTGCCAAGGCACAGATCTCTGCCACAGAACCAACAGAGAAGCCTTTGTTGATGAAAGTGCCATTTCCAGAGAGATTGGACAAGACCAAGGAGGAGAAGCAATACTCTAAATTCCTTGAGACCATGAAGGAAGTGCAAATCACCATCCCCATCTTGGATGCAGTGTTGCACATTCCCCTATATGCAAAGTTTTTCAAAGATCTGATCACAAGGAAGAGGAGTTTGGACAGCCCTGAGTTAGTAGCCTTGACAGAAGATTGCAGTGCTATGATCTTGAATAGCATGCCCAAGAAGTTACAAGACCCTGGAAGTTTCAGCATTCCCTGTGTAGTGGGAAGAAAAACCTTCACAGCCCTTTGTGACTTAGGTTCCTCTGTGAGTGTGTTACCCTCTGCTGCAAGCCAGATTCAGCAGCTGGGAACGTTGAAGCCTACCCCAATGACACTTCAACTTGCTGATAGAACCTTGAGAAAACCAGTAGGAGTCCTTGAAGATGTGCCAGTCCAAGTTGGCAACTTTGCATATCCTGTGGACTTTGTTGTGCTAGAGATGGAAGACAATGCTGAATCAATGATTCTAGGCAGGCCATTCTTGGCAACTGCTGGTGCCATCATTGATGTCAAAGGTGGAACCCTCAAATTACAATTTGGATCAGAGCAAGCTGAATTCAACATGAAACATGCCACTCACTTACCCAATGTTCCTGAACATTGCCATTCCATTGATGTTGTTGAAAGAAGTGTGCTAGAAACTTTGCCAGAACCTGAGCAAGAAGAGCCTGAAGCTCAAGTCTTTGTTACTGCTGAAACCACCAATGTACAACAGCTCTGTGAAGTGAAAATTTGTGAAATTGTACCTGTGTCAAGTGCAAGAGAACCAGCTCATCTAGCCCACCATTCTGTTGTGGAGCTCAAAGAATTGCCTTCCCATCTGAAATACTCATTCTTGGAGAAGGAAAAGTTACACCCTGTGATTATTAGTTCTGCCCTTTCAAGTGAGCAAGAAGAAAGTCTTCTGTCTATTCTGAAGCTGTACAAGAATGTCATTGGATATTCCATTGATGACATCATTGGCATTAGTGAGAAAGTGTGTTCTCACAGGATCCACTTGGAAGAAGGCAGCAAGCCAACAAGAGAAGGACAGAGGAGACTAAACCCTGCTATGCAAGATGTAGTAAAGAAGGAAGTTCTGAAATTGTTAAAGGCTGGAATGATATACCTCATCTCTGACAGTGAGTGGGTGAGTCCTATCCACATTGTGCCCAAGAAAGGTGGCTACACTGTTGTTGAAAATGAAGAAGGAAGGCTCATGACCACAAGACCTGTTACAGGATGGAGGATGGTGAATGACTTCAAAAAATTGAACAAAGCTACAAGAAAAGATCACTTCCCTCTGCCATTCATGGACCAGATGCTAGAGAGACTTGCTGGCCAGAAGTACTACTGCTACCTTGATGGTTACTCTGGATTTCTGCAGATTCCAATCCACCCTTCTGACCAAGACAAGACAACATTCACCTGCCCATATGGAACCTTTGCTTACAAAAGGCTACCATTTGGCCTTTGCAATGCTCCAGGCACCTTCCAGAGATGCATGATGTCCATATTTTCTGATCACATTGAGAAGATTATGGAAGTTTTCATGGATGATTTCACTGTGTATGGAAAAGACTTTGAAGCTTGCTTGAAGAACCTCACCTTAGTCCTTCACAGATGCTCTGAGCAAAATTTGATTCTGAACTGGGAAAAATGTCACTTCCTTGTCTCTGAAGGCATTGTGTTGGGCCACCTTGTGTCTGCTAGAGGAATTGAGGTGGACAAGGCAAAGGTAGATGTGATTGCCAAGCTACCTCCTCCTGAAAATGTGAAGGGAATTCAAAGCTTCCTGGGCCATGCTGGCTTCTACAGGAGGTTTATCAAGAACTTCTCCTATCTTGCCAAGCCACTCACCAATCTCCTGAATCATGAAGTGAAGTTTGTGTTTGATGACACTTGTTTGCAAGCATTCAACCAATTGAAAGATGCTCTCATCACAGCCCCTGTTGTTCAACCTCCTGACTGGACACTGCCATTTGAACTTATGTGTGATGCAAGTGACTTTGCTGTTGGAGCAGTCCTTGGCCAGAGGAAAGACAAAGCTGTGCATGTTATACATTATGCAAGCAAGACTTTGGATGATGCTCAGATCAATTACACCACCACAGAGAAGGAGCTGCTTGCTGTTGTGTTCTCATTTGATAAGTTTAGACCATACCTGGTTGGACACAAGTGCATTGTCTACACAGACCATGCAGCAATCAGATATTTAGTGAGCAAAAAGGATGCTAAACCAAGGCTCATCAGATGGATCCTTCTGCTCCAAGAGTTTGACATAGAAATTAGAGACAAGAAAGGGTCAGAGAACTCAGTTGCTGATCACTTGTCCAGAATCAACATTGATGAAAACAGAGAGATTCAAGACTCGATGCCAGGAGAACAGCTCATGGCAGTCAGTGCCACTTCACCTTGGTATGCTGACTTTGTGAACTTCCTAGCTTGTGATATTGTGCCAGCAGATCTCTCCTACCAGCAAAAGAAAAAATTCCTCCATGATGTCAAGAGTTACTATTGGGATGAACCTTTTCTGTACAAACATTGTGCTGATGGCATTGTGAGAAGGTGTGTTCCCTCTGATGAAAAAAGTGATGTGATGTTCCAATGCCATTCAGGATTGTATGGAGGACATGCTGGAGTGTTCAAGACTCAAGCCAAGATTTTGCAAGCTGGCTTCTTTTGGCCAAGTATGTTCAGAGATGTTCATGAGTACATAATGAAGTGTGATCCTTGTCAAAGAGCAGGAAAGATGTCAAAGAGAAATGAAATGCCCCAAACAGGAATCTTGGAAGTGGAATTGTTTGATGTCTGGGGAGTTGATTTTGTTGGACCCTTGCCATCTTCTCAAGGCTACAAGCATATTTTAGTTGCTGTTGACTATGTGTCAAAATGGGTTGAAGCCATTCCCACTGTTAATGCTGATGCCAAGGCAGTTTGTAGAATGTTCAAGACTGTCATTTTCCCAAGATTTGGAGTGCCAAGAGTTGTAATCAGTGATGGTGGTGCTCACTTCAACAATGACCAGTTTGAGAAGCTTCTGACCAAGTATGGAGTGAAGAATCACAGAGTGACAACTCCTTATCATCCGCAGGCCAATGGCCAAGTGGAGTTGTCAAACAGGGAAATCAAGCAAATCTTGGAGAAAGTTGTGTCCAAGACCAGAGGAGATTGGTCAATGAAATTGCCCGACACTTTGTGGGCTTACAGGACAGCATACAAGACACCCATTGGCATGTCACCTTTCAGAATTATCTATGGCAAGGCTTGCCATCTGCCAGTCGAATTGGAGCACAGAGCGCATTGGGCAATCAGGAAGCTGAACTTGGACATTGGCAAAGCAGGAAACATGAGGAAACTGCAGTTGTGTGAGCTTGAAGAGCTCAGGAATGATTCCTATGAAAGTGCAAAGATTTACAAGGAGAAGACCAAGAAATGGCATGACTCCCACATTCTGAGAAGGGAATTCAAGGAAGGGCAGTCAGTGCTGGTGTATGATTCCAAGCTACACTTATTCTCTGGGAAGTTCAAGTCCAGATGGTTTGGCCCTTGTGTGATCAAGAGAGACCTCGGCCATGGTGCCTTTGAGGTTTATAGCTCAGCTGAGGGAACATTCAAAGTAAATGGCCAGAGGTTGAAGCACTACAGGATTGGAGATTTGATTGAAAACCAAGTTGAAGAAGATGATGAACCAGAGGATGGCTCCAATGCATCCTCTACCCATGCAAACCAGTGATGATGAAGCTACAGTCAAGCTAGTGACTTTAAACAAGCTCTCTTCCAGGAGGAAACCTGGTATCCCTTGTATCATATATTTCCCTTTCAACTTTTTATGTTTTTGCCTTGTGTGTTTGTTTCTTTTTGTTGTTTCAGTGATAACTTGGATGAGGAGAAAGATTGTTGTTGATTGACAAGGCAGAGAAGCAGGAAAACCATCAGGTGAACACTTTCCATTTCCACACATTTGTTAAAATCTGAATCAGAATATACTATACTATTGTTTGATCTTGTGTGAAAGTGCTCTGTTAAGAAACAAATCAAATTTTGTTGCTTGAACCTGAAAATATCACTTTGCATGCTATGAAGAACTTTGCTTTGAATCTGCTTATAACTCTTGCAAATGCCTATTTTCAAAGCCAAGTTTCAAATCATAACCTTTGTATGTCTCTACTCAAAGAACCTGTGAAACATCAGTATATTTGTTAATTGCCCTAAGAATGAAGTTCATGATCCATTTCTTAGCCCCTAACCAATTGCATCTGTTGCATTTTTTGCATTAGCAAACATGATCTCTGGATTGTGATTTGTGAAGCACTAACATACTAACAGAAAGGAAAAAGTTTAGCATTAGCAACCATGATCTCTGGATTGTGGTGTGTGAAGCACTAACCTGATGATGCTAAGTAAAACTTGTTGTAAATACCTAAAGCACTAGCACCTATGATCCTGGGATTGTAGTGTGTGAAGCACTAACTAAGTTGACCCATCAAGCTAAGTTACTAACTAACTAACTTGTCTATGCATTAGCCTATTATGTTCCTGGGAACTGTAATAGGTGAAGCACTAAATTTGCATTACATATTGGGCTATGTACTGGATCTTGAGTTTTCAATTTCAGAGTCAATTACTTTATACTCATGTGTCCATGTTGTTTGATCTAGACATACTCAAATTCTCTTGTGAAACTTGTTTTTGAATTGGCAATTGCAAGATTTATCTGCATTGAGTCAGCAATGTCCCTCATCATGCTCTGTTACATTTTGTTTGGTACAATGCACCATTCTTTACTTGAGGACAAGCAAAGGTTTTGGTCTGGGGGTTTTGATCACTCTAAGATTTACACATATATCTGAACCTTGCAACCATAAAACTTGTCTGTTTTACCTCATTTCTACCAGTGTTGCACCAACATTTTACATCATTTGATCCTTTGTCACAGATCAGTGCGCCAAGGCACTTAAATCTACAAGTCAGAGTAATTCAAACCAAAGACCAAGCCACCAGGAATGGAGGAGTACATCTTGAGGAGCAAGAAAAGCAAGCACGGCAGAAAGTGGCTGGTACGGGACAAGAAGACAGGAAAAACGGCAAAAGCAGAAAAGCCGCTGCCGCCACCAACTTCCCACTACTCCTCTACGCCGCTGCAAGAATGCCACAAAAAGTCTTTAAAAGGAGAGGTCCAGGTTCACTCCCACCATCTCATCCCATCCATCTCCATCTCTCACCTCGCATCCACAGCCACTCCATCCATCCACCACTCCACCAAAACCTTCCTCCTCCATAGTCCAACACCCAACTTTTCCACCTTTTTCCTCCACTCATCTGTTGCACCAAGAACTCCACCATGAACACCAAGAACTCCACCATGAACACCAAGAACTCCACCATGAACTCCAAGAACTCCCTCAGGAACCTCAAGAACACAGGATGAACATAGCTCGAAGGATCTGAAGGCCAAGCTCTTCCTCAACCTCTGCATCCTCTGCCGCGACAGCAACTTCTCTGCATCCTCTGCCGCGACAGCAACTTCTCTGCCTTCTCTACTTCCTCTGCCACGGCAAGCCTTCGGTGACAAACAGCAAATCTCTCTTCCTTTCCCTCATGCTCTGTGATCTGTTGTGTTGATCTTGCGTTGTAAAGCAGTTTGAAACTTGTCTTTGACCTTTGCTATGGTTTGAGTGACACACTCCATTGTAAACTCTAAGATTACTGTGAAAACTGTGTTGCACTTGCTTGATCTGTAGGTGTAAGACTAGTCTCTGCACCTAGTCCCAAAAACATATCCCTGTCTAAAATTTGCTAGTTTGTTCAATGCTTTCTTGTCTGACAAACAAGAAATCCTTGAACTTGTTATGTTAAAACTTCCCTGCTCAAAACCTCCTGTTACTTTTCTGTTTACAACATCAAAAACCCCACTTTTCTGCTTAGCTTCTGGAAATTAGGAAATAGTCTCATTTGTGTTGATCCCTGTGGAGACGACTAGAAAAACCCCCCTATAATCTCAACTAGATCACTTAGTATGGGTGCCTACCCTGTGGAGTATACATCCCTGGAAAACCCTGGCCGTCTACCTCCATCGAGAGTAGTTCCAGTGCCACGGCGGGAGAAACCCAAGTATCTTCCGGGCGGGTAGCCTATTGGTGGGCCCGCTATGCTGTTGCCCACTACTTGCGACAACCCGGATTCCGGGGTCCTACAGACCCTTATATAGTACGAGGCTCCCCGCACTAAGGCAGATAAACTTCGGACTAAGCCCCGTCCCATTCCAGGGTAATGTGGTTGCACGGGGATAATTGGTTTGGCGAACACTTATACACAATGCCCTTTTTCATAAATCCACCAACTCCTTCATCTCCCATGTCCACTTCTTGTTTATAAAGCCATTTGAAAACATTTCAATGAAGTAGCAACTACTCCAAGGTTTTTGAAACCATTTTCAAATTTTTTTCCCGAGAGTAATCCCAATTCCTAGAGTTTTGGCTCCACTTCAAGTTTTCCAAAGACATTGATGCTAGTCATCAAGTCACTAATAGAAAAGGTGTTGAATAGGTCACAATAGGTGTCATCTCAAAGGATGATATCAAGTTGACTTGTGGAGCTAAGTCACCAACTATTGCTATCTAGGGATTAATAACAATATAGAAGATAATGCATCAATAAGAGAGCAAGAGTAAGCAATGCATAGAGTAATAATAGGATTCAGATATGCATCAAGTAGATGGCTTGCCTTGGTTGGCTTGTCCCTGATCTCCTTCCTCTTGATATTCAAAGACCTCTCCTTCCTCCGCACACTCGTCGTTCGAATCTATCGCTGGAGAAAGGACAACAACACACAATAAGCACACATGCATACAAGATTCATACTCAATCATGCAACACACTACCCAACATTGAGTATCAGAAGCAAACAAGTTTAGATATCTAAACCAACAATATTCTCACAAGAAAACATTATTCATATAGAAGCAAATCAATTTCTATTAGCAACTAAACCCTATTCTCAAACAAACAAGTTGCAGGCATCCACATGCATCAAGATAAAGCATCCAGCACATATTTAGGCAACTAACAATATTACAGAACCAACAAAGTTGGAATTAGGTCAAAAGAGTAAATGGTTGATTTATCAAGAATTTCCTATTCCCACTATCACTAGATAAGCATTTTAATTCCCCAAAACTTTCTGTAAACCCTAAAATTCTACCAGAGACCTTTTTAGAAAGCTACAGTAATATAGAACATACCAGAGGTGGAACCACCTGAAAATATTTAACCTACTGCACACAATAAACTAATCAAGACAAATCTTTAGTATCACTCAATTAATTACTATAGGAGATAAAATACTTCTAAAATAGTAAATCCACTTCCTACAGCTTCACATAGCAACAGGGTATCTATGAAAATTGGAATCAACTATTTTCATCGCATACAATTTCAGATTTGGATTTATGAAGATAAAACCCTAGATCTACAATAATTAATTCACAGATAATTTCTAATGCCCTAAAAATCAAACATGCGGTACATTTAGGTAGCCAATAACACTAGGAGCACATAGAAATTTGGATCACCATTTTTGGACTCACAGAAACATTTCTATGCATTTTTGAATCTAGCAGGGAATTTCAAATTGAAATAAAATTTCTAAAAAAAAAAGAAACGGGCCGAGGCGGCGGCGCTGAGCCTGGCCGGCCCAGATGCGGAGGCCTGCCCGGGCTTGGCTCGGCTGAAACAGTAAGTTATCATCCGATGCGGATCGAACGGTGCGCCGTTGTCATCCTCGCGGACATGCATGCGCGGGAGAGAGGGAAGGGCCCGGCTAGGGTTTGGTCGACGACGAGGCTCACCGGGGGTCAGCAGGGCGGGTTCAGCACATCGCAGGGGTAGCGATCGGTGGCGGAGGTGACGGTGAGGTGGCGGGAGCTCGAATGCATGAAGGGGAAGGGCGTGCAGATGGTTCGGTCGCGGCGGTCCTCGGCTAGCTCCTAGAGTCACCGGCGACGGCGATGGTGAGCGCTTCCTGCAAGAAACCGAGGGGCGGTGAGCTGGGGCTCGAGAGGAAAAAGGGGTGCAAGCGCAGAGAGGGAGAGGGGAACGTTTTCCCTAACCGACGGCAACCTTCACCATTGCCGACGATATATTCCGGCGCGGGCGCTCAGCAACGGCGGCAAGAGCTCGTCTCCATGGCGGCGAGTGTCTGCGGTGAGAGAGGGAGTGTGAGAGAAGCAAATGAGCAGTGGGGTGTGCTCCAGAGGGGGTGCGGGGCTTTATTTGGTCGGGGTGGTCGCAGTGCAGGGTGCACCTCGACGGTGACGATTGGGCGAGAGGAGCGGTGTTTCTGGAGCGGCATCGTGAGCTGAGTCTAGTGCTAGGGTTGGCTAGGTCGGGCGCGCATTGCTTGAGTCGTGGCATGGTCGGGTTCAGCTCGGGTGCATGTGAAATAGTGCGTGGCACGGCGAGTCTGGTCGGCTACGGTGCAGGGCGAGGGGTGCATCGCGTCAGGTGCACGATGTCGTGCACGTGCATGTGCAGAGCAGGGCAAGTGGTCGTTTGTGCGCGCGAGAACGTGCACGCCGGTCTCGGCATCTCTGGGTGTCATCGGGCGCGTGCAGAGCGGGGCCGGGACAGGGCCTATGGGAGGTTTGGGCGGCAGGGCTCGATTGGGTGAGCTTGGCGGTGGTGAGTGGGGTGTGGTGGCGCAGTGGTGGACGGTGGCGTCGCCTCGAAGCTTCGGTGCAACGGGCGGGTGCTCTGGTCATGCCGGCGAGTGAGGGAGAGGGCAAGGTGAGGTAGGAGCTCGATGTCTCTGCAATGTAGGGTCGGGGTGGTGCTGGAGTGGCAGTGCTGGCCTCTGGTTGGGGGTGAGCAACGGTGGAGGGAGAAGAGAAAACAAAGAGAGAGGGAGGGAGAAGATCTACCCTAGATCACCTCGGGTCTTCCTCCTTCTTTGTGTCCAAGAGCTAGAGGACAAGAGGAATAAGAGAGAGAGGTAGGGGTGGCTGGCTAGGTCCCTCTCCTGGTCGGTTTTGCAAGAAAAGGGAGAAGAAAAGAGGAAGAAAAAGAAGAAAGGGCCATTTGGCCGAAATTCATTTGAATTTCAAAAATTCAAAAATACCAAGAAGGAGGTAGTGATGGTTTGCTCAAATGGGTTCTATAATTGGTATAAACCATCCTGCAAGTTTTCGGAATTTTTGAATAAGTGTAAAAGAGATTTTGGTGAAGTCCTAATTTTTGAATAAAGGTGCAAGAATAAAGTTTGAAATAAAGAGAGAAAAAGAATTTTTGTTATCAAGCACCCTCCTATTTGGTCAAGCTATAGCCTAAAATCATAGCACTCCATCATGCACTCATGCACATGACCAATTTTGAAAATCTAAAAATAAAAAGGAATTAACTAGCACACACACACACATGCACATGAAATCATACCATGCACACAAAGAAAGATCACTACCCTAGCACACAAGCTCAATTGGAAACAAGTTTTTATTTACCCCACTTTCTATTGCATGGAAGCTAATTTAATTTTTGGTTACAAAAAGTAGGGTGTTATAGACCTCCCCCCCTTAAAAGAATCTCATCCCGAGATTCGGTAGTTAAGCGTGAAGCAGTTCGGGAAATTCTCGTTGGAGATAATCCTCACATTCCCAAGTGGCCTCGTTTTCTGTATAGTTACTCCACTGCACCTTGTACATCTTGATCTTATGTCTGCGGGTAAGACAGACATCTTCTTCAAGGATGCGGATTGGTCTCTCCCGATAGGTGAGGTCATGGTTTAGGTCAATGGTGTTGTGGTCGATCTCCTTGAAGGTCTCGGGCATATTTGGGACTTGCAGGCATTTGCGGAGTTGCGAGACGTGAAAGACGTCATGGAACTCAGACAATTCCATAGGCAGCTCCATCTTGTAGGACATCTCTCCGTGGCGCTCTAGAATCTGGGCCGATGTAGCAGGGTGCAAGCTTACCCTTAACATGGAAGCATTGCATACCCTTGAGTGGTGTCACTCGAAGGTATGCAAAATCTCCCATGTTGAAGGTAACAGATCTTCTCTTGGAATCGGCATAACTCTTCTGCCTAGATTGGGCTGCTTTAAGGTGGTTGCGGATAAGCTGGACTTGTTCCTCGGCTTCTTTGATGATGTCAGGGCCAAAAATTTGGCTCTCTCCAGTTTCCGACCAGTTGAGCGGGGTACGGCACTTTCATCCATAAAGGGCTTCAAAGGGGGCCATTTGCAGACTGGCTTGGTAGCTATTGTTGTAGGAAAATTCAGCAAACGGCAAGCAATCTTCCCACTTGGTTCCATAGGATAGAACACAAGCTCGCAGCATGTCTTCAAGAATCTGATTTACTCGCTCCGTTTGACCTCCAGTCTACGGGTGATAGGCTGTGCTGAAAGATAGCTTAGTGCCCAAGGCTTCTTGGAGTTTCGCCCAAAATCGTGAGGTGAACTGAGGACCTCGATCAGAGACAATGGTCTTCGGGACGCCATGAAGGCTGACTATGCGGCAATGTACAATTCTGCCAGACGGTTCCCATGGTCGGTGGTCTTGACTGGAATGAAGTGGGCAACCTTGGTGAGACGGTCCACAATAACCCATATAGAGTCATGTCCCCGACTCGACATTGGTAGCCCAGTAATAAAGTCCATTCCGACCTCCTCTCACTTCCATAAAGCTATTTTCAAGGGTTGCAATAAACCTGCGGGCCTTTGGTGTTCAGCCTTGACGCGCTGGCAAATATCACACCTGGCGATGTAGAAAGCTATTTTCCTCTTCATGCCGTGCCACCAAAACTGTCCCTTCAAATCCTGGTAGATCTTTGTAACATCCCTCTTTTAGCTAAATCTAATTTAGGAATTTTTTGTGCATCATGAGCATCATTTGTTTTCCAAAAAAAATGCACAAAAGAATTAAATTTGAAACCCTTATATGTGCAAATCTTCCACTATTTTAAAATACTCCCAAAAATGTTTCAAACTAAAGTTACATGGAACTTCTGTTATGTTAAGAAGTCCATGTTTATTTTGAAAACTTCAGATTAGTTTGAATCCTTCAATAAGTTTCAAATCAGCAAAATAGAGTTTGAAAACAAAATCAGAAAAAGACATTTGAAAAAAGGGGTTTTCCTTTACTCTCTCCCTCTTGGGCTATTCTTAGCCCAGCTGAAGCCCAACTGAAGCCCACCTTAGCCCAGCCCATCTCCCAGGAGTCATCTTCAACCTCCGTTACTGGACAGAAATCCTTTTTGCCGCCCGTTAGCGGCGCTGTTCGCTCCGCGCCGCGTATCTGCGCAGGCAAACGAGAGGTAATGGGCCGAGCCCGTGAGCGAGGAGAAGAGGCGGCAATGGGTTTCTTCCTCGATGACGGCGACCTCACCAACGACGGGGCCGGCGCGGCTGGCCGCGGCGCCCCGGCAGAGGTGAGGCTAGGACCTCGCCGGAGACGGGGACGACACGGCGAGCCGCGGCATCACCGGCGGAGGGGAGGAATGGATCTTAGGGTAGGGGGTGTGGGTCTTAGGGTTCCGGCGAGGTTAGGAGGGGTTTCGAGGGATGGTCGGCCGGCCGGAACCTCGTCGGAGATGGGGACGTCGCGGCCGGCCGCGACGTCGCCGGCGGAGGCGAGGAAGAGATCTTAGGGGAGGGGGTGCGGGTTAGGGTTCCGGTGAGGTTAGTTAGGGTTCCAGCGATGTGGGAGGTCGTCGGAGTCCGATGAGGTGCTGATCTTACAGGAGGTGGTCCGCACGCACCGGTGAGGTTGGAGGTCGTCGTGGCCAAAGGAAGAAGAAAACGAAAGGAAGAAGATGAGGAAGAAAGAGTGGGCCACGGCCCACCACACCATGTATGTGTGCGGCACCTCTCCGCGCGTCGCCAACAGGCGGTGTAAAGGAGACCCCATTACTGGAAGCACCTGCGTGTCGACGCCGTCGTCGTTGCCGGCGCCAAGATGCACGCTACCGCCCTCGGACGCCTACAAGAAGCCCCAGCCGCCGCCGCCGAAAGGAACCCTAGTGCCCCCTCCTTCTCACTGGCTCTCTCTCTCTCTCGCATCGTGCCCAAAACCCTAGCTCTGGCCGTCGCCTCGCGTCGCCGTTCCGGGCCGCCCCGATCTCCGGAGAGTAGCCTAGCAGCTCTGCCTCGCTGCCAGCAACCTTTCCGTTGAATGAATCGACCCCGCAAGATGTACAGCGACCGATTCGAGCCTGTCTTCTCTGCCAGGCCGAAGCTCGCCGGCGGCCATGGCGTTGCCGTCTGGCCTCCTCAGCTCCCACCGACCATTCCGTCGCGCTCCTGGTGAGCTCACGGTGCTCCAGCACATCTCCTTCTTCTCCCCCGTGCCCTGTGCCACCTTGCCGACGAGCACCTGCGAGCGCCGCCGCGCCATTGCTCACCGCCGGCGACTCCGGTGACCTTTTGGTCCAGCGCCGCCCCCAAATGGCATCCCGCATCACCCCGCGTCCAACGCGCGCAGCCGCGCGCTCCTGCACACGCTCCAGCGCCGTCGCCGTGCTCGACCTGGCACGGTGGTGCCATTTTTCCCCCTTTTATTCTTTTCCAAAATTGTTTTCTATAGTTAACAAATATATGACAGGTGGGGCCTGATGTCAGGTATTTAAACATTTCCAAAATGTTTTCATAATTAATAAAACCCTGATAGTGGGTCCAAGCTGTCAGACTTTTAATATTTTCTAGAATTTCAGAATTTGAATAAAACTTGTTAAATTCATAACTAATTCTCTGTTTATCAGAAAAATGCAAATGACCTATCAAAATGTTCAGAAAAATGAGATCTACATTTTGGTATCAAAATCATGCATGCTTAAACTACTTTGAACCCTGCCTAATTAGAAGAACATAATCGAACCTTTCATAATGTGTGGGGTTTATGGAATTGCAAAGTGTTATGCATTCCAACCCTATTTAAATTGATGATCATCTAATAGGGTTAATTTGAATACCTTAATATGTCATTCCATCATCCTTGTTTGCGCATCAATACCATGCCTTGATTGTTGTTATTCGTTTCCGGTGTTAACACGAGTCCGAGATCGAGTGGACAACACCAAGGACCAATACTTGTCCATCGACGTATTATTCAAGAAGAAGAATCCCGAAGATCTATTTCTATTTTGAATATCAACCAGCAAGGAAAGCATCTGATCCTACATTTTTAAAGTATTTTAATTCTTGCTAAGTATCGCATACGATTCAAATGTCTTTTATCGGTAGTTAGAGTTATCCTATCTTATGCATGCTCTTTGTCGATGGATTTCATGTCGCAAGAACACGGGGTACCACACGACGGACCCAAAGATTTGAATGCAGGGGGCTGAACGTGTGAGATCTTCGATCGCAATGAAACACGGTGACGGAAGCCTCGAGTCACCGAACGCACTACCCACTACAGAGAGGGACGCCGAGCTTTACCCAGGTTCAGGGCCCTCGTGGTGAGGTAACACCCCTACTTCCTGCCTTCTTGTATTACGACGCGATACCTCGCGAGGAGTACAAGGTCTTGGTTACAAAGCTCTAACTGGCCAGAGGTTGAAGAACCTGCGTGCCCAGCTAGCAGCTTGAAGAAGATGAAGATTCGATCCCCCCTAAGGCGTGGCCACCCCCTCCTTTTATAGCGCCAAGGTCCTCCTTCCCCTTATCTTCTTGGGGAAGGGGTTGCCACACACGGCCAAGGAGGGAGGACAGCTGTAGACTATATTCTTCCGTGGACGTAGTCTTCGTAGAGTAGTGGCACCGGTCCACCGGAGTGGGTGGAAGAAGCTGACGTTAGGGGCGTGGCCAACAACCACTGTGTCGCTTTATGCAGGCATGGCAAAAGTTGGTCTCCTCCCTGTCGGGGGGTAGCGTGGGCGGTACGCGGTCTTCTGTCCTTTATCTTCTTGTTGCACGCAAACGTGCTGGGCTGATGTGGACGTGGTTCCTCCCCTCACTAGCGGGAGCTCGTGAGGAGGTCTTCTGGTCCTTAGCAGCTTTAGCCATCGTTCTCCTCATGAGGCGCCTCCTCATGAGGGTCTTCTCCAATAGCTTCGGTTGTGGTTGCACCCTGGGCCGAAGCTGGGCCATTGAAGGGGCCCAGGAGCAGGTGGACCGGGATACCCCGGTATCCAGAACACCGATAGTAGCCCCCGGGAGCCCGGCCCGCGAACACACCCTTTTGAGGGGTGAAGGGCTGGGGGCCCCAGAAGCAACTGGGCCCTCTAACGGCATGCGTCAACCATGCGGTCAGAGGACCATGTGAAGATGCTGAGGTCGTGGGCACGTGGCGCCCTCGCAGTCGACAAAATGAAGCGGCGTGGGGATCGTGCATAGTGGGTGGGGTAACGGGCGTCTTTCGAACCGTCGCATCAAGGGCGACGTTTCGGAAACCACGCCCTGGCCGCCCCCTTAAAGGCTTGGCAGGGAAGGCTCCTCCCCCTTCCCACAGCACATTGCTACCGCCGCCTTCCTTCTGAAGATCTTGCGCACCCAAAGCCTCCTTGCTTCCAATCCTCCCGCCGCTACTCGCCCCCGCCCAGAGCCTTGGCACCGCGCAGGGCTGCCGGAGCGGCGAGGTCTTCTGAAGGTGCGCCGCAGCCGGCGGCGCCCCTGCTCGACTCCCGCATCAAGAGCAGCCGTGAGCTCCAGACCGTCCGAGAGATGGTTGTGAGCAAGAACAGCGAGTGGGGCACCACTCGCATCTGGCACGGCCTCGTGCCGCGGGTCACTCTGCCCGCGACAGCGCAACCCTTCTTCCTCTTTTCTGTCTTCGCCGGCCTGGTGCCACCGTTCTCCCCCTTCTTCCTGGCGATCTTGGAGACCTATGGGATCCAGGCCATCCACTTGCACCCCAAGTCCGTCACCTTGCTGGTGGTCTTTGCCTATGCCTGCGAGGCGTGGATCGGCATCAAGCCGTCGGTGGCTTACTTTCGCCACCTCTTCTCTCTCCGGTCCTCTGGGTAGAACCAGAGCTCCGGCTGCGTATCCTTCATCGCCACCACTGGGACGGAAGACGACTTCATTGACTTGAAGTGGATGAAGAAAGTTGAAGACTTTCGGAGGAACTGGTTCTTCGTTGACATCCTCGAAGAATCAGAGCTCTTCCTCGTCACTGGGGTCCCTCCCGTCAAGCTCACCACCTGGGCCAGCGAGGCCCTGCCCGAGGAAGATCTGAAGACACTCCGCCCGCGAATCCAGGATGTCCGGAAGGCCGGCGTCACAGGGACCATGGTCGGGGTGGAGTTTATCACCCGATGCATCGCTCCCCTTCAGGACCACCACCGGGAAATCTGGAGGCACAGGGCTGGAGATGACCTCAGGCTTCACGTCAGTGAGCTCAACGCCGACACTTGGGAGGAGGTAATAATAGCCTTCTTCTCTTCCGTCGCCATCCCCGCCATCCCGTGCACTGCCCTGCCGATCTATAATCTGGGCGCTCGGGAGGCCAGCCATGTCACGGCGGGGATCTTGAGGTTCAACGCCTGGGGCCCCTTCCTTGCCGACGGTGTCGTGCCTGGGCCCCTCCCGAGCGCGCCGGTGGCTAGCTCAGAGCGGGACTCGCTGGCAAGGGGAGCGGGGCCCTCGGCCTCTAGAGATCTTGACGACGATGACATGGGATTCACCGAACGGTTAGCACGCCGGAGGCGTCCTGAGGGCACCGTGGTGCTCTTAGACTCTTCTGACGAAGACTCCGCCTCACCGGACCAACCCACCGGGGGAGACGCCGACGTGTCCTCCTCGCGAGACCTAGAGGAGGAGGGACGTCAAGCCTGTCTTGAGGCGGAGCGCCGCTCCAAGTTCAACGACGAGCGCGCCAGCCGGCGGCCTGAGGCCAAGGCCTCGCGAGGCAAGAAGCCGGTCGGGGAATCCTCCGCGCCTCCACCAAAGTCCTCTTCCGTTCCGGGCAAGAGAGGATGGGTGGAGCGTGATGCCTCGTGAGTGTTCCTGCAAAAAATCCTTACCTTTTGACTCACCTTTTTCCTAACCTCTTCCCCCCTCCTCTCTAGGGACGCCGAGGAGAAGAAGGAGGAGAAGAAGAGGAGGAAGAAGAGGAGGACAGGCCAGACCACGCCGGGCCCTGACCCGGCGTCTACTACCACACTGGAGACGCCGCCGCGCACCGCCGGAGAAGAAGAGGACCACGCGTCTACAGACGCGCCGTCCGTCCCGGGAGCTGACACAGCTCCCAGCACGACTGAGCCCCCTAGCGCAGGGGGCGCACCAGAGACCATGGGGGTAGCGCCTGCTGCCCCCACGACAGCCAGCACCACCACCACCCTGGAGGCACCTCCGGCCGCGACGGCCGCGCCGTCCAGGATGGGAGCAGCCCCTGAGCCAAGCGGCGGGAAGGGGGAGGCCTCCATTGAGCTGGGGCCCTCCAGGGCCCCTTCGCCTCCCCTGCCGGAGATACTGGGGAGGCCCGCGAGGATCACCGCGGAGCCCCATGCCGACGACCCATGGGCGCGGGTGCTCGCGGCCGTGAACGACGCCTTCCAAGGCGAGGTCGCCAGGGCTCGCGCCATCAGCGATGCGAGCCTCGACGAAGGCTGGATCCGCCTGCATGAAGCCATGGAGCGATGCCGCCTTCTAGACCAGCGCGCCGCTGAGTGCCGCGAGAAGGCGAGGAAGGAGGCGGAGGAGATCCACGCCAGTGTGGCCGAGGAGGCCGAAGAGGCCCTGGCGAATGCCAGGGAATCGGCAAGGGGAATCCTAGCCAGGGCGCACCACGAGGCCATGGAGATCGTCTCCGAAGCGCGCCAGAGCATCCCCTCCACCGTCGGGCCCCCCAACCCGGCCTTGGCCGGGGAGGAAGCTAAAAGGGTGGCTCAGCATCTCCTGGACTAGGCCAGGTCCAATGCTGACGGCCTCCTCGCCAACGCTCAGCAAAGGATGGACGAGGTTGAGGACCGAGAGGCCCTCCTTCATGCCCGCGAGGAGAGCGCTGACTCCCGCGCGGAGAGCCTGAGCTTGCAGGAGGCTGGGCTCGCCGTTCGGGAAGTAGAAGCTCGCGAACGCGAGCGGGAACTCCGCCACCGAGAGGAGCATCTCCATGCCTCCGAGGACCGGCTCGCCAGAGAGCGGGAGGCCCTCGAGAGCAGGGAGGAGCAGGTCACCGGAACGTCGCCGAGCTGTCCCGGCACCATGAGGAGCTACAGCAGCACGAGGACTCCCTCCAGGAGTGCATGGATCGGATGCTGGTCCAGCGGCGGGTCACCATGGAGCAGGAATTTGAACGGAGGCATGCCGAGTACATCGAGACATGCCGCGCCGAATTCCGTTCCAAGACCGACAATGCCCTAGCCAGGTACAAGCAGGCGCGCGACACCCTGGAGCGGAAGGTCCGCGACCTGCAGGCTGAGCTGAAGGGGGCGCACGAGTTGTGCCAAACGCGCCCTGGCCGAAGCCGACACCAGGATCCGCACGCTCCAAGGAGACGTGAGGCGGCTGGAGGAGGAGAGCGCGGCGATGGTCCAGCAGATCGTGGACATCTCCCGAGAACTCCAGGAGGCCAAGGACTCCGAAGCCGAAGCAGGCGTGCTGCGCAGGCAGTGCGTGCAGATGTTTTACGGGTTCTCGGCCGGCGTCATGGCGGCGGCGCACCGCCTGGGCATCCACGGGCTGAACCTTCCCACCGTCCCCGAGGACGATGGGTCGATGATGCTCTTCTTCAGCCAGCTGGCTGAAGAGCTGGACGGCGCGTCGGCGAGGGTCTTGGACCTCATCGATGCCGAGTGCCGGGAGCTCCTGGGGCTTGCAGGAACGAGGATCTTCTCCAACCTTCAACGCCTTTGCCCCGAGCTGGACCTGGAAGAAGTTCTGCAGAGGAGGGAGCCTCCAGCGCCAGGCACCCCGGACCGCGCGGCGCAGGCAAGGGCGGAGCAGCTGGACGTCGCCCTGCAGCGGTTGCAGGCCATCTACGCCCGCCCCGGCCCGTCCGTCGCTGTAAACCTGGGAAGCTCCTCCAGTGGCGACTCTGATGACCCACAAGTATAGGGGATCGCAACAGTCTTCGAGGGAAGTATTACCCAAATTTATTGATTCGACACAAGGGGAGCCAAAGAATATATGTAAGCCTTAACAGATGAGTTGTCAATTCAGCTGCACCTGGAAACAGTCTTGCTCGCAGTGGTTTATCAGTAGCAACAGTTTTATAGTGGTGACAGTGGTGAAACAGTAATAGAAGTAGTAAAATAGCAGCGGTAAAAGTAACAGTTGTAAACAGTAGGAACAAATACTGTAGGCATAGGGATGGATTACGGGCGTTGCATGGATAAGATAATTCATGAAATCAATGAGACACGGACATTGCAGATAAATAATGATAAAGCATCCTAGTACAAACAATCATAGGCATGTGTTCCGTATATAGTCGTACGTGCTCACAAGGAGAAACTTGCATGACATCTTTTGTCCTACCAGCCTGTTGCAGCAGGGCCTTGATGTCTACACATGCTTCTGTTCTTGTAGACAGTGTTGGGCCTCCAAGTGCAGAGGTTTGTAGAGCAGCAGCAAGTTTCCCTTAAGTGGATCACCCAAGGTTTATCGAACTCAGGGAGGAAGAGGTCAAAGCTATCCCTCTCAAACAACCCTGCAATTACGATACAGAAAGTCTCTTGTGTCCCCAACACACCCAATACACTTGTCAGATGTATAGGTGCACTAGTTCGGCAAAGAGATAGTGAAATACAAGCGGTAGTGATGATTATAAGTAGCAAATGTGGTCTGAAATAAATACCGCTGCGAGCAAACATGTAACAAAACAGGAAGTAAACGATGTGCAATACTTGGAAACAAGGCCTAGGGATCATACTTTCACTAGTGGACACACTCCCAACAATATAACATGATTAAACAAATAAATAACTTCTCTTCACTATGGTACTCTGAATTACTCTCCTATTGAATAACACTAATCATTGCGTAGTGGCTACAGAAGCACCCCTTAAAGTTCATCAAGTACTTGACAAACACCACTCATAGAGATATCCAAATCAAAGCACAACTCAAGATAGATATTATTGCAACTTAGACCAAGTACTAACACGGTGCACACACTGTCAACATTACACCATGAAAGGAGGAATAGATCACTTCAATACTATCATAGCGATAATTATTCTCATAATCCATAAGAGATCACAATCGTAGCCTAGACCAAGTACCACCATGATGCACGCACTGTCACCGTTACACCATGGCAGGAGGAATAGATTACTTTAATAACACCACTAGAGTACACATAATATCTGAATAATAACATCTACTTGTTCAACATGATACAAAGCTCACGATCACATAAAGATCACATCATGGGAGAGAGAGGTGAACCACATAGCTACCGGTAGAGCCCTCAGCCCCGGGGATGAACTACTCCCTCCTCATCATAGGAGACAACAAGGTTGATGGAGATGGCGGTGAGGTCGATGGAGACAGCGGAGACGGCGATGGAGACCGATGGAGATGGCTCCGGGGGCACTTCCCCGTCCCAGCAGGGTGCCGGAACAGAGACTTCTGTCCCCCGAAATTTGGCTTCGACGGCGGCGGCGCTGCGGAACTGTTCTGGAAATTTCGTTGACTCCCTTAGGGTTTTCCGTCCCGAGGCTTTATATAGGAGAAGGGGCGATGTCAGAGGAGGGACCAGGCGTCCTCACACCATGGTGGCGCGGCTAGGGCCTGGGCCACGCCACCCATGTGTGAGCCTGGCCTGTGGCCCCTCTCCTACTCCTCTTCGGATCTCTGGAAGCTTCTGGGCAAAATAAGACTTCAGGAACTTGTTTCGTCCAATTCCGAATTTTTTTCCTGTGTATCACTTCTGAAACACAAAAACAGCAGAAAACAGGGAACTGGCACTGTGGCATCTTGTCAATAGGTTAGTTCCGGAAAATGCATAAAAGTGCCACGAAGTGTAACGAAACAGTAGGCAAATGGTGTAAAAACAAGCATGGAGCATCAAAAATTATAGATACGTTGGAGACGTATCAGCATCCCCAAGCTTAACTCCTGCTCGTCCTCGAGTAGGTAAGTGATAACAAAAGAAATAATTTTTGAGGTGACATGCACCTACACAATCTTGATCATATATGTAAGCATTTGTGAGCTGGGATCATAAGAACTTAAAACATGGGCATGAAGATATAATCTTGACAATAGAAACTTAGCAACCATGTTATAAACATGAAAATGAACACAAACAAAAGATCATGAAAATGAAACAATGAAAGTCAAACGTGTGTTCAAATCATAAGGAAAAACATACAAATGGTTTTCAGCTTGTCCTTCATGGAGAGCAAAACATAAATGCATAGGACACCATCAAGTTTAAGAGGGCGACTAGATACAAATAATTTAAGAACAAGTGAAACCATGATCATGAATCAATCAATGAAAACTTTGGGACAATGCACATTATACTAAGAATGACAACTATGCTCTCTTAATGGTGCATAAAGATAGAAGGTGGTGACTCAACATAAAAGTAAAAGAAAGGCCCTTCGCAGAGGGAAGCAGTGATTAAACATGTGCTAGAGCTTTTCATTTGTAAAACAGAGAGATAAAAATTGGTTTTGAGAGGTGGTTGTCTTTGTCAACGACTGGCAATGGGGTTCTTACTATCTTCCATACAAAAATGAAGCAACTTTTTGAGAGAGAGATTGGCACTTTTGTGCTCTTTTATAAAGCTTGGCACTCCTCCCCACCTTTTTTCCTTTCTCAAACCATGGCTAACCGATTCATCGGGTGCCCACCAACATTCACATTCCATGGAGGAGTGCCTTTTTTCTTTCTTTTTTTTCTCTTTTTTTCTTTTTGGAATAAGCAATATGGAAGATAGCAAATCCGACCACTACGTCCCCATGAGCTGAATACAGTGTCACAAAACGAGAAGTGTTTTGAAGGTTTTTTTGAAAGGTAGCACATGAAAATTTACTTGGAATGGCTTACAAATACCATGCATAGGAATTTATAGTGGACACAATGGCAAAATTGGTTTTTGGGAGTTGGATGCACGAGTATAGCTCATACTCAGTACAAAATGAGGGCTAGCAAAAGACTGGGAGCGACCAACTAAGAGAGAAATAACGGCCATAATCATGCAAAGCGACAAAGCAACATTAAAAGAAGCATAAGATGGCATCAAAAGTCAAAAACTAAATGATCATAGAGGCTATAGGCGACTTATTTTGTAGTCAACATGGTGTAAGCATGTGCCAAGTCAACCCAAATAAAGCATCAAAGGAGAAAACCAGATAAATGCTTCCATATAATATAAACAACGCATGATTTTTTCAAAGGCTCATTAAGCAATCTCAGTTATTTGAGACAAGTCATGCTACAGCAAAACCACTAAGTATACTATCAAAAAGACATCAAGCACGACATGCAAAAGCCTAGGCCGCAGTCTACACAAGGTCCTTCTTGTACCACTTTTTTGCATAAAGCTTTTTCTCTTTTCCAACACCATTTGAAATTTTTAAAGACACCTCTTTTGATGAAAACCAATAAAGATCAGAGGCAAAAATACACCTTGATGAAAAGATATGACAAGGTCTGAACGCAAATCAAGGCGAAAACGAAAACCAAAAGCAGTAGCAGAAAATGAAGAACACTCGGTTTTTGATAAGAATGAAAACTAGAGCGTTCTTGGCAAATGAAAAGCGAGTTCATCTCCTCCAAAATAAACATGATGTGATCTAACCATTTATTGCAGCAAACAAAACTAAACTAACTAATAAAACTAAAACAACTGATGCTCGAAGAAAAACACATAGTGCATGAAGCAATAAAAATATAGTGTTTTGAAAGGTGACCTGATTTTTGCCGATGAAGAAGGGGGTGCCTCGGGGGCATCCCCAAGCTTTGACGCTTGTACCTCTTGGATATTTCTTGGGGGTTGCATGGGCATCCCCAAGCTTGAGCTTTTGTCCATTCCATGAATTTTTACGGTGCAGCACCGAAAACTGTTTCCGGACAGCAACATCCCCAAATCTTACCTCACTCAAATTAGAGGCTTCTCTTGGCACAACAACGAAATAAAAAGGATAAGGAGCGGTTATTACAGTAGTAATAACTTCCAAGACTCAAATAAAAGAAAAAGTACTGAAAATAAACAATGGGTTATCTCCCAAGAGTGCTTTTCTTTAACGCCTTTGAGCTAGGCGCAGTAATTTGCGAAGATGCTCATGTGGGCGCCATATAAGAGCTTGAGGCAAAGGCGCCATATAGGAACTTAAAGCAATAGAGAGCATCAAAAAGCAAGTGTGGAACATATTTAAATCTAAATCACTTCCTATGAAAAATAGTCTTGTAAAGAGACAAGTCATAAAAGCGCAAAGCAAAAAGCATAGGAAGGCAAAACAAGTACAACTTCAAGAATTGCAACATAAAGAGGGGAAACTCAATATTGTTGAGATCCATCAGACCATGTTTCCCTCTCTCATAATAACTTTCAGTAGCATCATGAATAGAATTAACAATACAATTATCACATAAAACATCCCTATCATGAGCCACATGCATAAAAGAATTAATACTCCCCACATGAACAATAGTAGTAGGAGCAGATTCAATAGAATATTTATTCTCATGACCATAATCATCAAAAACAGGAGGCATATTGTAATCATAACTATTTTTCTCCTCAAAAGTAGGTGAACTGAAAATATTATACTCATCATCATAACCATCATAAACTAGAGGTTTAGTATCATCACAAGATAGAGAACTACTATGTCGCAAAGCATATTCATCAAACATATCATCATAAGAAGGAACATGGATAGCACTAATGGTACAACAATTATTAACCTTAGAATTGGTACCAAAAAGATTTTCAATATCAAAAGTAGAGTGCTTTTCCCAATCATGATCACTAACATAAGTAATAGGCATAGGAACATCATCCCAATCAGAATTGTCATAATCTATAGCAGGATCATAACGCTTAGGGGAAGATACTGTGTCCTCTCGCCTCTTACTCCTCTTCTTCTTCTTCTTCATACTCTTCTTACTCTCTCCTTTAGGAGGGAGAGACTTGAAGGGCATCTTCTTGATACGTCCAAAACGTATCTACTTTCCCGAACACTTTTGCTATTGTTTCTCCTCTAATTTGTGTGTTTTGAATGCAACTAACACGGACTGACGCTGTTTTCAGCAGAATTGCTCTGGTGTCTCGTTTTTGTGCAGAAATTCAACTTCCAGTAAAAATTTGGGAAAAATCATGAAAAATCCTATTTCACCAGAAGACCCACGGAGCCAGAAGACAGGAGTGAGAGGAGGCTCGAGGGGGCGTCACGCAGTGGTGGCACGGCCCAGCCCTGGCCGCGCCACCCTGGCATGAGGGGGCCACAACACTCCTCTCGGCCTCCCCTCTCGCCTACATATACCCTCTGACGACATAATATCAGGGAGACGGTGTTTTTCCCAGATAGACTTCCGCTGCGCCGCCGCCAACAGAAACCGCGATTCGGAACTAGAAACTCCGTTCTGACACCCTGCCGGGATGGGGATTCGGAGGAGATCTTCATCACCATCGTCACCGACGCTCCTCCATCGACCATCCATGATTCCCCCATCCATGTGTGAGTAATTCCCCCGCTGTAGGTGAGGGGATGGTAGGGATTGGATGAGATTGTTCATGTAATTTGATATGAGATTGATAGGGCATAGTACCTAGTATCTTTATTTAGTGCCTATGACATTGTTGCAACTTGTTGTGCTTAATGCTTGTCACTTTGGGCCCGAGTGCCATGATTTCAGATCTGAACATGTTATTATTTCTATGATGATACTTGTTGTTTATGGTCATACCTACAAGTTGTATACACATATTGTTGTCCGGAACCCGAGGCCCCAAAGTGACAGAAATTGGGATAACCGGAGGGGATGGCTATGATGTGAGGATCACATATGTTCACTGAGTGCTAATGCTTTGCTCCGGTACTCTATTAAAAGGGGTACCTTAATTACCAGTAGTTTCCCTTGAGGCCCTGCTGCAACAGGCTGGTAGGACAAAAGATGTCATGCAAGTTTCTCCTTGTGAGCACGTACGACTATATACGGAACACATGCCTATGATTGTTTGTACTAGGATGCTTTATCTTTATTTATCTGCAATGCCCATGTCTCATTGATTTCATGAATTATCTTATCCATGCAACGCCCGTAATCCATCCCTATGCCTACAGTATTTGTTCCTACTGTTTACAACTGTTACTATTACTGCTGCTATTTTACTACTGCTGTTACTGTTTCACTACTGTCACCACTATAAAACTGTTGCTACTGATAAACCATTGCGAGCAAGACTGTTTCCAGGTGCAGCTGAATTGACAACTCATTTGTTAAGGCTTACATATATTCTTTGGCTCCCCTTGTGTCGAATCAATAAATTTGGGTAATACTTCCCTCGAAGACTGTTGCGATCCCTATACTTGTGGGTCATCACTTCTCCACATATTCTCTAGGAGGGAAAGGCATCTTCTCCACATAATCTGGTTTGCTAACAGGAACAACAGAAGAAACTTTGGAGGATTCCTCCTCTCTATTAATAAGATTGAAACATCTATTAGTCCTGTCATAGCTTGGCAAAACATCATATTTTATAAGATCTTGTAAGTAAGTATTTGCGAGGCAATCTTTAGCACAATAGAGACGACAACCACGAAGGGTACTATTAATATCAGCATCTCTCATATCAACCAAAGAAATCTTTCTAGATATCTCTTCACAATTCAAAAACAAGGTAAGCTCATCATGCTGATTGAGAGTAATCTTATCATCACAATACAAATTTGTGGTACTCGTTCGATTGATTGGGCATTGAAAATTAAAGTGACCCTTTTCACCGCAAAATTCACAAAGAAAAGGATAAAGCTCACAAACCCTTTCACCAAGCACATCTAGATCCTTGAGCCACATACTGGTTTCTTCATTTGCGTGGGTGATGCAATAATCTTCCTTGTTGTAACTCTGTTCACAAGGTCTATGTACTCCACAAAAATTAACATGCTTATAAGAAATAGGATTTTTAGAAGTTTGAGCATGTTTATTGCAATCATCAATAACAATATCACTTTTTATGCAAGTGTCCTTAAAAGGTTCATGATACACGTCCCCATTCCCTTTAGGAACATTCATATGGGAAGCAAAGGCTTTAAAGCAATCAACCATAATTTGAGGATCAAGACCATATTTAGCACTAAGCTCTTGAAAATTAGCAGTTTTAGCGAAAGACTTAATGCAATCAAACTCGTAATTTATACCTGATCCTTTACCTTTGTCGCTATCCCAACCTTCAATATTGTTTTGAATTGTCTCAAGCAGACCCCACTTGGTGTCGACATCCTTGCTTGTGAAAGACTCATCAAAGCATGCATCTAGATAGTCCTTGTAATGTCCTGAAAGCCTTGCATAAAAATTATTAATAACAATATTATGGGGAAGATCATGAATAGGACATTTATGCATTAGTAGCTTCAATCTTCCCCAAGCTTGGGCAATGCTTTCTCCCTCATGCGGATGAAAATTATAAATGTAATTCCTATCTTTATAAACCTGACTAGAAGGATAGAACTTAGAATAAAAGAGAGGTTCAATTTCCTCCCAATCAATAGATCGGCCATCCTTCAATGTTTTATACCATTCCTCAGCTCTGCCTTTCAGCGAAAAAGAGAATAGCTTCTTCTTAACTTGGTTCATTGAAATACCTGCACACTGGAACAACTCGCATAATTCATGTATAAAAAGCAAATGGTCACCAGGATGGACAGTTCCATCTCCTAAATAGCAGTTATCCCTAACATGTTCAACAATCTTCGTAGGTATTTTAGAAGGATGAGGAGCACAAGCATCACTAGAAACATCACATATGGGAGATAAAATATTATCATAACAGACCTTCTCCACTAAAACTGGGGGACTAAAAATATCATACTTAACAAAACCAGCTTCCCCAAGCTTAGACTTTTCTATAGCATTAGCATTAACGGTATTCAAAGCATTCGTACTAATAACATTGCTATGCGAAATAAGCTCCAAAGGATTTTCAATTTTCTCTTCAAATCTAAAATCAGGAAAAAGACTAAAGAACTCTTTGTTTTCCATTAAGCCTAACTAGTGAAAATAAAAACAAGAAACAAAAAGATGTAATTGCAGAATCTAAAGGAAATAACTTTGAGCACTCACACAGGAGGATGCGAGTACCTTTTACCTTACCTCCCCGGCAACGGCGCCAGAAAAGAGCTTGATGGCTAAACACGCTTCTGTTCTTGTAGACAGTGTTGGGCCTCCAAGTGCAGAGGTTTGTAGAGCAGCAGCAAGTTTCCCTTAAGTGGATCACCCAAGGTTTATCGAACTCAGGGAGGAAGAGGTCAAAGCTATCCCTCTCAAACAACCCTGCAATTACGATACAGAAAATCTCTTGTGTCCCCAACACACCCAATACACTTGTCAGATGTATAGGTGCACTAGTTCGGCGAAGAGATAGTGAAATACAAGCGGTAGTGATGATTATAAGTAGCAAATGTGGTCTGAAATAAATATCGCTGCGAGCAAACATGTAACAAAACAGGAAGTAAACGGTGTGCAATACTTGGAAACAAGGCCTAGGGATCATACTTTCACTAGTGGACACACTCCCAACAATATAACATGATTGAACAAATAAATAACTTCTCTTCACTATGGTACTCTGAATTACTCTCCTATTGAATAACACTAATCATTGCGTAGTGGCTACAGAAGCACCCCTTAAAGTTCATCAAGTACTTCACAAACACCACTCATAGAGATATCCAAATCAAAGCACAACTCAAGATAGATATTATTGCAACTTAGACCAAGTACTAACATGGTGCACACACTGTCAACATTACACCATGAAAGGAGGAATAGATCACTTCAATACTATCATAGCGATAATTATTCTCATAATCCATAAGAGATCACAATCGTAGCCTAGACCAAGTACCACCATGATGCATGCACTGTCACCGTTACACCATGGCAGGAGGAATAGATTACTTTAATAACACCACTAGATTACACATAATATCTGAATAATAACATCTACTTGTTCAACATGATACAAAGCTCACGATCACATAGAGATCACATCATGGGAGAGAGAGGTGAACCACATAGCTACCGGTAGAGCCCTCAGCCCCGGGGATGAACTACTCCCTCCTCATCATAGGAGACAGCAAGGTTGATGGAGATGGCGGTGAGGTCGATGGAGACGGCGAAGACGGCGATGGAGACCGATGGAGATGGCTCCGGGGGCACTTCCCCGTCCCGGCAGGATGCCGGAACAGAGACTTCTGTCCCCCGAAATTTGGCTTCGACGGCGGCGGCGCTGTGGAACTGTTCTGGAAATTTCGTCGACTCCCTTAGGGTTTTCCGTCCCGAGGCTTTATATAGGCGAAGGGACAATGTCAGAGGAGGGACCAGGCATCCTCACACCATGGTGGCGCGGCCAGGGCCTGGGCCGCGCCACCCATGTGTGAGCCTAGCCTGTGGCCCCTCTCCTACTCCTCTTCGGATCTCTGGAAGCTTCCGGGCAAAATAAGACTTCAGGAACTTGTTTCGTCCAATTCCGAGAATATTTCCTGTGTATCACTTCTGAAACACAAAAACAGCAGAAAACAGGGAACTGGCACTGTGGCATCTTGTCAATAGGTTAGTTCCGGAAAATGCATAAAAGTGCCATGAAGTGTAACGAAACAGTAGGCAAATGGTGTAAAAACAAGCATGGAGCATCAAAAATTATAGATACGTTGGAGACGTATCAGGCCTCAAGGGAAACTACTGGTAATTAAGGTACTCCTTTTAATAGAGTACCGGAGCAAAGCATTAGCACTCGGTGAACACATGTGATCCTCACATCATAGCCATCCCCTTCGGTTATCCCAATTTCTGTCACTTTGGGGCCTCGGGTTCCGGACAACAATATGTGTATACAACTTGTAGGTAAGACCATAAACAACAAGTATCATCATAGAAATAATAACATGTTTAGATCTGAAATCATGGCACTCGAGCCCAAAGTGCAAGCATTAAGCACAACAAGTTGCAACAATGTCGTAGGCACTAAATAAAGATACTAGGCACTATGCCCTATCAATCTCATATCAAATTACATGAACAATCTCATCCAATCCCTACCATCCCCTCACCTACAATGGGGGAATTACTCACACATGGATGGGGGAATCATGTATGGCTGATGGAGGAGCGTCGGTGGTGATGGTGATGAAGATCTCCTCTGAATCCCCATCCCGGCAGGGTGCCAGAATGGAGTTTCTGGTTCTGAATCGCGGTTTCTGATGGCGGCGGCGCAGCGGAAGTCTATCTGGGAAAAACGCCGTCTCCCCGATATTATGTCGTCAGGGGGTATATGTAGGCGAGAGGGGAGGCCGAGAGGACTGCTGGGGCCTCCTCACGCCAGGGGCCCTCATGCCTCCTCTCCCTCCTGTCTTCTTGCTCCGTGGGTCTTCTGGTGAAATAGGATTTTCATGATTTTTCTCGAATTTTTACTGGAAGTTGGATTTCTACACAAAACGAGACACCAGAGCAATTCTGCTAAAAACAACGTCAGTCCGTGTTAGTTGTATTCAAAACACACAAATTAGAGAAGAAACAATAGCAAAAGTGTTCGGGAAAGTAGATACGTTTTGGACGTATCAACTCCCCCCAAGCTTAGCTATTTGCTTGTCCTCAAGCAATTCAGTTAACAACTGAGAGCGATAAAATAAACTTTCACGAACACATTTGCTCATATGATGTATATATACTAACTATGTGATCAAGTACTTAGGCAATTCATAATAAGAAATATGCAACTAATGTCACCTCATAGTCAAGCAAGCTATGAAAGAGTGCCAATGCACTAATAACAAGTAACATGTACATAAGAAGCTACAAGATTGTAATATGCATAAATGATATGAAAGAGTGGTATCCCGCTTGCCTTTATTTGTGGAGCAAAACATAAATGCTGAGGCACCTCTGAAGTCCAAGGGAAGACTAGAAGTAGAAATATCAAAGATACAAGCATCAAAGTTATACCACAATTAACCGTGTTCTGGGACAAGGACATTACACTAAGAATAACAGCTATGCTCTCAAGAAGTGCTTTAAAGTTAGAAGATGATGACTCAACATAAAAGTAAAAGAATGGCCCTTTGCAGAGGGAAGCAGGGATTTAACATGTGCTAGAGCTTTTCATTTGTAAAACAAAGATAAAAAATTATTTTGAGAGGTGGTTGTTCTATGTCAACGACTAGCAATGGGGACTTGCTATCTTCCATAATAAACAAGTGAGAGCAGTTCCGAGTTCTTTGAAATTTGGCACATTGGTGCTCTTTTATAAAGCTTTGGCACTCCTCCCCACCTTTTTTCCTTTCTCAAACCATGGCTAACCGATTCCATCGGGTGCCCACCAACTTTCACATTCCTTGGAGGAGTGCCTTTTTTTCTTTCTTTTTAGAATTAGATTATAATGGTCTGACCAGGTCTCTTGCAAAATTAATGACGAGCAGATGAAGCTGCCTAGTCGAGGGGTACTTAATTTAATAAGGAAGATAGCAATTCCGACCACTACGTCCCCATGAGCTAAAAACAGTGGCACAAAATGAGAAGTAGTTGAAAGTTTTGAACGGTAGCACATGAAAATTTACTTGGAATGGCTTACAAATACCATTCATAGGAATTTATAGTGGACTCTTTGGAAGACTTGGTTTTTGGTAATTGGATGCACGAGTAGAGCTCATACTCAGTACAAGTGAAGGCTAGCAAAAGACTGGGAAGAGACAATCGAGAGAGCAATAACTGTCATAATCTTGCTTGCGAAAAAACAAAATTAATATAGGCATAAAAATGATACAAGAACTCTGAGGCAATTTAGATCATCGAGGCTTAATTGACTTTTTGATCAGTCATATGCATACTTGAGCATGTGCCAAGTCGATTCAAATGAAGCTTTCAGAGGAGGATACCACAATAACGTACCATATTATGAATAAAACAAAGCATGCAAGCGTCTACATGACATGCTACAAGCTAATAGTAAATTGAAACTAATCATATGAAAGCAAGAACTACAAAGCATCCATTAGATAACATATACCTTACATGAACCGACTAAGCATGTCCACATAGATGAGTATATGTACAAAAATGAAAACAAATAGAGTTCATACCAGCCTCTTACCACATCTCGGATTGTCGTATGTCATCATTATTGCTCTTCACTTGTGTGGCTTGAATAATATAAAGTGAATACCAAGCTCCAATGGAGTAACGGGAGACTAAACTCTACAACAAACTTTACAAAACCGAAGAAGAACAACAAATATTTTTGTGTTTCCGATTTTTGAAACAAAAGCAGAAGGAAATAGCAAACAAAGCAAAATATTTTTGGATTTTTCAAATAGCAAACCGAAAATAGCAAGTAAAACAAAACAAAGGTAGAAAACTAAAGAACCAAACAAAGAGAAACAACGGAAATATTTTTGGTCTTTTTGTGTTTTGGAAAAGTGGAAATAAGAACAAGAACACTAGAGAAAGCGAAACATGGATGTACAAAGGTCCGACAAAATATGATATGTAGATGAGTGAATCATCGGCGTACCTCCCCCCAAGCTTAGGCTTTTGGCCTAAGTGGAGATCAATCCCAACTCGGCCAACTCGGCCATGAGGTGGCGCCTCCGTAGTGTGACGAAGAAGCACCATTGTCCTGATATGAGCTCGAGGATGCCCCAGAGTGATACGTGGTGAAGTGATAGGCCGGCTCCACCTCTTCCTCCTGAACCACCGCGCCGTGTTGGATGTTGAAACCAAGCAGCCTAAGCTGATCGTCCAACTCCTCCTTCGTGCGCGACCATGGCCTCATGTGAATGCTGAACATGTTAGGCTGAGGCAAGGGAACTTCCCTTTCCTCTCCATCAATAAATAACATCCTGTAAACTAATTTCCCTGCACAAGAGTTAGCAGTAACAAAATGATGGAGTTTCATAGCAGCAAGATCAAGCCTCTATGGAGCCAAAAATACATCATTAGGAGCAATAGAAAGTCCTAGCTCAGCAACAATGCGCCCGACAATAATACCTCCATAAATAGGTCCCCTAGCGG
The DNA here is from genome assembly GCA_007115705.1 of Dactylis glomerata. NCBI lineage: Eukaryota > Viridiplantae > Streptophyta > Magnoliopsida > Poales > Poaceae > Dactylis > Dactylis glomerata. The sequence goes on from QXEO01000492.1 coordinate 3,829,092, forward strand.
CTAGGCAACGAGCAATAACAGCACCAAGGTTATACTTCCTACCAACATCAAGAGCGGTAGCTAGAAAAGCTAAATGATAGTTGGAGATATTGCTAGTGTTTTCTCTACCAAGTACACTAATTGCAAGATAGTAAGTAAAATATCTAATAGTTGGGAGCTGAATGTTTCTTATCTTGCCACGCTGTGCGGTGCGGTCATCATCATTGGTCACCCCTCTGTAAAGCTCCAACAAATCAGCGGGGTGATTTTGTATCCTCTTGGCCGTTCCAAACATGGGAATACCTAAAATAGAGCAAAACCTCCCCAAAGGCATGGTGAAAGGCTTATCATAAATCTGAAATGCAATGGAAGGATTGAAATGAGCGTTAGTAAATTTAAAACTTTCAATGAAAGTCTTTGTAAGCATAGCATATTGGTCACTTTCATCTGTCATGTAAGCAGTCAACCCAACCCTGTTAATAAGGGGCAAGAAATCATCAAGAATCCCTGCATCACTCAAAAAGTTAATACAAGGGAAGGTGGGTGGATGTGCATCTCCATCGTCCCCTTCAAGGTTTGGTGACATGAGATCCTCATTATAAGACATTCTATATTGAGCAGTGGATCTTGAGGGCCTCGATGACTTTGGTGCATCACTTTCAAACACTTCTCCATATGTGAAGTTGTCCATCTCCCTTCTCTGAAATTTTTCAACAAACTCATAAAAAGTGATTTAAGGACAAGCAAGTGTAGGAAACTACTATAGTGGGTTACTAGAGAGCTATCATGCATAAAAATAACAATTCTAAGCAATAGAACAAGCATGCATACTCATTTATCCTGCCACCTACAATGCTAAAATACTCAAGAAATACTTTACCAAAAGAAATTTTACTTGGACAAGTGGAGGAGTCACATACCGGAGAACAAATGCTCCAAATTTCAGTAGAAATGTTGGGCTGAGCAAGGAGATCGAAAAATCCAGGTGATGAACAGCAAGATCTCGGGTTTGAGCTGAGTGTATTGTTGTTTTCGGGAGAGAGAAAGAGCAGGGGAAGAAGAGATAAGTGAGGGGCCAGGTGGGACCCTCTCACACCTGGGTGGCGCGGCCAGGGCTGGGCCGCGCCACCTATGTGTGAGGTGGCGTGGCAGCCCCACCTGGTGCCTCCCAGGTATCTCTCTGCCCCATTTTTGACATAAAAAATTATAAGGAATTTTCTGGAATTTTTCGAGAAACTTTATTTTCGAGGATTTTTTAGAAATTGGCATATCGATAAAAACTCGGAAAAACGACGGTAAAATGATTTCAAGCAAAACAAAACTAAGCATGCAGCAGCTCTGAGATACTCTTAGTCATGCAACTAAACTGAAGGAACAAAATTGATGAAAATAAATACAAGTGAGGTGTAGTGGATGCGGTGAAAACGAAGTTTCGTTCACATAAAATCATTTTGTTAACAAGGTTGATCAAGTCTTGTTACCAAACTAACTTTGTATGAGGAGAAACTTTGCATCTCACTAAATGCTTATGTTACCTCAACTTTGATAGGTATAGCCCCAACCATAACAATTTGATATTCTTCCTTGGGCTTTCGCTCTGAACAAATAATTTGACCAACTTTGATGGTCTCGACATGCTTGATTGAATTTAGAGCATTCTTCCAATCAATCTTCTTGGGAAAATAAACCGTATACTCTTTGTCATTGACATTAAAAGTGACTTTTCCTTGATTGCAATTAATCACAGCACCTGCAGTGTTTAGAAAAGGTCTCCCAAGAATAATAGACATATTATCATCTTCAGGCATTTCCAACACAACAAAATCAGCTAATATTAAACAACTGTTAGCAAGTTGAATAGGAACATTCTCACATATACCAATGGGAATAGTAGTAGACTTATCAGCCATCTGCAAAGATATATCCATTGATACCAATTTTTCTAGATCAAGTCTCTTATAAAGAGAAAAAGGCATGACACTAACTCCAGCTCCCAAATCACATAAAGCAGTTCTAACATAGTTATTTTTAATGGAGCAAGGAATAGTTGGTATACCTAGATCTCCAAGCTTCTCTGGAACTTTACCATCAAAAGAATAATTAGCAAGTAGAGTGGAAATTTCCTCACTAGGAATTTTCCTTTTGTTTGTGACAATATTTTTCATATACTTTGCATAAGGAGGCATTCTAATAGCATCAGTCAAAGGAATTTGCAAAAATAGAGGTCTCATCCATTCACAAAACCTGTTGTAGTGTTCTTCTTCCTTAGACTTGTGTTTCTTACCAGGAAAAGGCATTGGTTTCTGTACCCAAGGTTCTCTCTCTTTACCATGCTTGTTGGCAATGAAGTCTTCTTTGGTGTACTTTGCATTCTTATCGATCTTTTCTGGTTCTTCTTCAACTTCTTCTTTATTAGAAGCATCTCCTGGTTCAGTTTCAGCATCAGAAATAGAAACACTGTTAGGATCTTTACCTATATCAGAGGATTCTGTAGTTGTTTTATGCTTCTTCTTCTTCTTCTTGGAAGGAATATCATCACTTGTAGTTCGTTGAGAATCTTGCTCGACCCTCTTAGGATGTCCTTCAGGATATAATGGATCTTGAGTAGCAGCGCCACTTCTTGTGCGTATTTCACATGCTTGCTTCTCTCTTGCGGCATTAATTAGCAAATCTTTTTGCACCTTGGTAAGCTGATCAATTTGTGTTTGAACCATTTGAAAATGTTTAATAAGTATCTTCACATCATTGGCGGTTCTCTCCACAATATCCTGCAACTTGTTAATAGCTCTAGAATTTTCCAACAGATGATTATGCACCATTCTATTAAAATTTTCTTGCTTAACAATAAAATTATCGAACTCATCTAAGCATTGATCAGGAGGTTTAGTATAAGGGATATCTCTTTCATCAAAGCGTTGGAGAGAGTGTACCTCAATAGTAGATGAGTGAGGAATTGGCTTACATAATTCTTCTATAGGAGGTAAATTCTTCACATGTTCGGCCTTAATAACTTTCTCCTTAAGAGATTTCTTAGCTTCCCTCATAACTTCATCATTTAATTCAATCATCCCTCTCTTCTTCGGCGTAGGCTTTGTAGATGGCGCAGGGGTTGGTGCTGGTGTTGGCTCAACTAAAGTCCAATCATCATGATTCCGGCTTATTTTAGCCATTAATTCTTCAGCATCAGCCGGAGTTCATTCCCTGAAAACACAACCAGCATAACTATCCAAATATGACTTAGATTCATCCGTTAGTCCATTATAAAATATATCAAGGAGTTCATTTTTAGGCAAAGGTTCTTTGGGCAAAGCTCTAATTAAAGAACAAAACCTTGTCCAAGATTCAGGCAATATCTCTCCTTTTCCCTGTTCAAAATCAAAGATTTTCTGCACAGCAGCATGTTGAGCACTAGCAGGAAAATATTTCTGAAAGAAAGCATTAACCAAAGCAATAGGACTAGTAAGAGATCCAGGAGACAAGCTATTAAACCAATTTTTAGTAGCATCTTTCAATGAGAAAGGAAAAATCTTAGCAACAAAGTAAGTGCGGAGCTTAATATCATCAGAAAATAAGTTACTCAAAGTAGAAAGCTCATTCATGTGCCCCATAGCACTCTCATCTTTAGTACCACAAAAAGGAATTTTCTCAACAATAGATATGTAAGATAAATCCAAAGAGAAATCATAATCCTTGTCTCTAATATTTATGGGAGAAGCAGCAAACTTAGGATCAGGAGACAAATTATATCTAACAGAATGTCTTGCAAGAAGTTCTTTAACATTACCAGCATTACGAGCAGCACGTGCTTCAGCAATAAAATCATCATTAAGCTCAATATAAGCATCATCATCATAATCATCACTAGGACATTCCCTAGACTCAGGTGAACTAACAGGTGTAATAGTGGTGTTTCCTAACTTAGCTCTAGCAATAGTAGCATCTAAAAAGGAACCTTGTGAACCACTCTCATCAAGCACAGTAGAAGCATCATCTAAATTATCAGTGGCATTTTCAATCTCAGCAGAAGTAGTAGCAGTAGCATGTGGGTGTGGTGGTGTAAGCAACTTACTCATAACAGATGGTGAATCAAGAGCAACAGAGGTGTTGAGAGTCGTACCTCTTCTTGTAGTGGATGGCAATATAGGAACTTTTCCATCACGAGGTTTACCCATGATGAAAGGATTGTAGCGAACAATATGAATACCAAGTGAACTTACAAATAAAGCTATGCTCCCCGGCAACGGCACCAGAAAATAGTCTTGATGACCCACAAGTATAGGGGATCGCAACAGTCTTCGAGGGAAGTATTACCCAAATTTATTGATTCGACATAAGGGGAGCCAAAGAATATATGTAAGCCTTAACAGATGAGTTGTCAATTCAGCTGCACCTGGAAACAGTCTTGCTCGCAGTGGTTTATCAGTAGCAACAGTTTTATAGTGGTGACAGTAGTGAAACAGTAACAACAGTAGTAAAATAGCAGCGGTAAAAGTAACAGTTGTAAACAGTAGAAACAAATACTATAGACATAGGGATGGATTACGGGCATTGCATGGATAAGATAATTCATGAAATCAATGAGACACGGGCATTGCAGATAAATAATGATAAAGCATCCTAGTACAAACAATCATAGGCATGTGTTCCGTATATAGTCGTACGTGCTCACAAGGAGAAACTTGCACGACATCTTTTGTCCTACCAGCCTGTTGCAGCAGGGCCTCAAGGGAAACTACTGGTAATTAAGGTACTCCTTTTAATAGAGTACCGGAGCAAAGCATTAGCACTTGGTGAACACATGTGATCCTCACATCATAGCCATCCCCTCCGGTTATCCCAATTTCTGTCACTTTGGGGCCTTGGGTTCCGGACAACAATATGTGTATACAACTTGTAGGTAAGATCATAAACAACAAGTATCATCATAGAAATAACAACATGTTCAGATCTGAAATCATGGCACTCGGGCCCAAAGAAACAAGCATTAAGCACAACAAGTTGCAACAATGTCGTAGGCACTAAATAAAGATACTAGGCACTATGCCCTATCAATCTCATATCAAATTACATGAAAAATCTCATCCAATCCCTACCATCCCCTCACCTACAGCGGGGGAATTACTCACACATGGATGGGGGAATCATGGATGGCTGATGGAGGAGCGTCGGTGGTGATGGTGATGAAGATCTCCTCCGAATCCCCGTCCCGGCAGGGTGCCAGAACGGAGTTTCTGGTTCCGAATCGCGGTTTCTGATGGCGGCGGCGCAGCGGAAGTCTATCTGGGAAAAATGCCGTCTCCCCGATATTATGTCGTCAGGGGGTATATGTAGGCGAGAGGGGAGGCCGAGAGGACTGCTGGGGCCTCCTCACGCCAGGGTGGCGCGGCCAGGGCTGGGCCGCGCCACCAGTGTGTGAGGGGCCCTCAGGCCTCCTCTCCCTCCTGTCTTCTGGCTCCGTGGGTCTTCTGGTGAAATAGGATTTTTCAATATTTTTCCCGAATTTTTACTGGAAGTTGGATTTTTGCACAAAACGAGACACCAGAGCAATTCTGCTGAAAACAGCGTCAGTCCGTGTTAGTTGTATTCAAAACACACAAATTAGAGAAGAAACAATAGCAAAAGTCTTCGGGAAAGTAGATACATTTTGGACGTATCAGACTCCTCGAGCTCCGGGGAGTCCGGTAGCGAAGATGCCGAGGAGGACGACGACGGAGCGTCGGAGTCTAGCGGAGACGCGTCCTCTGGCTCCAGCCAAGGCACCAGCGATGGCGAGGGCGACGCGGAGGCATCCCAGTAAGCTCTTCCCAGACCTCCTCCTGAAGAAATGTACTAGCTGCACACTTGGCAGCCGTCAGACATCGCCCTGCTGGGCCCTTTTTAATTCTAATCGTACTTATGGCATCTGTTCGCCAAATTATCCTTATTCGCACCCTTGCGCATTTTTCCTTGCCCCGCCTTTGTTTGAGATGCGCTCTACGCCGTACGGGGGCCAGCCTCCGAGCGGGACAGCAGCCTGACGCTTAGTATGTAGCTCATGGTGCAAGGCTAGCGGGCACTGGTGCTCCAGAGGTGACTGTCATGGCATACAGGACTACTTCCCTGCAGCACCCTGGCGTTCAAGTACAACAAAGGCGATTCCAGGAACAGAAACACAAGGCCGCAGACAAGAACAACAACAAGTTTGACAAATTTTGCACGAGTTGTGCGACCCTTGCGTGCTCACGCGCCTTCATTCGAGTGTCACTCGAGAGGAGAGAGCACCATGGACCGTATGAGATGACTGTAGCGGGTCCCTTCCCTAGTCAGAGCTCGATCCATTTTGGGTTTTGTGGGCCTGCTGTTTTCCGGGCGAAGGCCCCAGCGCGGACACCGTGCTCCGGCTCTTTCTCGAAGGGCAGACGAGCGAAAACTCATGTTCGCGTTAGGCCACGATCCGACCAAATTTACGAGCTTGGCCGAAGCCAGGTCTCGAAAATTCAGGATAGTTTACGCAGATTTAAAAGAGGTTGATAACATCGAGACTTGTCGTTACACTTTGGTTCCTTGCAGAGATGGAGACTCCCTTCTTCAGCCGAGGGCGAGGGGGCGGCGACCCTTGAGCCCCCTAGCCCAGTCTTTGTGCACCTGGGAAAGGGGCAATCGAGGGCGGCGTAAGCCTACGCGCCCTCTGGCTCAGGTCCCAATGGCGCGTATCTATCGAGGAAGCACTCGCAAAGGTTCCTCCAGGATGAAATGGATCTTGGCGGCAGCCCGCAGAGCCACCGGCGAGGCTCTCCCTTGGTAGCCATCATGAACCAACTGGCCATGACGCGCCCGTCGCCTCCAGCCGACTGAATACCGGCCGCGTATTGTTGCAAGAACTCCACGGGATCGGAGGTTCCATCGTAACGCGCACCGATGTCCGGCCGGAAGCGAGACGGCCATGTTGCGCGGCGAAGTGGCCCGGCAAGCGCCGCGAAGCCCTTGAAGCCGAGGTCACCAGGTGCCGGCTCACCCTCTCCAATGGCCTCCAGGCCATCGAGGACTTGAAGACGCTCTCAGCGACGGCTCGCGTAGACAGCGCGAAGGCGAAGTAGACGATGACGATCGTCACCCATGTCGAAGCAAATCTAGAAGAAAACTCACCACAGCCCCCTACCTGGCGCGCCAAATGTTGATGGATTTCATGTCGCAAGAACACGGGGTACCACGCGACGGACCCAAAGATTCAAACGCAGGGGGCTGAACGTGTGAGATCTTGGATCGCAACGAAACACGGTGATAGAAGCCTCGAGTCGCCGAACGCACTACCCACTGCAGAGAGGGACGTCGAGCTTTACCCAGGTTCAGGGCCCTCGTGGTGAGGTAACACCCCTACTTCCTGCCTTCTTGTATTACAACGCGATACCTCACGAGGAGTACAAGGTCTTGGTTACAAAGCTCTAACTGGCCAGAGGTTGAAGAACCTATGTGCCCAGCTAGCAGCTTGAAGAAGATGAAGATTCGATCCCCCCTAAGGGGTGGCCTCCCCCTCCTTTTATAGCGCCAAGGTCCTCCTTCCCCTTATCTTCTTGGGGAAGGGGTTGCCACACACGGCCAAGGAGGGAGGACAGTTGTAGACTATATTCTTCCGTGGACGTAGTCTTCATAGAGTAGTGGTGCCGGTCCACCGGAGTGGGTGGAGGAAGCTAACGCCTTCCTATGGCGCCCTGCACCGTCAACGCTATTTTTAGGGGGGTGGCCAACAACCACTGTGCCGCTTTATGTAGGCACGGCGAAAGTTGGTATCCTCCCTGTCGGGGGTAGCGTGGGCGGTACGCGGTCTTCTGTCCTTTATCTTCTTGCTGCACGCAAATGTGATGGGCTGACGTGGACGTGGTTCCTCCCCTCACCAGCGGGAGCTTGTGAGGAGGTCTTCTGGTCCTTAGCAGCTTTAGCCGTCGTTCTCCTCATGAGGCGCCTTCTCATGAGGGTCTTCTCCAATAGCTTCGGTTGTGGTTGCACCCTGGGCCAAAGCTGGGCCGTTGAAGGGGCCCAGGAGTAGGTGGACCGGGATACCCCGGTATCCAGAACACCAACACTCTTGTCACCTAAATTCCCTGATCCACTGCTCCTAGCATAACTAGGTCTCGCTTGTTTGCATTGCTAGAGCCTTTATATCTTCTATGCTTAGCCATGCTTAGTTGGTAAACTCTGATCCATCCGGTTGATGAATCCGAGCTATGAATGAACCTAGTATGATAGGTTGACATGGTATGATCAGTGAGTTGTGTGATTAAACATGCTAAAGGCTTGGATGAGCCGCCACATGGGATGTGGTTATTTGACTCATTCTTGCCGACCCTAGGACCCGAGTTCTCGCCTCTTGAACCAAGACTGAGCGTACAACCACACGACGCCCTATAATGGCACCCTCTCGACTAACTAACTTGCCTAGTCTGTTCCATGAGTCACATAGATCGGGATTTCCATTTGGCATACACATTGAAAAGGCGTGGAAAAGGTTTTCAAAGGTGCATCATACAGGACATGGCCGGGGTGAAGGATGCTGCAGGCATTGAACTAGATCCCCTGCGCACAACCTTAAGGACCGACTTCGGGACTTGACCTGTTACGGCGGAACAATCTTTATGGCGTGACTCATGGTTTGGGCGAAAGTAAGGTAAAGGTCGTGGTCAACCACCCTCTGCCGGCCCTCCTTGGAATAGAGCTTTACCGGTGGCACTAAGAGTCGATTGGCACGTGTGGGTAAAGTTGTGCACCCCTGCAGGATTAAATCTTTTCGAAAAGCCATGTCCACAGTTATGGATGACTTGGGAATGGATTTTGTGATCTTAGAGAACTTTAACCTAATCATAAAACTTGTCCAATAAAGTGTGCTTAGGATGCTTCCTCTAGGTTGAAAGAGGGGGTGATCCTGGTGGAAAGGTTCAGCTGATGATGATTCGGTGGATTTGAATATCAAGATATTTGTTGGATTCAAAAGAGGATACAATTGCTCGGTGGATCTAAATAGTAGTTGTTGCTCGGTGGATATAAGAATGATGACTCGGTGGATGATTCAATGATGATCAAAGATATCGCTCTCTTATCCCCTTTTAAAGGTTCTAGATAGACGAGCTTCTCTTCTATCTGTTTTATGCAAATAAAACTTGCTTTATGCAAAGAAACTCCACATAAGGCCTCTCTAGCCAACATGTAGCTACTAGGTTAGTAAGTCTTGCTGAGTACCTTTTGTACTCAACCTTGCCTCGTTGATATTTTTGTAGCAGTATAAGTTTACCATCGAAGGTTCTGGACGACATCGACATCGACGAGTAGCTTGGGGTTCCCAGGCGGCAGCCTGGAATCTATGGATTGGGACGTCACCGTTATGCTCCAGGCCTCTTAGGCCATTTGGTCTTGCTATGTCTAATAGCATAACTTTGCTTTCGTTGATTGATGATTGACAGGTCAGGGACCTCTGCTTGTAATTTGCTTCTTGCTCTTTTAAGAGCTTGCTATATTACTTTTGAGTCGTAGAGTCACTGTTGTTTTACCGATTCCCTCACTGTAAGGCTCTCGAGCTCTCGGTTAGGCTTATGTCAGATGAAGGTCTGGATTTGTCTAGCCTTGATCCCGGGGGTCCCCACAGGCTTTGGTATCAGAGCAGGACCGTCTGTAGGAAAACCTTGCTATTGGTCGATGTTGTGTCTTGTATTTGAGAAAAATATTTAAAAACTACAAATTGTTTATGAAAACTCTAAGTTGGCTTGTTTTTACTCCTTATTTGGTATCTCTCTAATTCTGAGTCACTGTACTTTGAGTTGATTTGAAAAGTTTGGCTATCTTCTCTCATCTTTCAAAATCTAGGTGCCTTTTTGGCAGGTCGTTTTAACCATTTGACCTAGGGTTGAGTTCTCTAGAGTCTCGTGTGTGTTCTTTGCTCCGTCTTTCTCTTGTTTTAGTTGAGAGATTTCTTTCCATCATGATCTCTCTACTTTGTGGATTCCACCTCATTCTATTCTATGCTTCGAGGCTTCCTTTCGCCTTGTATGCCTCCATCTTCTTTGTTTGCGTACTTCAGAATCCTTACCTTGTTCTGGAAGCTACCTTTTGACTACTACATCATAGTGTCCTTTGTGTCACTCAATTAGTAGTTCCTCCTTTCTCGTTGTTCTAACGCTTGGACTTGAACCAAAGGTCCCCGATTGTGCTGGATTCCAGTACATGAAGCTGGCCTTTAACCCAAGATCCATTCCGTTGAACCCTTTGTGTTAATGATACTACATTAACTCAAAATGTCTAATTCCAAGCTTGTGGTTGTCGTCGTGATTGAATCACGGCAACAAGGGACTTCCCCTACCACTAGCTATGGCAGAGGTTCTATCATGGAACCAAATCGATCACGACAAGAGTTCTCTTAGTGAGTCTCACATCTCTGTTTGTGACTCTGCCACACCCTCCCTTACAGCATTGGCTTACATAAGATGTTAACCTATGCATCTACATCCAAGGATTCCTTCTAAGCGTGTTCCTTCTCTAATGCTGCTTTCTGATCCATCGTCTGCCAGTTGGTAGCCAAGATGTAAATGCCTTGGTGTCCTCTAGCGCATATTACACTCTTGTGGTTTGTCAAGATATTTCTCTTCGAAATATCTGGAGAAGCAAACTCCAGTACCTCATCCATTTCTAGGACCAGGTCAAAGTGTTGTACTCCGTAGAATGTGAGGTTCGCACCTTATGTTCTATTCTACCTTAGGGTATCACACTCTTTTACACAAAATGGCCGTGCCAAGTCTCATGGTGTAACATCCCATGTTTGTAATTAAGTACATTTGCATCATTAGCATCATGTAAAAATGACTAAGAAAATTTTGCATTAAAGGTTAAAGTGGAAAACCTAAAAATGCTCCAAATTTTCTTCTATTTTGAAATGTGTCTCAAATGTTTGAAAACCTCAAAACAAATATGTGGATCTTCTAATATATGTTACGAAGGCCACTGGATATTTTACATATCTTTCAAATCAAGTTGGATCTTACAATGTTTGCAGACAACCAAAAATATATATTTCAAAACCAGAAAAACATAAACAGGAAAACTATTTCCCTAATTTTTTTCCTCTCTTGGGCTCTTTCTAGCCCATCCGGTTTCCTCCTTTACCTCTTATTTGCCGCGCGGCGCAGCAGCTGGCAGCCCAACAAGAGCCCAGCCCACCTGGCTCCCCTGTCTTCTCCTCAGGCAGGCAGGCAACTGCCTGGCAGCGCCATGGCCGCTGGATGCCACCGCCTCGCCGTCGATGCGCCAGCTGAACGCCGCCGCCCCGGCGAGGGGATAAGACCCTGCCGCCGCCGTCTCTCTCTTCCCCCCCCTCACTCCTCTCTCCTCCCGCGCCCTCTCCTTCTTTTCTCCAAGCTTGCTGCAAGCCCCGAGCTTGGCCGCCGCCTAGCCTCGCCGCTCCGCACCTCCCCCTGCCTCCCCGACCAGCCGAGCAGCTCCGCCGCATCCCCAGGAGCTTCCCCGTCGAAGGAATCGGCCTGAGGTGGCCGGGATCGCTGCCGCCCTTCGCCGTTTCCCTGCAGGTACCCGACGCCACCGCCGGCCATCCTCCGGCCCCGTCGACCTCCCCTGCGACCTTCTGGTGAGCCCAGGGTCCGAGGGGACCCCTCCCCCTCCTTTTCCTCGCGCTGGAGCGCCGCCTCCATGCTTCCCTGCGGGAGCCCCGCCATGGCCGGGCTGCTCTGGCCGAGCTGGCCAGGCTAGCCTGTCATATGGGCCCGGGGCCCTCCAGTCAGTGACCGTGGGTCAGTTGACCCCGGTGAAAAATGGCCCCTGCAGCCTATTTCATTTCAGAAAATAAGCAAATCTTGTAAAATGCATATTTTATTCCCTGTTATTCAGAAAAATGCAAATGACCTATCAAAATGCTCAGAAAAATTAACTCTACCTGTTTGTGTCAATATCATGCATTGCTAATCAACTTTGAACCCTGCTTAATATAGAAGAGCAATCATACCCCCTCCGGTGAAATTTAGGGTTTATGGGATCATCGCTTCGGAAGTGTCCGAAAACCCCGCAACCTGACTAGCTAGTGCTAGGGTTCATTTTGAGTAACATAAACTTGTCATATCATCATATTTGTTTGCGCATCGATGCCATGTATTGAATGCTATTCTTTTTCGGTGTGTTTCAACCTTCCCCGGTAGGATCCGGAGATTGATGTGAGCAATGAGCCCGATGTCAGGATCGACAACATCGGTGATCAATACTTGTCCATCAATGAACAAGTCAAGAGGAAGAACCCTGGATATCTATTTTATCTGGTTATCAATAACAAGGCAAGCAGCCCCCCCCCCTCTGAACCTATGTTTCAAAGTATTTCAAAACTTACTATTTTGTATCACACGGTTCAACTGTCTTTTATCGATAGGTAGAGTTAACCTATCTACAGCATGTTCCATTCTTGTCGCCTAAATACCCTGATCCACTGCTCCTAGCATGACTAGGTTTTGCTTGTGTGCGTCGCTAGAGCTTTATATCTAGAAATGCTTAGCAATGCTTAGTTGTTTACTCTGATCTAAATGGTTGATGAATCAGAGCTGCAAATGAATCTAGTATGACAGGATGACGTGGTATGATGAGAATTGTGTGTTTAAACATGCTAAAATGCTTGGATGAGCCGCCACATTGGGATGCGGTTATTTGACTCATTCTTGCTGCCTTAGGACCCGAGTTCTTATCTCTTGATCCAAGACTGAGCGTACGACCACACGTGGAGGTATGGGACTCCCGTCGACTCACTAACTTGCTTAGAATTATCCATGAGCTACCTAGTTCGGGCTTTCCTTTTTGCATATGCATCGAAAGTGAAACGAGATGGTGGAAGAGGTGCATCATATAGGGACATGGCCGAGGTTGATTGAGGTGGATTCCTCTGGTAAACCAACCTTGACTCACAACGAACGGTTCCGCGTCCGAGAACGGCCGATCTCGCGATGGCGGCTAGAACCTTTTGGCGTGGCTCATGGAATAGGTCGACGTAAGGTAAAGGTTGTAGGCGGCCATCACCCCGCTAAGACTCCTTGCAAGGGTCCAGGGGACGGTCGTCACGTGTGGGTAAAGTTGTACACCCCTGCAGGGTTAAATCTTTTCAAAAAGCCGTGTCCACGGTTATGGACGACTTGGAGACAGATGCTTGATCATAGAGAACTTTAATCTCATCGTAAAACTTGAAAAGGAAAGTCTGAATAGGATTGCTTTCCTCTGGGGTTTCGAGGATGTAATCCTAGTGGATAGGTTCAGCTGATGATGATTTGGTGGATGTCTCAATGATCAAAGTTATCGCTTTCCTACCCCTTTTCAAATGTTCTGAGTAGTCGAGCTTCTACTCTTACTTGTTTTATGCAAATAAAGATAGCTTTATGCAAACAACTCCATAGAAAGCCTTTCTTAACCAAGTTTAGCTAATAGGATACGTAAGTCTTGCTGAGTACCCTATGTACTCACCCCCCCTTTGTTGATATTTTTTTGCAGCAGAGTAAGTTCCACAACAAAGATGAGTTCCGTACGAAGATCGACACCGACGAGTAGCTTGGGGTTCCCAGACAGCAGCTTGGGGCTGCGGAATGGGTTGTCGCTGTTATGCTTCTGGCCTCTTAGGCCATGTTTTCCCTGCTATGTCTAATAGCATAACCTTCCTTCCGTTGTCTGATGTAATGTTGGTCAGTGACCTCTGTTTGTAATCCTTTGGATCTTTGCTCAGGTAAGAGCTTTGCAATATTACCTTTGAGTCATAGATTCAGTGTTGTGTACCAACTTTGGTTACCCATCTCGTGCATGATGCGTGTATGGATATAAAGTGCACGAGAGGGGTTTAAGATTCTCGAGCTCTCTGTTATGCAGTCTTGGTTATGATTAGTTTCACGGCGCTTCGAGATGTGTAGAGCCGATGTTTAATTCCGGCCTGCCTGCCGATGGTGTTCCGGCCTGGGACTGGTAACCCCAGTATCACTCGTTGCTAGCATGACTAATACACATAACATCTCTGTATAGCTTAGACCCCGGGGGTCCCATAGGTTTTGGTATCAGAGCAGGACTGTTTGTAGGAAACCCTTGCTATTGGCCGATGTTGAGTCTAGTGTTTGTGAAAACTATTTGAAAGCTAAAAATGAGTTGCAAAATATAGGTAAGGTTTCTTTTTATTTCTTATCTCCATAAATCTTAGTTCTGAGCTTTCTTATCCTTTCATGTTGATTTGGAAAAAGTTTTTCTATCTCTTCTGGTCTTTGAAAACTTAGGTCCCTCGTGGGCATGTCATTTCTAAGCCAGTTGACCTACTGTTGTGCTCTCTGGAGTCTTCGGCATACTACCAGCTAATACAAGAAGATGCAACTAGAAGATTTCTTTCCATCATGATCTCTTTGTTTTGAGGATTCCACATCGTTCTATGCTTCAAGGATTTCTTCCACCTTGTATGCATCCTTCCCATGTGTTTGGGTAATTCAGAAGTCATATCTTGTTCTGGAAGCTACTCCATGATTACTATTCCGTGGCATCCTTTGAGTTGCTCAGTTAGTAGTTATTCCTTTCTTTATCTTTTACCCATGGACTTGAACCGAAGGTCCCGGATTGTGCTGGATACCAGTACATGAAGCTGGCCTTTAACCCAAGATCCATCCCATTGAACCTTCGTGTTAATGGTCCTACATTAACTCAAAAATGGGTTGCCTTTCAAGCTTGTGGCTGCAGTCATAATTTAATTGCCGCAACAAAGGACTTGCCCTTCCACTTGCTATGGCAGATGTTCTCTCTTGGAACCAAATGGATCACGACAAGAGTCTCTTAGTGAGCCTCACCTCTATATCCGTGACTCTGCCACACCCTCCCTTTCAGCATTAGTTTACTCAAGATGTTAACTTGTGCATCCACATCTAAGGATTCGTTCTAAGTGTGTTCCTTATCTTAAGTTATTTTCCGAACCTCGTCTACAAGTTGGCAGCCAAGTTGTAAACATGCATTGGTGTATTCTAGTGCATGTTACTCTTGTGGTCTTGTCAAGCCATTCCACCCCCAAAATGTCAGGAGAAACAAACTCCAGAACCTCATCCATTTCTTGGACCAGGTCAAAGTGGTGTAATTCGCAGAATATAAGCTCTATGCAGCTTCTACTCTGTTCCACCTTAGAGTATCACACTCTTTTATACCAAGAGGTTGTGCCAAGCCTCATGACTTTCTTGATGAAGTGATGCTCTTACACATCTTTGCTCACCCTTTCTCCGAGCTGGTAATGCTTGGAATGTTGTGTGCGCGTGTTGATGTGGCCATCTGAGATCTTTAGCAATTTTTATTGCTTGGAAATCTAAGGTCCTTTGCATCACTCTTAGCATGATTGGTTAACCGATCGCTAAGTGAAGTTTGACTATGTTGCCAAGTCTGTAAATCAGGCACACATCTTCGGTTAAAGAGTTAGGTTTGTGCCAAAACTCTCATGACCATGTCGCTTTCCTTCTAAACCAAGGTTCTCTCTTGAACTTAGTGACATACCGATGGTTCGTGATATTCTAGTTATCTTTCTAGAAGTATTGCCATGTTCTTACATGACCGTGTTGTCAAGTTCATGAGTAAGCTGGTTCTTCTGAAATCGGTTCTTTCTCCAAGAATCCATACCGGATACCCTGGACTAGTTGGTTGAGCTTAAACAACAACTTGGAGAGTTGAAAGACAAAAGCTCTATCCGATTTTGTTCCTTCTTAAGGGATGTCTAGTTTTCTTCGTGTTGAAGCAAGATAGTATTTCTTCTTTGAATTTGCTATCTTCCCAATCTTTGATTTGAGTTTGGGCTATCGTCAAATAAAACTCAGCTCCAAGGACAATCTTGATGGTGTTTATACTTATGGTTTTCACTTGAGTACAACATCATCTCCTTCGGTCTGACCAATACTTTTGCCTTGATCCTACAACATATGAGTCCATCTTCTTGGAACATCGAAATAAGTTTGTTGTTGAGCCCATCGATGACGTTCTTATTCTTTCCATGTTCGAAGACATTCATAATGGACATTTGGCATTAATATTGGAAACTTGTAGAACCATCTTTGTGTCATCACGAAGTATGTGTTTCTAGATGTGAGAAGTGACTTTCTCTCCCTGATTCACGTGCAATTGCTGAAAGATGTCACCGTGAAATCAAGAAGAATTTTCCTTGTTTCCTCAGGAATCATCTCGAATTGGTCATGCATGTGCGGAGTAATCTTGAGATGACAGGTTGTTGCCTCCATCTTGAAAATTTCTTATATGCACAACAAGGCACTGACTGATTTATTCAAGAGCGAGAAAAAGTTCAAGACCTTCACTATCTTCTTTCACATTCTTCCAAATAAGGACTCGGTTGTGTTTCATTGCAATAAGCTCCTATTGGTGCAATTGTCTTTTGGCAATCGCAATCTTACTTATCCTTTTGGAGCCTTACACTATAGTCCATATCTTGAGAATCCAACAACCTTATCTCTCTGACATCTATCGAAACTATCTATTCAGACATACTAAGTCTACAGTATGATTCCATCTAACCAGAGCTGAATCTCAAGCAGTAATGATGGTTGGTGTTCCTCGAGGTTTTGACATAGGTCTCTTTCAAATTCGGCAAGGTTGATGTTGTGGTTGACATAATTAGCCGGAAGGCCTATTTCCATCATCCCTTGATTTCTCAAGAACAACCACACTCCATGAGGATGTTTTTGTGACTTATCCTAAAGGTTACCCCTTATGGTCTCTCTTAATCTTGAAGTCCGACCTTTACTTGATGACCGATTGATGGCTATTCTAAAGCTTGATATTCGTATCTATAACATTGGAATCAAAGTATCTAAATGTATCCTGGTCAATCTTCTAGAATCTTTAACTTGTGGCAACAACTCCTTCAGAAGCAAATCCACCCCGTGGATGATCTTTCACACTCGCAAGTGTTTCACCCTCCCCTTTGTCTATGCTTGAAGTGCTAATCAATTAACACATTGTGTGAATTCGTCAGTCACATGATGGCCCAAGACTTTTAATCGTGTGTATTCTTCAAGACACGCCTTTCAATGGTGTGCCCATTCATGGTATCAAAACCGATTCCACTCCATCGCTTTCACACTTTGTTGGCTAGTGTTTCACCTTCCTCTTTGGGTTATCTCTTCCCAGAGTTCTACTAAAAAATGTTTCATAATAGTTTTTAACAAGGATATAGAAATGTCGTAGAACAAGGTTCTATATATGCTATATCGACACGAGAAACCATGTTTTCAAAGAAAGCAAACTAGAGTTGAGCCTTCTTTTCCTACAACCATATCACAAATCCAATGCTTCCCTGCTGATGGGTTGCGAGTACAACTCATATGTACTCACTGCTATGCGTACCAAATTTTGAACTTTCCCATTCCTTCTGTTACCTTCAGATGTTTCATGTTGTCAGCTCAAAATATGTTTACGAACACTCCCTCCATGAGTTGACCATGAGATACTCGATCTTCTCAAAGATCCATCTTTCTAAAGTTGTTCCCTCTCTCCTTCAGTTCAATTGAGCAAGAATCACGAAGGAAGAAATTGAAGTTTCTTGATAACGTGGATCAACGACTTCAAGAAAGACGATTGTCGAAGACCTTTGTAACCACTTTCCTCTTTTCTTACCTAGGAATCTCGGGGTCGAGATTCTTGTAAGGTGGGTAGAGCTGTAACATCCCATGTTTGTAATTAAGTACATTTGCATCATGTAAAAATGACTAAGAAAATTTTGCATTAAAAGTTAAAGTGGAAAACCTAAAAATGCTCCAAATTTTCTACTATTTTGAAATGTGTCTCAAATGTTTGAAAACCTCAAAACAAATATGTGGATCTTCTAATATATGTTACGAAGGCCACTGGATATTTTACATATCTTTCAAATCAAGTTGGATCTTACAATGTTTGCAGACAACCAAAAATATATATTTCAAAACTAGAAAAACATAAACAGGAAAACTGTTTCCCTCATTTTTTTTCCTCTCCTGGGCTCTTTCTAGCCCATCCGGTTTCCTCCTCTCCCTCTTATTTGCCGCGCGGCGCAGCAGCTGGCAGCCCAACAAGAGCCAGCCCACCCGGCTCCCCTGTCTTCTCCTCAGGCAGGCAGGCAGCTGCCTGGCAGCGCCATGGCCGCCGGATGCCACCGCCTCGCCGTCGATGCGCCAGATGAACGCCGCCGCCCTGGCGAGGGGATAAGACCCTGCCGCCGCCGTCTCTCTCTCCCCCCCCCTCACTCCTCTCTCCTCCCGTGCCCTCTCCTTCTTTTCTCCAAGCTCGCTGCAAGCCCCGAGCTCGGCCGCTGCCTAGCCTCGCCGCTCCGCACCTCCCCCTGCCTCCTCGACCAGCCGAGCAGCTCCGCCGCATCCCCAAGAGCTTCCCCGTCGAAGGAATCGGCCTGAGGTGGCCGGGATCGCCGCCGCCCTTTGCCGTTTCCCTGCAGGTACCCGACGCTTCCGCTAGCCATCCTCCGGCCCCGTCGACCTCCCTGTGACCTCCTGGTGAGCCCAGGGTCCGAGGGGACCCCTCCCCCTCCTTTTCCTCACGCCGGAGCGCCGCCTCCATGCTTCCCTGCGGGAGCCCCGCCATGGCCAGGCTGCTCTGGCCGAGCTGGCCAGGCTGGCCTGTCATATGGGCCCGGGGCCCTCCAGTCAGTGACCGTGGGTCAGTTGACCCCGGTGCAAAATGGCCCCTGCAGCCTATTTCATTTCAGAAAATAAGCAAATCTTGTAAAATGCATATTTTATTCCCTGTTATTCAGAAAAATGCAAATGACCTATCAAAATGCTCAGAAAAATGAACTCTACATGTTTGTTTCAATATCATGCATTGATAATCAACTTTGAACCCTGCTTAATATAGAAGAGCAATCATACCCCCTCCGATGAAATTTAGGGTTTATGGGATCGTCGCTTCAGAAGTGTCCGAAAACCCTGCAACCTGACTAGCTAGTGCTAGGGTTCATTTTGAGTAACATAAACTTGTCATATCATCATATTTGTTTGCGCATCGATGCCATGTATTGAATGCTATTCTTTTCCGGTGTGTTTCAACCTTCCCCGGTAGGATCCGGAGATTGATGTGAGCAACGAGCCCGATGTCAGGATCGACAACATCGGTGATCAATACTTGTCCATCGATGAACAAGTCAAGAAGAAGAACCCTAGATATCTATTTTATCTGGTTATCAATAACAAGGCAAGCAGCCCCCCCTCTGAACCTATCTTTCAAAGTATTTCAAAACTTACTATTTTGTATCACACGGTTCAACTGTCTTTTATCGATAGGTAGAGTTAACCTACTGCATGTTCCATTCTTGTCGCCTAAATACCCTGATCCACTGCTCCTAGCATGACTAGGTTTTGCTTGTGTGCGTTACTAGAGCTTTATATCTGGAAATGCTTAGCAATGCTTAGTTGTTTACTCTGATCAAAATGGTTGATGAATCAGAGCTGCAAATGAATCTAGTATGACAGGATGACGTGGTATGATGAGAATTGTGTGTTTAAACATGCTAAAAGGCTTGGATGAGCCGCCACATTGGGATGCGGTTATTTGACTCATTCTTGCCACCTTAGGACCCGAGTTCTTGTCTCTTGATCCAAGACTGAGCGTACGACCACACGTGGAGGTATGGGACTCCCGTCGACTCACTAACTTGCTTAGACTTATCCATGAGCTACCTAGTTCGGGCTTTCCTTTTGGCATATGCATCGAAAGTGAAACGAGATGGTGGAAGAGGTGCATCATATAGGGATGTGGCCGAGGTTGATTGAGGTGGATTCCTCTGGTAAACCAACCTCGACTCACAACGAACGGTTCTGCGTCCGAGAACGGACGATCTCGCGATGGCGGCTAGAACCTTTTGGCGTGGCTCATGGAATAGGTCTACGTAAGGTAAAGGTTGTAGGCGGCCATCACCCCGCTAAGACTCCTTGCAAGGGTCCAGGGGACGGTCGTCACGTGTGGGTAAAGTTGTACACCCCTGCAGGGTTAAATCTTTTCGAAAAGCCGTGTCCACAGTTATGGACGACTTGGAGACAGATGCTTGATCATAGAGAACTTTAATCTCATCGTAAAACTTGAAAAGCAAAGTGTGAATAGGATTGCTTTCCTCTGGGGTTTCCAGGATGTAATCCTAGTGGATAGGTTCAGCTGATGATGATTCGGTGGATATCTCAATGATCAAAGTTATCGCTTTCCTACCCCTTTTCAAATGTTCTGAGTAGTCGAGCTTCTACTCTTACTTGTTTTATGCAAATAAAGATAGCTTTATGCAAACAACTCCACAGAAAGCCTTTCTTAACGAAGTTTAGCTAATAGGATACGTAAGTCTTGCTGTGTACCCTATGTACTCACCCCCCCTTTGTTGATATTTTTTGCAGCAGAGTAAGTTCCACAACAAAGATGAGTTCCGTACGAAGATCGACACCGACGAGTAGCTTGAGGTTCCCAGACAGCAGCTTGGGGCTGCGGAATGGGTTGTCGCTGTTATGCTTCTGGCCTCTTAGGCCATGTTTTCCCTGCTATGTCTAATAGCATAACCTTCCTTCCGTTGTCTGATGTAATGTTGGTCAGTGACCTCTGTTTGTAATCCTTTGGATCTTTGCTCAGGTAAGAGCTTTGCAATATTACCTTTGAGTCGTAGAGTCACTGTTGTGTACCAACTTTGGTTACCCATCTCGTGCATGATGCGTATATGGATATAAAGTGCACGAGAGGGGTGTAAGATTCTCGAGCTCTCTGTTATGCAGTCTTGGTTATGATTAGTTTCACGGCGCTTCGAGATGTGTAGAGCCGATGTTTAATTCTGGCCTGCCTGCCGATGGTGTTCCGGCCTGGGACTGGTAACCCCAGTATCACTCGTTGCTAGCGTGACTAATACACATAACATCTCTGTATAGCTTAGACCCTGGGGGTCCCCACACATGGCCTTATTGATGAAGTGATGCTCTTACACATCTTTACTCACCCTTTCTCCGAGCTATTCGTGCTTGGAATATTGGGTATGCGTATTGATGTGGCCATCTCAGATTCTTAGCAATTCTTAATGCTTCCAATCTAAAGGTCATTTGTGTTATTCCTAGCTTGATTGGTTAACCAATCACCAAGCAAAGTTTGATTGTGTTGCCAAGTACATTAATTCAAGGCACACATCTTCGGTCAAAGAGTTAGGTTTGTGCCGAAGCTCTTAAGACCAAATCGTCTTGCCTTAAAAATCAAACTCCCTCTTGAACTAAGTGACATATCGGTGGTTCGTGATATTCTAGATGTCTTTCTAGAAGTATCGCCATGTTGCCACATGACCGTGCTGTCAAGTTCATGAGTAAGCTGATTCTCTGAATCGCTCCTTTCTCCAAGAATCTATGTTGGATATCCTGGACTAGTTGGTTGAGCTTAAACAACAACTTGGAGAGTTTAAAGATAAAAGCTCTATCTAACTTTGTTCCTTTTCTAAAGGGATGTTGTAACATCCCGTGTTTGTAATAAAGTAACTTTGCATCATAAGCATCATCCAAAATTCACTCTGAAATTTTCGCATTTGAATTTGCAAATGGAAGCCCTAAAATTGACCAAATGCAGACACTATTCAAATAGTTGTAACATTGAATTCAAATATTTGGGAATGTTAAATAAAAACAATTTGGGGTTTTGCTAAATAGTAGAAAAGCCCCTGAAGTCTTCCCAGAAGATTTCGATAAAATTTTGGACAAGTTTGAATCACAAATTATTGCAAACTAGTGCAGTTTGTAAACTTCCAGGGAATCTCAAATTCCCAAGGGGCTTTCTGCGAAATGCTCCTTGTCTTCTTCGTTGAGACAGGAACCAGGTGCGTGGAGGCACCCTGGAGCACGCCGTGTGCCACCTCCTGCTTGTGCCCTGGCCAGCGAGGAGATGTCCTGGAGCCGCACCTCGAAGCCACGACACCCCCATCCCTCTCTCTCCCTCGCCGACCTCCTTCTTCTCCCGTTGAGCTCTCCCTTCCTCACGTGAAACCTTACCGTAGTCCATGGCTGCCACCTAGGGTCGCCATTCTGTGCCTCCCCCAGCCCGGCCGACGTGCTGAGAAGCTCCGTAGCGTTGCCCTCTTCTTCCCCGTCCAAGGAATCGACCTCAACCGCCCGGAGTCGCCGCCGATTCACCGGAATTCCTCGCAGGTCCCGAGCTCGCCGCCGCCAAAATCCGCCGCCACCGGCCCTCCTCCGGCCCAGCCAACCTCGCCAGAGCACTCCTGGTGAGTCCCCGGTCCGGCCGGAACCCTCCCCGCACCTCGCCGCTCGCCCTAGCGCCGCCCATGGCCGGCCGCCGGCGTGCCTGGGAGCCGGTCGGCTGGGCAACGGCCCAGGCCGACCTGGCCAGGCTGGCCAGCCTACGTGGCCTTGGGCCCCCCAGTCAGCCTCTGTGGGTCAATTGACCCTGTGTACAAAAAGTTACTGCAAGCAATTTTTCGTTTCCAGAAATTTCAGAAAAATTCCAAATGTTGTAAAATTCATAGGAAATTACCTGTTCATCAGAAAAATGTGTATGACCTATAAAATTGCTCAGAAAAACATACTCTACATGTTTATGTCAAATTCATGCATCTTTAGACAACTTTAATCCCTGTCTAATTAGAAGAACTAATCGGAACCCTTATTGCAAATTAGGGTTTGTCGGATTGCAATCCCAAGGCATCCGAACCCTCCTAACTTGTTCTTTATGTCGTAGGGTTTATCTTGTGCATTCTCAACTTGTCATATCATCATGCTTGATTGTGCATCGATGCATTATTTGAATGTGTTGTTTCTTTTCCGGTGTTTCTTCCTCTCGGTAGAATCCGAGACTGCGTCCGAGATCAACCCCAATACTGATCAGATCAACTACATCGAAGAACAAGGCAAGCGTAAACCCTTTGATGCATTTCTAATCCTATGATTTACAAATGTTTCAAGCCTCCACCATATCTACATGCGTTCAACTGTCGTTTACCGAAACTTAGAGTAAACCTATTCTGATGCATGCCCTGCTATTGTCAACTATATATCTATGATCCACTGCTCCTAGCATGACTAGGTTATGCTTTAGCGTCACCAGAAACTTACTATTCTATGCTTAGCCATGCTTAGTAATTACTGTTGCAATTCCGGTATCTGGGTTTGAAGCTTATATGAATCTAGCTTGATAGATTGTCGTGGTACTGTGGAGAATTGATAAAACTTGACAACAGGCATGGATGAGCCGCCACGCGCGTTGTGGTTATTTGACTCATTCTTGTCGCCCTAGGACCCAAGTTCTTGTCTCTTGATCCAAGATGAGCGTACAACCGCACGTGGAGGTATGGGACTCCCGTCGACTGAATAACTTGCTTAGACTTATCCGTGAGCTAGCTAGTTCGGGCTTTCCATTTGGCATATGCATTGAAAATGTTTTGGAAAGAGATGGAGGTGCATCATACAGGAATGCAGCCGAGGTTGCTTGAGGCGGATTCCTCTGGTAACCAACCTCACCATGCAACAAATGGTTCCGCGTCGGAGAATGGCCGTCTTGCGATGGCGGACTAAAACCTTTTGGCGTGGCTCATGGAATAGGTCGACGTGAGGTAAAGGTTGTAGGCGGCTATCACCCCGCTAAGACTCCTTGCAAGGGTCCAGGGGACAGTCGTCATGTGTGGGTAAAGTTGTGCACCCCTGCAGGGTTAAATCTTTTCGAAAAGCCGTGTCCACGGTTATGGATGACTTGGAGACAGATGCTAGATCATAGACAACTTGAACCTAATCTTAAAAGTGCCAACTTAAGAGTGAGGCTCTGGATCACTTCCTCGGGGTCGAGGGGGTGATATGAGATGAGATGTTCTGAAGGTAATGACTTGGTGGATGCTCCATGTTTAAAAGAGCTTGCGATATGCTCTCTTATCCCCTTTACAAATTCTGAGTAGTCCTCGCCTGGTGTCATTTTCACAAAGAAAACTTGCTTTCTGCAAAGAGCTACACAAAAAGACCTAGATGCCATCATATAGTGTAGAAGGTCAGCTTGCTGAGTACACCCTCGTACTCACCCTTGTTTAATGTTGTTTTTTCCACAGAGGAGACCGCCGCAGGTAACGAAGGTGGTTTCTATGCCGATATCGACTTCGACGACTAGTTTGGGGTTCCCAGGTAGCAGCCTGAGATCTACGGGTTGGGATGTCGCTTATGTTCAGGGCCTCTTAGGCCATTTGCTATCTTGTTATGTAGCATAACATAATTTGCTTTCCGTTGCTTGTTATAATGTTGGTCAGTGACCTCTGCGTGTAATAAGTTGGATCTTTACTCTGTTAAGAGTTGAACTACTACTACTTTGAGTCGTAGAGTCACTGTTGTGGTTACCCATCTCGTGCATGATGCGTGTATGGATATAAAGTGCACGAGAGGGGTTTAAGGCTCTCGAGCTCTCTGTTATGTAGTCTTGGTTATGATTAGTTTCACGGCGCTTCGAGATGTGTAGAGCCGATGTTTAATTCCGGCCTGCCTACCGATGGTGTTCCGGCCTAGGACTGGTAACCCCAGTATCACTCCTTGCTAGCGTGACTAATACACATAACATCGCTGTATAGCTTAGAACCCGGGGTCCGACAGCTTTGGTATCAGAGCAGGACTGTCTGTAGGAAACCCTTACCATTGATCGAAGTTGAGTCTAGTTTTTCTGAAAACTATTTGAAAGACAAAATAAATTGAGAAAATTCTAACTAGGATTCTTTTTACTCCTTATCTGGGTCACTCTAATTCTGAGTCACCTTACCTTGATTTGATTGAAAAGGTTTACCTTCTCATCTGTTATTTCAAACCTTTAGGATCTCGGGGTTGGGTTGTTCTATCTTGTGCCCATTCTTGAGTTGCTATGTTCAGATATTACTATCACTCTTTGGACTGATGCATTTGCAAAACCCTTTGATCCAGATGGACTTTCCAGGGCAGGTGGTTCGGATGACCAGGTGCCGGGGTGTTCCAGGTTTCCCAGCCTTGCTCACCGCGGCCCTGTCTAGCCAGGGTTGCCCTTGGTACCCTGAGTACTTTGTGTATGAGGAGTACCGTGACTATGATCAGGGACAGTTCATATGTCAGGTTCGTGTTCTTACCCCTGAGGGGGATCAGGTTCAGCACGTTGCCCACGGTATTGGGGTGACTGAGGAGCAGTCAGTTCAGGAGGCTGCCTACTGTGCCCTGACCCGTTATCGGGAGGACTGTCCGCATCTTGCGGATGTCACTTCTCCGTTTTGTCACTTTCCATCCGCTGCTGAGGGCGCGGAAGGTATTTACCTAGCGAGCTATGCAGATGCTTCCTTGGAGATGGATCCTAGGTACAGAGCGGTGGTAGAGTTTCTTCAGTGGGCTGACCGTCGTGGTAGTCAGTGGTATCATCACTACATCGTGTCGCGTATGAGCCACTGGGACACTCTGATGGCCATCGAGCCCTATGTGGCTAGTGGCCTTGTTCCACAGGAGGTACTCCAGCCCGCCACAGTGCAGTTGCCTACTTACATGGCGAGTCCGCCTATCGGTGGTGTGGTTCCCCCACGTGGTCCTCTTCGCACACCTCCAGTGGTCCGTGGAGTTCGTTTGTCTCCATATGGACCCCAGCCAGCACATGCGCATCATTTCCGCACTCCTCCAGTTCCACTTCCGTTTGGCTTCGGAGGCTACTACTGAGTTCGCCTGTGGTCTCAGTTAGTGTAGATAGTGGAGTGCCATCGTGATCCTGTGAGACATGATTGGTACCTAGCAGCTTTGTATCTGAGAACCGAAGTGTAGATAAATAATGTATAGGAACTTGGCTTCGGTGATGTTGTATCATCTTTACTATCCACACTGTTGTATTAGTACAACTTGTTGGGTTGTGCTACAATAAGTATGGCTTGTAACTCGACTGGATTGTACTTTCATCTAAGTCTGTTTGTAGTGCCAAGTCTGGTGTAATGATACATTTTATATCACGTGCCTTGTTATTCCATACATTGTATCAATCTCTGCAAGTCCCTGTTTCCTATCGCTGAAATTGTTTGTTATCCTCCAGGATGTCAGGTGGTACTCATGGTGGTGGTGGTCGTCGTGGCGGTGGGAATGATCAGGAGGGTGACAATGTCAATCTTCCGCCTCCACCGTCCATGGTCCAGCTTATGGCCATGTATGAAGCCAACCGCGCTGATAACATCAGGCTCCTGGAAAGGATTGAACAAAATACCGCTCGTCGTCAAGATGACCGAGTCGGCATGAGAGACTTCATCCGCCTCACTCCTCCAGTTTTTAGTTATTCCACTGAGCCACTTGATGCTGATTACTGGCTCCGCACTATTGAGCGCAAACTTCAGGCTGCTCATGTTGCCCAAGCGGATTGGGTGACCTTCGCCGCATATCACCTTGAAGGTGCTGCTGGTTCCTGGTGGGAGAATTTCCTTGCTATGCAGACTGCCGAGCACGTTGTGACTTGGCAGGAGTTCAAAACTGCCTTCCGAGGGTATCACATTCCGGAGGGTTTAATGGAGCTAAAAAGGGAGGAATTCCTAAAGCTAAGGCAGGGCAATGGTTCAGTTTGCGAATACCAGGGCAATTTCAACCGCCTTGCCTGCTATGCTCCTGAAGAGGTATCTACTGATGCCAAGAAGCAGGCCTTGTTCCACAAGGGACTGGAACCTGAGCTTCGTCGTGATCTTCATCTTCTGGATTTTAACACTTTCCAAGACCTTGTGAATAAAGCTATGAAGGCTGAAAGGGGAAAGGTTGAGTATGAAGAAACTCGCAAGCGCCCTCGAGAAGATGCCCAGTCATCCGGCTCAGGCACAAAGCGTCGCCGTGTCTGGATTCCTTATGGTGCTGTTCCACGTGCTCCCTATCAACCAAGGCCAGATGCGCCTCGTGCATCTCAGCCGCCCGTAGCACCAAAGTATCCAAGTGATCAGCAAAATCCAGGAGGCCCTCGTCCTGGTTTGACTTGCTTTACCTGTCATCAACCTGGGCATTTCTCAAGGGAGTGTCCCATGAAGACAGGTTATCCGGCCCCTATTGCTCCAGGATGTACTGTTGGACGTGGAGTTTCCCTTCCTAATAAGGGTGCTAAGCCTTCAGTTCCAGGTCATGGTCGTCTGACCCATGTTTCCATTGAAAAAGCTGAAGAAGACCAAGGCGTCATACTTGGTATGCTTTATGCAAACTCAATCCTAGCTATAGTTCTCTTTGACACTGGAGCATCTCACTCATTCATAGCAAAAGGGTTCGCCGATTTACATGGAATACCTTTAGTGAATTTGACTCCGCCATTGGTGATCCACTCTCCTGGGCTTATCTCTCGGACTTCAATGGTTACCCATGGTGTTGTCATTGATACTGGGTATAATCTGTTCCCCACTTCTCTTATCGCCTTGAAGTCAACTGACATTGATGTCATCTTGGGCATGGATTGGCTGACAAAATCTCGAGCCATCATTGATTGTGCGGCCAGATCTATTGAAATGACCTCTCCTGCTGGCAGAAATTTCATATGGTGGTCTCCATCATTAATACCTCCCTCTGCGGTGCCTATGTCAGAAGCAAATTTCTATGCCATTGATGTCCTTCCACCTCTTGAAATACATGATGTACCGGTGGTATGTGACTTTCCAGATGTCTTCCCAGAGGAATTGCCTGGCATGCCACCTGATCGAGATGTGGAGTTTGTCATAGAGTTGGTTCCTGGAACCGCTCCTATTTCTAAAAGACCTTATCGTATGCCTCCGGAAGAGGTGGTTGAATTAAAGAAGCAAATAGAAGAGTTGGAAAACAAAGGCTTCATTCAACATAGCACTTCCTCTTGGGGTTGTCCCGGACTCTTTGTCAAGAAAAGGGACACCACTGTTCCACGTCTAGTCGTTGACTATCGTCCCTTGAATGCAGCAACAATCAAGAACAGATATCCTCTCCCTAGAATCATTGATCTCTTCGATCAATTGAGCGGTGCAACCGTCTTCTCCAAAATGGATTTAAGATCGGGTTATCACCAAATTAAAATCCAAGCCGAGGACATTCCAAAGACGGCGTTCACAACTCGTTATGGTCTTTACGAGTATACGGTCATGTCTTTCGGACTCACAAATGCTCCAGCCACATTTATGCGGCTCATGAACTCTGTGTTCATGGAGTATCTCGACAAGTTTGTCGTGGTCTATATTGATGATATTCTAATCTACTCCAAGACCAAAGAAGAACATGCCGAACATCTACGTCTAGCTTTGATGAAACTTCGTGAACATCGGCTTTACGCCAAGTTCTCTAAATGTGAGTTCTGGTTGAACGAGCTCATCTTTCTTGGCCATGTGCTCTCTGCTAATGGCGTTGCGGTCATCCCTGATAAAGTTCAATCTATTCTGGATTGGGTGACCCCTTCCTCAGTGTCGGGGGGATAACCCCCGGTAGGGTCAAGAGACTAGAAAGACACAAAGTCTATGGTTGACTTATGCCGGGTTATCAAGAAAGGGCCTGGCCGGAATATAAGAGCATCGGCCAGGCCGGCATATGTGTGTATCCCGGCTAATACTTGGATATGCCGGTATAGCCGGAATACTGGTATATGTGTGCCGGCATACTTAGATATGCCGGCCTAACCATTTGGTGTGTTGTGCAGGAGCAGGGGAGGCCGGATTACCCGACCCTCGTAGGTCGTTGGTCCGGCATATATGTCCTGGGTATGGCCAACGGTCATATCCGGGATACTTAAGTCAACCAAGGTGTCACATCCCTACAATCAAGGAAGAAAACATCCAAGCATGGTAGCAGAGTAAGATGGCAGGGTGCACAGTGGAGGTTACCTACCCTCACTGTGCACAAGTACGAGCTCACCGCACAGAGGTAAGGCCACAGTTCAAGAGGTACAAGGTACAGGGATATGAAGTCCCATCGAGAGCAATCAGGGAGGAAGTCAAGGGTCGGTGCCTTCGTCAGCAAGTCCTATTTGGAGTGTAGCCCGTGTCTTGTGGTCTCTTATGACCGTTGTAACCCTGGCTACCACTATATAAGGTGGCATAGGGAGCCCTAGTAAAGGGTTGGTCACTCTGTGTTCCTACACTTAGCAGTTCATCTTCCTTCTCTAGCAGAGAGCTTGGAAGCACCATTGTTGTGTACTACATCGACCCAAATATACAATCAGTAGAGCAGGAGTAGGGGTGTTATCTCCTTACGAGAGCCCCGAACCTGGGTAGATCTGTGTTCCTTTCTGTCGTGCTCTTTAGCCCGTTCCCCTCTCCCGAATCCTCCAGCATCTAGTTCGGCCCCCATTTAAGCCATCCTATGGCATATGTTGTTTCACCACGACGACATTTGGCGCCCACCGTGGGGCATCTCGATATGCTGGGCGGAGTATTCGTTCGGACGGGGTCTGTGATAGCAGCTTCGGGAGTGCGCGTGGTCTCTGGCCTCGTCCAGAGGCTAGGCTCGCTCAGTTTCGTCAGTGACAACGCCGGTTGTCTCGGTGGCCAGCCGTTCCCCAGGGATGGCCGGATTATGTCTTTCGGTTCCCACGAGGTGTACGTGGGGACTGAGAGAATTTGCAGGAAGGAGGTGCTGGTGGCGTCGGATCCTCCGTCACATCGGCTGGCTCACGCTGGGCGTAGCGCTCGCTCAGTAGAGCCGGCTGAGGTGATGATGGCCGGCACATCCGTGCCGCCGGCGGAAGATGCCGGCAAAACAGCAGCGGCCGGAGCTTCTCCTCCGGAGCCGCCGAAGGTCAAGAGGTCGGCGCGTCCTCCGTTGGAGCGTGCGGAGAACCTGGCCGGCACTTCCGGTGTGCCGGCTAGGGGCGAGGTTCTTCTTCCCATCATCGACCGGCTTCTCGAGCCGGTGCGATCCGGCGTTGATCCGGAGCAGACAAGGGAGGTCCTGGAGGGATCTCGTCAGGCCCTCGTCGACGAGGCCCTGGCCATGAACCAGGAGCGCGAACGGTTTAACCGGCAACTCCGTGAGTATGAGGCAGCCCATGGGTTTACTCCTGTAGTAATCCGGCCTAGCCGGATAGAAGAGGTTAGAACTAGAGGCAGAAATCTTAATGCTGAGATAGGAAAAGATGCTAGAGATAAGAGTCATACCGCAACTAGTACTGTGCCTAAGGTAGTCTATAGTTCGCCAGTAAAGAACCTTAGAGCGGCGGCCGAGGTAGCTAAGGATTTATCTTGTTTATCCGGCGAAGCACTGCGTGAGCAGCAAGCCCGGCTTAACCAACTTTTGTCTGAAGCTACAAAGCAGCAGGAGGCCTTTAAGAAGGCAAACCCGGGTGCCGGGGCGTCTCAGTACATTGTGTCGGCGGGAGGTGCCGGCGCGAGGTCGAGGGGCCAAGCCTCGTCCCCGCATCCCAGCGCCCGGCGTGCCGGAAGTGTGACCTCTGGCCGCCGGGACAAGCAGATCCAGGTGTACGATCCGGCTGTCGCCGGAAAGCAGGCGATGGTGCAGAAGAATGTCGGCCAAGCTGACAAGTATGTCGGCAGCAAGAAGCCCGGCCAGAGTGTGCCGGCCGGGCATGAAGCAGGCGCGGCCGGTGGTGGCCGGAGTAACAGTGCAGCCCGGCGTCAGCAACAGGGCGCCGGAGGTGCAGCGCAGCAGCAGGGTGCAGCTCAGCCGAGATATCGGGAAGATGATGGGAATTCCGCCCTAGCCAGGGCGGGATATCAGCAGCAAGATCAGCCCGGTCAGCAAGCTGATCAGTGCCAGCCGGAGCAGCAGCAGCAGATGATCGCAGGCCCAATAGCATCCCGGCTTGGACCTCGGTCCTTGGAAGCCAATGATGCACGTTTCAAGCTGGACAAGATCCACCAATCAGAGTTGGTGGAGAGACAAGGAGCTCCGGGCCCTATGTGTTTCGGACCCCGGATTATGGGGGAGCCGGTGCCTTACTTCTTCCAGCTCGCGCGTGGCGCGAGGACATATAATGGCAGTACGAAGCCGGAAGATTGGTTGGAGGATTACTCCACAGCGGTGAACATCGCCGGAGGAAACCTCAGATGGGCGGTACGATATGTGCCGCAGATGTTGGAAGGTCCAGCCAGGATATGGCTGAATAATTTGCCGGCCGGGAGTATCAACGGCTGGATTGATTTCGAAGAGCAGTTTGTGTCGAACTTTACCAGTACATACAAGAGACCCAACCGTCCGCAGCAGCTGGCTAACTGCCGGCAAGGAGTGAATGAGACTGACCGTGACTATCTGACCAGGTGGTGCACGTTGCGCAATTCCTGCGAAGGAATCAATGAGCAGCAGGCCATCATGTGGTTCGCTCATGGGTGCCGGCATGGCACCATGCTGTGGCAAAAGCTTCAGAGGCAAATGCCGGCCACGCTGGCCGAAACAATCAAGATTGCTGATAGTTATGCTCTGGGAGATCCCATGCAGCCCAGTCTCGATTCACAAGGACAGGGGCAAACCCAGGGGAACACCAGCAATGCCGGGAGATCAGGGCAATACTATCGCTCTGATAACCGGAACAAGAGAAGAGATGAAAGGCCGGATCACCGGTATGGGGCAGCACAAGTTGCAGCTGTGGAGGAAGAGCAAGGAGGCGCCGGCAGTAGCCAGCGTCCGAGATATGAGGACTATCAGCAGCCTCAGCAGCAGCCGCAGCAGCAAGCACAGCCGTTCCAGAAGAAGAATGTCTGGACCAACAAGAATGCCGGCGGAAGTGCCGGCCAGAAGAAGCAATATCCAAAGTATACAGTAGGTTTGGCCATGGACAAACCTTGTGTGTTTCACACATTCCAGCCGGGTAAGCCGGCAAACCATTTGACAAGGAACTGTTCGTGGCTGGACGACATATTAGCAGGTCGTGCAGGTCCCTGGGGACCGGCTAGACCCTCTGTCCCGGCAGCTCCATCGCCGTTGACAGGTGCCAATACGATTGCAGTCCCACCTAGGCCGGTTAATCCCGGGAATCAGAGCAACGCCGGAAATGCCGGCGTAAATCAAGTTGACCAGAGCTATAATCCGGAATATAACGCCGGAGGCCCAGGAGCGGGCCGGAATGAGTACAAGGAGTATGATCAGAGCTATATGGTCTTTGAGACCGAGAGAACAGACAAGCAGAGTTTGTACCGGCGGTGTCTGGAGGTGAATGCCGTTATGTCGGCTGTGCCAAAGCTGATGTACTGGTCTGACCAGGCTGTTGGTTGGGACAGGGCAGATCATCCCCGGATCATGCCAAATCCCGGCGGATATGCTCTGGTGATGGATCCGACATTCGTCGGGCCGGCTAATAACGTGAGATTCAGCAAGGTCCTCATTGATAATGGAAGCAGCATCAACATCATGTATCGGGATACGATGGAGAAGCTGGGAATCAAGGAAAATATGCTGGAACCGAGCAAGACCACGTTCCACGGCATTGTGCCGGGACTTTCGTGTGCGCCGATGGGCAAGATCCGGATGGATGTCATGTTTGGCAGCCGGGATAACTGCAGGGTGGAAAACCTCATGTTCGAGGTGGTTGATCTGGAGAGCCCCTACCATGCTTTGCTGGGTAGGCCGGCACTGGCAAAATTCATGGCC
This sequence comes from Dactylis glomerata, assembly GCA_007115705.1. Taxonomy (NCBI): domain Eukaryota; kingdom Viridiplantae; phylum Streptophyta; class Magnoliopsida; order Poales; family Poaceae; genus Dactylis; species Dactylis glomerata. Next base: position 3,861,581 of record QXEO01000492.1, read on the forward strand.
TCTACGCATGTGGCGTATCTGAAGATGAAGATGCCGGGACCCAAAGGAGTGATCACCATCATTGGTGATTACAAGCGTTCGATGGCATGTGCCACCGCCGGATCCAATCTGGCCGAGACTCTGATCATTGCAGAGGAGAGGAAGAGGCTCAAGCGAGCAGTGGAGATTGCTGAGACGGTCGTGGCCGGCAAATCTATGCCGGGCATGACAAATCCCGGTGGCAGCGTTTCTTTTCAAGTGAGTAAGGAAGTCAAAAAGGTGCCTCTGGATGAAGCTTTCCCGGAGCGCCATGCCCTGGTTGGGGCAAGTTTGGATCCCAAATAGGAAAGCGAGCTCACCAGCTTCCTCCGTGAGAATCGGGATATCTTTGCATGGTCTACTTCGGACCTGCAAGGTGTGCCGAGGGAGCTGGCTGAGCACGCATTGCACGTGAGACCCGATGCTAAGCCAGTGAAGCAGCCGCTCCGGCGGAATGCCGGCGATAGAAGGAAAGCCATATGGGAGGAAGTGGCCAGGCTCTTAGCCTCTGGCTTTATCAAGGAAGTACTTCATCCGGATTGGGTGTCTAATCCGGTTTTGGTGGAAAAGAAGAAAGATGAGCCCGCCATAGTGAAAGTATGGCGGATGTGTGTTGATTACACCAACTTGAATAAGGCATGTCCTAAAGATCCATTCCCGCTCCCTCGGATCGATCAAGTGATTGATTCCACAGCCGGATGTGAACTGTTATCATTTGTAGATGCCTATTCTGGTTTCCACCAGATCCCCTTGTATGAGCCAGATCAAATAAAGACATCCTTTATTACCCCGTACGGGGCTTATTGCTATCTCACTATGCCGTTCGGTTTAAGAAATGCCGGCGCAACTTACCAAAGGTGTATGCAAAAGTGTTTGCACGATCAGATAGATAAAAATGTGCAGGTATATGTCGATGATATCGTCATAAAAACCAAGGAGAGCAAGACTCTCATAGATGATCTCCGGGAAACCTTTGGGAACCTGAGGAGATTCCGGATGAAGTTGAATCCGGCTAAGTGCACCTTTGGTGTGCCGGCGGGCAAGTTGCTCGGTTTCCTTGTTTCCAGCCGGGGTATTGAGGTGAATCCCGGCAAGATTCGTGCCATAGAAAGGATGAAGCCGCCGACAGATTTGAGGGAAGTACAGAAGTTCACTGGGTGCCTCGCATCCCTGAGCCGCTTCATAAGCCGGCTGGGAGAGAAAGCTCTGCCGTTATATCAGTTGATGAAAAAGTCCGACACATTTGTCTGGACAACGCAAGCAGATGCAGCTTTCAAGGAATTGAAACAGTTGTTGTCAACAGCGCCGGTATTAGCGTCTCCGATGCCCCGGGAGCCAATGTTGCTCTATATAGCGGCAACCAACCGAGTTGTCAGTGCTGTGGTGGTAGTAGAGCGAGAGGAAGGAGGCAAAACCGTGCAGCGGCCGGTATATTATCTGAGTGAAGTCCTCTCCACCTCAAAGCAAAACTACCCCCACTATCAGAAGATGACCTATGGTGTCTATATGGCGGCCAAGAAGCTCAAGCATTACTTCCAAGAGCATCCAATCCGGGTAGTGGCCGAGGCCCCTATCTCGGAAATTATAAGCAACAAAGATGCCAGCGGCCGGATAGCAAAGTGGGCAATAGAGCTTTCACCATATACACCGCAGTACGATAAGAGGGATACAATCAAGTCCCAGGTCTTGGCTGATTTCTTTATTGACTGGGCCGAGATACAGTATGAGCCACCATTGCCAGATGCAAATTATTGGAGGATGCATTTCGATGGGTCCAAGACAATCCATGGCTTGGGTGCCGGCATAGTTCTCAGTTCACCAAAGAATGACCAGCTGAGATACGTCCTGCAGATTCACTTTGCAGCATCAAATAATGTGGCGGAATATGAGGCACTTGTGCATGGCCTGAAGGTGTCTAAGGACATAGGAATTCGCCGGATTATGTGCTTCGGTGATTCTGACTTAGTGATTCAGCAGTGTTCCGGCATATGGGACGCGCATGATGCTAACATGGCATCATACCGTTTCCTGGTGCAGCAGTTAAGTGGTTACTTTGAAGGTTGTGAGTTCCGGCACGTTCTCCGGGCTCAGAACGATGCAGCCGATGCATTATCCAAGCTGGGGTCTTCCCGAGATTCAATCCCGCCCGGCATTTCGCTGGAGCATCTGAGGAAGCCATCGATCAAACCCTCGCCGGAGTCATCCTCCATTTATGTCCCGCCAGGTCCAGACGAAGCAGTTCCAATGGAGATAGATGCCGGAGCCAGGACGGATAACCCGGGGACTGTTTCCTCAGTCCCGGGGACTGGGCCGGCATATGCTGTTAGTACAGTATTCCGGAGCAAAACTAAAGGCAAGGGTAAAATGTGCCAAGAGGTTGTGCCGGTATACCCGGGGACTGCTCCGGCATACCCGGGGACTGATTCTTCAGTCCCGGGGACTTCGCAGCCCATGGAGATCGATTATGTGTCGGTCGAAATGATGGAAATAGATCAGGCAGTGTTCACTGTCAGGGAAGTGCCCTCATGGGCACGTCCTATCATGAACTTCATGGTGGATGGTCAAGTGCCGGCCGATGAAACCGAGGCCCGCCGGGTTATAAGGAGATCCAAAGCGTATACCATCATCAACAAAGAAATATACAAGAGAAGTACCACCGGAGTATTGCAGAGATGTGTCGAATCTGCGGAGGGTCTGGAGATGCTCCGGGAAATTCACCAGGGGAGTGTGGTCACCATGCTTCGTCCAGGGCATTGGTGGCAAAGGTATTCCGGCATGGCTTCTATTGGCCAACGGCACTGCAAGAGGCAGAAAACTTGGTCCGGAAATGTAATGGGTGTCAAAGATATGCCCACCAGATTCATCAGCCGGCATCTGCCCTGAAAACTATCCCAATAACCTGGCCCTTTGCTGTTTGGGGCCTGGATATGGTCGGGGCTTTTAAGCCGGCCAGAGGGAAGATGACCCATATCCTGGTCATGGTGGACAAGTTCACCAAGTGGATTGAAGTGAAGCCCATAAGCAAGTGTGATGGTCACACAGCAGTGAAATTCTTAAAGGATATAATCTTGAGATATGGTGTTCCTCATAGCATCATCACTGACAATGGGTCAAACTTTGCCCAAGGGCCATTTGCCAGATTTTGTGAGGAAGTGGGAATCCGGCTGGACGTTGCGTCGGTTGCCCACCCTTGTGCCAATGGCCAAGTAGAGAGATCGAATGGGCTAGTATTATCCGGCATAAAACCCCGGCTGATAGAGCCCCTGGAGAAAACTCCGGGATGTTGGCTAGATGAGCTGCCAGCAGTGCTGTGGAGTTTAAGAACAACTCCGAATAGATCAACAGGCTACACACCATTTTTCCTGGTGTATGGAGCAGAAGCTGTGCTTCCAACAGATGTAATACATGATGCACCAAGAATAGTGCTATATACTGAGGAAGAGGCTAAAGAAGCCAGAGAAAATGATGTTGATCTGCTAGAGGAAGCAAGGGAAATAACTCTGTCAAGAACAGCAGTGTATCAGCAGAACCTCAGACGCTATCATGCGCAGAAGGTAAATCCAAGGAGATTTCAAGAGGGAGATCTAGTACTCCGGCTAAAGCAAGGAACAGAAGGCCGGCATAAGTTAACTCCTCCATGGGAGGGGCCATTCATTGTGAGCAGAGCTCTGCACAATGATGCCTATTATCTTATAGATGCGCAGGACCCCAAGAAGAATAAGGCGGACAGGTCCGGAGAAGAAACCAAGAGGCCATGGAACATAGCTCTACTGCGCCCCTTTTACTCCTGAGCAACACAATGTATGTATTTCCATATTTTCCTTTGTATGCCGGCGTGTTGTGCCGGCACAAGACTAATGAATGAAATGCCGGCATCCCGAGGAAGCCGGGTAACTAGCTCCGAAGTATATTTGTTGTTTATTTACAGTTCTTTATTATATGCCGGCTGGCTTTATTTGAATGTTTCCTATGTCGGCCTAGTAATGTGTCGGCACCAAAGGCCACTCTTCGACTCAGCTGCTGTCCGAAACCCGGCTTCATGGCTAGCAAGAGTAGATGCCGGAGATTGTCTACACATGGAAAACGGCTAAGGAAATACAAAGCTAAAGTTAAAATTTAAAGTGTCGGATGATTTGAAGTCTAAGTCTCAAAGTTAAAGTACTGTATGTTCGAGGAAGCAACCTTGAGACTCATACGTCGAAAGCCAATTGAGGTAGACAAGTAGCCAAGGTTGTGAAATTGAGGAAACAGGAAAACAACTCGGTGACTTAGCCAAAAGATGATCCGGCATTAGTAACAAGCAAACCAGGATAAAACTTGTTCAGGTAGCAAACCAAAGGAAATTAAGCGTGTATATTACATCTGCACCCGGCATACCGGGGATCTGATAAAACTTAAAGTTTTTATGCTGCAAAGTCAAGGACCAGGGGCAGAAGCAGAGGCGCCGGCTGGTGGAGCAGTGGCGGTGGAGATGTCGGCTTCAGGAGTGCCGGACCCAGCAGATGGAATGGAGCCATCACCTCCGCCCGGGGCAGATGCTGTTCCGGGACATCAGTGTCGGCCTCTTCAGCTTCATCTTCATCCTGGCTGGAGTCGGAGCCCTCAGCAGCGGCGGATGTCCCGGCATCGTCCTTCTTCTCCGGCTCACGGATATCCCGAACGAAGGCGTCGGTGTCGGCATAGTCCACATAGCTGTGGGCCAGCTCCCGTCGGCGCCGGATGTGTTCCGGATCCGTGGTCCAGATGGATCCTTCGCGCACAGTGCGCAAAGTCTCCAAGTCAGCCTTTTCATACCAGGACAAGAAGTAGCTGAGAGCTTCGTCAGCTCCAACCCTCGCGCCGGAATCTCGCCACTCCCGGAGGCGAACCTTGGCCAGCTGCAGATCGTTGCCGAGGTCGACGGGATCAGTGGGAGTCCTTTGTCCCGGCCAGAGGGCAGAGAATGCCTCCTGGGCGCCATATAAGAGTTCTTCGGTGTAGAGCGTCATGGCGTTTTTCCGGGACTGCAGAGCCAGCAGCTGCTCCGACATGTCCCAGTTGGGCGAGTCAACCGGAACACCCCGGCTTTCTCGGTCCAACTGCAAAGCCCTCTCAACGTCTTCGACGGAAGCGGGAAACATGTCTGAGGAATAGAAACAATGTTAGAAAAAGGAGAATATGTCGGCATAGATGCTATGCTGGAGAGAATTACACCATGTCGGGAAGGATAAAGGGAAAGGATTAGAAGCTTACTGGCAAGGTCGGCATTCAGCTGTGCAACTGTAACCTCCCATTTGGTGGCCTGCTCCTTCAGGCTATCCAGTTCAGCGTGGGCGTCGGAGGCATCAGTCTCGGAGGTGACAAGCAGGGACTGGGTTTTCTTCAGTAGGCCCTCCCTCTGTTCCTTTTCGTCCAGAAGCTCGGTGATCCGGCCCTTCAGCTGCTCAACCTCGGCCTTGTGACCGGCATCCCGGTCGTCCAGTTGCTTGGCTACATCCACTGAGGACACACAGTCCTGGTGGCGTGCCTCCAGTGCAGCTTTCTCGTCTGAAAAGATTTGAAGTGAAAACAAGGATTTGAAGAAAGAAAACAGTGAAAAGATTAAAGGATTTGAAGTACAGAAGGATTAGTTCAAGGTTAAGAGGATCCGGCATACCAGTAAGCTCCTTCACTCTCTTGGCAAGCTCGGTGACTTGGGCTTCGGCACCAGCTGCCAAATGTCAGACAAAGATTAGGTGTCGGCATATTAAGATGTGCCGGCCAGAGGACTATTAAGAAGGGCAGGGTATGTCGCCTGAAATTACCTTTCTGGGACAGTTCCAGCTGGAGCTTGCTGTGTGCGTCGGAAAGCTTCCGATGCTCGCACACCAAGTCATGGAACATGTCGGCACGGGCGTTATTCATGCGCTGCAAAAGTATTAGGATTTGAAGGGATATGAGATAACTAAAGCATGCCAGTACAGTTGAAGATTATATGAACTATTTATGCTATAGGAGATCCGGCACAGGTGCTGCGCACCTATCCCGGCTCTCGGTGACTAGGATTTGAAGCTCGAATCGAGCTCATATGTCGGAAAGTTAATTGCAAAAGCAGCTAAGTGCAAAAGGTCTTGGAAAATCCCGGATGTCCGTATCCCGGACAGCCGACATTTTCGGGGACTGGGGATATCTATATGTAAAGGACTTACGTTGGTGGCATCGGCCAGGCGATGAAGTCGTTGCTGAAGACTGAGAAGTTCGCAGGCAATAGGAATGGGCTTCGCGGCCAGGATATCAGCTGGGTTGCCGGTGGCCGAAGCTTCGGCCTGTTTCTTCTTCTTGGATTCAGCTGTGTCCAGGGAGTCGGCATCATTCCATTTCTCGCAGCGCTCCTTAAGAGAGCCGAGGCTCTGGTCACTTTTCGTCAGAAGAGGGACGATGCCCTCGAGTTCTGGTGTGTCGAAGAAGCTGGCCCGGTAACCAGGACGGGTTGCTGCCCTGCCAAGATGCAGGGCCAGAGCAGAGCTGGTCTGGGACGCTGCTTTAGGAGGAACAGTGGCGGCGGAAGGCGTGCCGGACTTGCTAGGCTGGAACTTGAGAGTGCCGGACTTGGCCTGGGCGGTGGTCTTGGTCGGGGCAGTGGCTTTGGCCGAGGCAGTGGCCTTGGTCGGCGCAGGAGTCTCCTCAGAGGATGGAGTCTCGGGTGCTGGCTGTTCCGGCGCGGCCGGTGAAGCTTGGCCAGCTGGGGCAGGTTCCGGAATAGTCCGGACTTCCGGCACAGCAGGGCCCTTTCCTTTAAAATCTATGCCGGCGCTCTTGTCGCTTGCGCCGGCGTCGTCAGTTGTGCCGGCATCGCTGGTGGGCGCGCCGGAGTCTGGGGCTTCTTGGTGGGCTCCTGTGTCCATGTGGACATCAGGAGCCGGAGGTTCCTGTTGAGCCCCCGAGTCCATGTGGACATCGGGGGCAGAGGTGTCTTGTTCCGGCGGAGGAACGTCCTTCGCCGGGGAGGAGGTCTTGTCGGGCGCAGGCGAAGATGCCGGCGCCGGGGAGGTCGTGTGGCTAGCAGAGGGTATGTCGGAGGTAGCGGTGGCCGCGGGCTTGGTAACTTTCGGGTCGCCACTCGAGCCAGAAGCTTGTTCCGGCGCAAGAGGAGCTCTGAAAGAGAAAAAAACGCCAAGTCAATAATGCAAGCAAGAGATATGTCGGAAATGAAACAAGCAGAAGGAACTTACCCCGCGGCGACAGGTCTCGGTTTCTTCAGTATGGGCACGCCGACCTTCTGCCTCTTCGACTTCTGAGGTGTGTCGGGCTGGGGCTTCACCCCTCGCTTCCGGCCGGCACGTCCGCCGGTGGAAGGAGGTCCCTGGTTCAGAGGGGCGGCGTCGATAACCATATCGTCCGGGATAGCTGAGGACGGCATTGGAAACTCGTAAGCAATAGGTGTTTCTGGAAAGGCATATGCAAGTGGCATCGGGTCATAGTACAGCAGGATCTCCTCGTCAGAATCAATCTCACTCCGGTCTTGAGTATAATGCCGGGATGAAGAGCCCTTACCCATGGCAGCTGCAGCACGGGTGCTCCTGGGAAGCTTATCCCAATGATCCGGATCTTCAACATCCGCAACAGTGCGGTCCGCCGCGATCTTGATCCGGGAGTTCTCCATGGCTTGGAAGCTGAATTTCTGTATAAACAGCAAAGTCAAGTATTCAGACAAGGAAATATGCCGGTGGAAGAGGTATGTCGGATCAATATGATATGTGTCGGCAAACAGACATGTGTCGGCTTAAGTATCTATGTGTCGGACATGGACTTTATGTATCGGATAAGATGGTTTACCGTTGGGGCGGGCCTATCCCGGCTGTATGGTTCTAGCCCCCAGGCAAAAATGGCCTGAGAGGACTTGCAGACATCCTTAATCCGGCGCAGAATGTCGGCCGGAGTCAGCTCGTGTGTGGAGTGCCGGGTGGGGTCCATTGGCCCGCTCATCTGGCAGATCTTGTGCGACCGGCGCTGCAGAGGGGAGACGCGCCGGCTTATATAGCAGGCCACCAGGTCCTGAGGAGTAAGACCGGCATCCCGGAGCTCGCCCTTAACCCGGTGAAGCGCATTCACCGGCATCACCGAGTTCTTCGGGTTGTAGGTCCAGTTCGTCATAGCCAAGGGTGGCTCGTCCACAAATGGCGGCAGGTTGAGCAGATCCTCGTCGGTGGTGTTCTTGACGTAGAAGAAGCTTTTCTGCCACTTCTTGCAAGATTCCAGGAGCTCCACCTTGGGGAAGTCCGAGCCCTTTCGGGACATGATGGTGGCCGCGCCGCAGAGGGTCATGGGGCGGTCCTTCTTTTCCTGGGCCGTCTCCGGCGGGTCGTCCTTGCTCCGGGGCGGCTCTTGGACGACTTGCTTCCGCAGTTGGAAGTACTTCGCCCAGCCTTGAGTAAGGGGCTCTATGCCGGCATAGCCCTCGCAAAAAGCAGCGAAGGCGGAGAGGATCATCACGACATTGGCCGGGATATGATGAGGTTGTAGGTCGTAGGTGTTGAGGAAGTCCCGGAAGAAGTCCGATACTGGCAGGCCGAAGCCACGCTCGAAGTGGGCGATGAAGACGACGCGTTCGCCAGGTTCAGGTGCCGACACAGTTTCTCCTGCTGGTAGCCGGCATGCTACGCCCTCCGGGACTCTCCTGGTGGAGGTGACCCAGGATATGTCGGCCGGAGTAACCTCCGACCCCTCCCAGCCGGAGCGTCCTTGGGCTCGGGCCGAGGTATCTTCCTCAGAGGCCGAGGTGCCTGTCATGCTTGAAGATGCCATCTTAGTGGCCGGGACAAGGCGTGAGAGCCGGAGTCCCGTGATGTTATTCCTATCAAGGCCGGAGAAAAGAGGGAGGTTAGTCTCTCCGGCATACCACTCTCCCCAAGGTTAGCAGAAATCAAAGATCTACCGAGCCAGTTAAAACAGGAAACAAATAAGGGTAAAAATTCTAAGGAAGAACACCTGTGAGCGCTGTTAGCAATGCTAGTCGAATCCAGAGAGGAACTGCACTAGATCTATGCGGATATGGCTACCAATGCGAAGCTATGAAGAAGCATCAAAGAGGAAGAACAGAGGGAGAGAGGAACTCACCGGAGTTTGGCCGACGGCGAAAGAACGACGACGGCGAGCGTACAGAAGAAGATCCAATCTCCCTGCAATGCTGCAGAGAGAAGAGGCGGCGGCGGCGGCGTCGTCAATGGTGATGCCGTGCGTCGTCGGGCGTCGGCGCCGGAGTAGAGCGGGTCGTCGGCGGGCTCCTTCTCTGTCCCTCGGTCCGGCGGCGAAGCGCAAGGGGCAGGAGGGCAGAAGAGGAAGAAGGCACTGTGGCGGGGGTAAAAAGAGCAAGTTTACCCCCACCCCATATTTATACCGAAGAGGCAGGGTCGTGGGGATCGTGGGTAGTGTTCCACTCCCCCGACCGTTCCTGCAAAGAGTCGCCACGTGGCGGCACAGAGTGGGGCGGCGGTTCCGGTAACCGTGCCATGACGCAATGATGGCGAGGAGTAACTGCACTGAGAACCGTCACATCATGGGTGACCGTTCGAGGTGGCAGGACAGTTACAAGTTTCGATGCAAAGCTGTCAGGCATGGCTTCTCGAGGAAGACTCGTCTATATGTCGGATTAACTGCCCGATGTATATGTTCCGTCCGGAATACCCTCGGGACCGGCCGGAATAAGTTTTGGAACAGGAACAGAGGCCGGGATATAATCTGATCACCGGGACATAATGAAGAAAGGTATGTTGAACCTGTCGAGGCTCCACAGCTATGACTGGGGAACCTCGGCAGCTTCGGGGACTAGTGTCGGGGGGATAACCCCCGGTAGGGTCAAGAGACTAGAAAGACACAAAGTCTATGGTTGACTTATGCCGGGTTATCAAGAAAGGGCCTGGCCGGAATATAAGAGCATCGGCCAGGCCGGCATATGTGTGTATCCCGGCTAATACTTGGATATGCCGGTATAGCCGGAATACTGGTATATGTGTGCCGGCATACTTAGATATGCCGGCCTAACCATTTGGTGTGTTGTGCAGGAGCAGGGGAGGCCGGATTACCCGACCCTCGTAGGTCGTTGGTCCGGCATATATGTCCTGGGTATGGCCAACTGTCATATCCGGGATACTTAAGTCAACCAAGGTGTCACATCCCTACAATCAAGGAAGAAAACATCCAAGCATGGTAGCAGAGTAAGATGGCAGGGTGCACAGTGGAGGTTACCTACCCTCGCTGTGCACAAGTACGAGCTCACCGCACAGAGGTAAGGCCACAGTTCAAGAGGTACAAGGTACAGGGATATGAAGTCCCATCGAGAGCAATCAGGGAGGAAGTCAAGGGTCGGTGCCTTCGTCAGCAAGTCCTATTTGGAGTGTAGCCCGTGTCTTGTGGTCTCTTATGACCGTTGTAACCCTGGCTACCACTATATAAGGTGGCATAGGGAGCCCTAGTAAAGGGTTGGTCACTCTGTGTTCCTACACTTGGCAGTTCATCTTCCTTCTCTAGCAGAGAGCTTGGAAGCACCATTGTTGTGTACTACATCGACCCAAATATACAATCAGTAGAGCAGGAGTAGGGGTGTTATCTCCTTACGAGAGCCCCGAACCTGGGTAGATCTGTGTTCCTTTCTGTCGTGCTCTTTAGCCCGTTCCCCTCTCCCGAATCCTCCAGCATCTAGTTCGGCCCCCATTTAAGCCATCCTATGGCATATGTTGTTTCACCACGACGACACTCAGTCAAGGATGTGCGGAGTTTTCTTGGGTTGGCAGGTTATTACCGCCATTTCATTGAGAATTTCTCCAAGATTGCCAAACCTATGACTGAACTTCTGAAGAAAAATAAGAAGTTTGAGTGGTCAGAGAAAGCCGAAGAAGCTTTCCAGTTACTAAAAACTAAGCTGACTACTGCTCCTGTGCTTGCCCTTCTGGACACGAGCAAGGAGTCTGTTATCTATTGTGATGCCTCACTCCAAGGACTTGTTTAACATCCCAAGATTTTATCAAATTTGGGAGGGAAATTTTTTGTTTTTGTTTTGTTGTGTTGATTGAATTTTCACAGGGTTTTAAAACTTTTTGAGATTATTTAAAAGCTCTATTATAAAAACTAATTTAAAACTTTCTATTATTCTTGAAGAACTCATCTGAGAAAACAAGATTTCAAAGTATTATTTTGTTTTGATTTAAAACCTATGCAAGCATGCTTGCAAAGGAGTGATTTTCAAAATGTGATATCTTTTAAAGGATTACATTTCTAAAACATTGTTTGAAAATAGATTTCAAAATGTTATTTATAAAATATATCCTCTGATTTTAAAAGGATTAGTTGAAAACCCTATATCTATTTTTGTATTATGCAAGCAAAGCCTTTTGCTAAATTTATAAAGCCTTTTGAAAATCTTGTTTTATTTTAGGAAAACATGTTTCTTACTGGGTTAAAGCATTGTGTTGAATTTTAGAAAAAATTAGAACTTGGTTTGAGCTCATATGGAGCTAAAATGTAAAAGTTATAAGACAAATCACAAAACAGAAAAGAATAAAAGAAAGAACAAAAAAAGAGAAAGACAACCCAACCGGGCCACGCCCGGGGCCCAGCAAGGCAACGGCCCAGCCAGGCCAGCCCACCCGCGACGCCCCTCTCTCTCTCTCTGGTTTTCTTTCTTTTTCTTTTTCTTTTTCTTCCGAGCTGACAGGAGGGACCACCTTGTCAGATCCTCCCTCAACCCCCCAGCCGTTTCTTCTCACTGGAAATGGTCGCCATTGATCTCGCCCCACCCTTTACTCCCGAGACCAAAACGGCCTCCGCATCACGCCTACTCTTCCCCTCCTTCTCCTCACTGCTTCTCCTCTCTCACTTCCCTCAAAAACACCACCAGACCACCGAGATTGCATGCCGGAGATCCGCATCAAATCCGGCCACTAATGAAAAATTACGCTGGGTACAGAGAGCCCCGTGCCCTCCCTCCAGCTTCTCTCTTCCTCTCTCTCTCCGCAGCATCCACTGACGCCTTCGATTCGTCCAAAACCGCAGAGCTTCGAGCACCTCGACGACATCCAAAGCCGCCGCCGACTCCGGCCACCATTCCCCGCCGCCACAGGAAGTTTCCGAAGTCGCCAACCTCACCCTCGTGCTAGCCGTGACGCCCGGATCACCATCCACTACTCCATCGCCACCGTTGATCACCGGAACCTCGCCGTCGACGACCACCAGCAGCGCCCTCGCCGGAAAACCTCCCTCGCCGGTGAGTCCCGCAGATCACTTCTCAACCGTCTGATCTGCCTGAGATCCGACGGCCTATTTTGACAATCCGTGTGAACCGATACCAGCGAATGCTAAACAGCCACGTGGCCAGCCCTCTGTCAAATAGAATTTCTATTCAGATTTAAAAACAGATTTTTGCCTAAACTTTAAAAATTCATATCTTTAGTTCTACAGATCCAAAAATAGAAAATAATATGTCCCTGGAATCCTTGAAATGTGTAGAACCTAAATGTGCAAAACCATTTCTTGGGTACTGTACAAAATTTTGAACCAAAATTCAAATTGTATAAATTGCACATTAGCACCAATTAATTCATATCTTTTGCTCTGAACATTCAAAAATATCAAATTTGTAGTCTATGGATTCCTCAGAACTTGTAGAACATTTTAGAATCAAGAAAACCCAAAGTTGATATGTGCACAAACTTGCTACATTCAAATCTATCCAAATCACTACTTTGATCGTAAATTGAATTCTAAAAATTATTTTGGAGTGAAACCACTTGCAGTGACTTTGTATTACTGCAAGCTGTAACGCCCACGAATTTTTAACAAATTCGAAGTGCCCGTTATGTAATCCATCACAATCCCAAAATCATTGTTGTGATTTACATAACGTAGTTGATATCACAGTCATAGACATTAATAGTAAATAAAGGGGATTACATAGGTGGTCGCACAGACCAAACCTTACAATACATCAACATGCAGCGGAATAACACTTTGGGTCCATATTGCCAAGCTTCAATCGCACAGGCAAAGCGGACAGTAGGAAACGAGCCTAATTCGCAAAGTCGTCTGAATGTCCTTCCTTCATGATCTTTCTCCTTCAAGTCTGGCCAAGTTAATAGCCAGGGACACAGCCATGAGTACATTGGATGCACTCGCAAATCATCTTATAAATAAATGAAAAGGGAAATGCATGGCTCATATAGTGGACTAAGCACTAGGGTTATTTGCAAAATGCTAGCTTTATTTCCCAAGAATCTTCATTAGTAGAGAAGAAGATTTAATTCTCTAAGTTAAATCTAAAGTGGAACTTCAAGTGTTGGTCACCATCAAATATCAAGTCAAGTCATTCACCAAGTTCACCTTCAGTTGTTAACATTCTTGACAAAAGTCAAGTACAGCTTGCCAACTGTCCGTGACCGCGGACGCGGCTATTCGAATAGTTTGAAAACCTCTGCAGAGGGGTACACTTTACCCACAAGATTCGATACATCTGCCGGGAGAAATCCACGGATCATCATACACAAAGTATGCGAGGTTCAGATAATCAAACAAAATCTTTCACTTGCCTACTTTAGTATAGGATCCTCCCTAAGAGTCCACATACGGAATGGAACTCATAGTTTTTCCGGCTACAGAGTGCTGTATTTTGGACTCCCATAGTCTGTGGTATCCTCCATCACAGCTATGGCAAGTCCCGGCTTCGGGGGCGTCCTGCAGGATCCATCCCCTATAAGTTCAATGAGGTCTCCCATACTAAAGCAAACAAACTATGGACTAAGCCCCTTCCCATTTAGGGGTAATGTGGTCGTACGGTATGGTTGGCTCACATAGTACATCACTCGTTGTCATTTAGAAATTCATTCCATAGTTCTTAGTCAAGATTATTTTCTCTTAGAAAACCATCATGTGGGAGAAGTCTCCAATTCAAACCTTCAAGTTCAAGTCACCAGTTTCAAGTAAGGTTCCCCTTATAGATGGCCTCAGTTTTATTAGCGACTAAGCAACTACATTGAGTGATGCTATCACTAAGGGAATGTTGGATGAACTCAGTTTGATGCTCTTGTTAAGCAAGACATCACTACACAATTATTGTTCTACTCTAGTAATTCAATCATGCAATTTAATTTTGAAAGCAAGTAAATATGCAAGTTGAAATCTAGGTATTTGATTATGATTCAAAAGATGGCTTGCCTGGCTTGGCAATGTCAAAATAGTCTTCATCTTCATCTTGGGTTGAATAGTCTCCATCACCATTGCTTGGTTGACTTTGGGATCCATCTTCCTTAATCTCGTTGTCGTCTAATCGTCGGAAAGCAAATAAGCATACAATCACCACACAATTCACCAACAACATACATACAACAACAAGATCCTACGGTAAGGATGTTGATCGTGGAAGTCTAAGGATAGTGGCTTCAAAGATAATTGAGTTTATGTAGATAGGGTTATTTGTTTCTTGTATTCGAGTAAGGTTCATTGATTTCTGAATCATGAAATATATCCTCAGAGTCCTTATTGACCAAGTTCATATGCTACAAGTATATATTCAATATTAGGGTTCAACTAAAGTGGTTCATAGGATTTGGAGTATCTTTCTATTATTGAAGTCATATCTAGTTTGCGAGTATTTAGTAATAAAGTTTGAATCTATACGTACAATCTATTATATACTAGTTGACTTGTATCAGGGGTTATGGATTAATATTTAGAAATGTGTTTTATCCTAAATGGATTTAGAAGATTTTCCAATTATCAATGAGTTTACCCAAATTCGATGATCCGAATGCTTATTTACTCCAAACTAGCTGGGTGGCCCGCGCATTTGCGCGGCTAGTTGCCATGAATCATTATGTTTAGTAATTACACTCAAATGACGGTACGTTCTTATGTGAAAGTGGAGGACTGATCTCCATTTTCTTTTTGATCCTTGTACCAATCTATATCTGAGTAGTTCTTTGTGAAGACTTAGATATCACACATGGTCCGTATCTGGTCCATATATTTCTCCCTCGATGCATGTGGATTCTAAGTTGCCTTTGTCAGTTAATGGTAGATATCATGCCTACTTATGTTTGCAACCGTGCACACTCATCTTAGTTAGTTAATTACCTTGACCAGTTATTGCTCGCTCAACCAAGTTGGCAGAACTACTTTTGTAAATTCATGTCTTTTGCTCAAACATTTTCTCTCTCATGCCTTCATAGCTTGTCATTCTGATTATGCTCGTATATTTTTTATCAACTTTTATTTTCACAAATATAATTTATAGGTAAATTTGTCAATCTATGCATTTTATCAAATTTCAATGAAAATTAGTTGTGTGAACTTTTTTTTACGTCTTATATCTAATTGCATATCAAAGTTTTCCACTTTGTCAACCTAATAAGAATTCGTTCTACCATATATTGATGAACTTGATGACTTATTTTAAACCATGTTAGTAATATAATATAATTTATGCAAGTAGATTAATTAATTTATCTACATCTTTGTAATTTGGGTTAAATTAGCAAGATGTATTATGTATAAGTATATTTCATAGGTCCTTTGGGAATTAGTGGCTTTTTTCTTCTTGCTCTGTTCCAAAATGATTCAAGTCAAGGTTTTTGTCATAATTCAAATTTCTCTAACTTTGACCGGATTTATGGAAAAAGCCAAAATATCTATAAAGTCACAGCAATATTGCAAAAAAAACATATTGCATGATGATTGACTAAATTGGTGTTGTAGATTTTTTTATAAATTTATTAGTCATTTTTCTTTTAACAAATTCACATAATTTTAATTATTTTGATATGGAGGAGGAATTTATCATTGTGTTACAAACACCAACGAATAGATTCGTATATTTGCGAATGTTGCGCTTCTTTCCGCCTTAGTTATCCTATAGGGTAATGGGTTGGT
This sequence comes from Dactylis glomerata, assembly GCA_007115705.1. Lineage (NCBI taxonomy): Eukaryota > Viridiplantae > Streptophyta > Magnoliopsida > Poales > Poaceae > Dactylis > Dactylis glomerata. The sequence goes on from QXEO01000492.1 coordinate 3,877,472, forward strand.
TTCTTATAGAACTAATTGTTCATTTACTCGTTTACTGTACTTGCATCTACAGCCTCTTGCATCAGAATACCTTAAGGATTCAACGAAATATTTGTATGTAGATGCAGAGATAATCTACTTCTACTGACTGGAATTTCAATCACAATGGCTGTTAAAAAAGAGATATATAAAATCTCGATAGACGTGTTAACCCAAACAGATTATAATAAGTGGATGATCTCCGTAGTGAGAATTGCACGTCGAACAGTTCAATAATGGCTAGCTGTAGTCTAAAAGAACTAAGCAAAGAACAACACTGATCGAATAATTGGTCTGACTCTATTCCAACATCCCCTACTTGCTTCCAACCGCCCCTGATCCTACATGGATGATTAAGAAAAGACAGATTTGGGGTGCAAAGCTTGCTGAATGCATAGATAGGACTCGTAGGATTGTCCATTAACCGTACCTTTGAGGTTGCTGTATGGAAGGCGGCGCTGAATCCTCTGTGATGGGTTCTTTTACACCGCTCAATCAGCGTGATGGTTGCTTAATGGTTATTCTTTCCGATAAGAATTAAGGCGAGGGCTCCTGTGCTGCCATGGAGTGCCCGTTGGTCTGATTCACCCAAGAGAGGAGTCACTGCGCGTGATAGTAGGCAAATAATCAAGCTCAGTGATGCATACTGTAGTGGCACAGTGGGTCTCTAGATCATCTACTGTTCAACGGGTGTCTCTTCTGGCCCCTGCTGTTGCCATCGATCCAAACCGTCTCGTGAATTTCAGGATTCGTCGCTTCTTGATAGAACTCGTCGAATACTTTTGTAGTATATTCAGGGCAGGTTGTGCTGGTGCGATCATCCTGTTCCCGTTGTTGCGATGCGAGATCGCTATTGTCGTCTCGCTGAGCAGCGCTAATCACGGCTTAGATTGGGCAAAGAGATGAGAGCTTTTTTAGGTATAGATGAGGGTTTTTGTTGAGATAAAGAACGATCCTTTGATCTGCTGGTGTCCTGCTGTCTGTAGTTCCGTCGATTTCGCAATGGAAGCGAGACTTGTTGGCAATCTTGATCTTCTGTGGCGTGCGTGAGCCTTCGATTGATTCGTTGGGTGTCCAAGCGTGTATGCTTTTTGGGGTTTATGCTAGCGCGGATGTGAATTAACGGACCAAATAATGTGTCCGTATTGGCATCGATCTCTTTTCAGATTACACGTGCGCGTTTACGTGTTGGCCCACGTGTTGAGCCTGGACATCAACTGGTTCTCTGTGTTGATTCTATTAGATCTCCACCACAAAATCGGTACGTTTTATTAGGGTGAAATCACCACCGTTGGTTGTTAGTTGTTTTAATAATATAATAGATAGTAAATAGCATTTCACTTAAAAGGTTCAAATAGGGAATCTAATCTTACAAACAGATACACACTACTAATTAAGGATTTTGAGAGTTGGAATCATATTTTTATGAATTTTATTTGATTTTATATAATTTTTCTAAGGTTGAAAAGCTCATGTTTTGTTATTTTTGCTACAACCATTATGCAACTCTAATAGGGTTAAGACCACTTCTAATGGATAGATAATGTTCTAAGGTTTTCAGAACATATTCATATGTTCAATTTGAATCTATATAACTCTGGGAATCTTAAATCTAATTTGGCATCTGAACACTATTTCTAAAATTGCAAAACCGAGATAACTTTTTTTTAAACCTAGGCCGGACACACAGACTGAGCTGGGTCGGCCCACTAGGCTCTGGCGTTGGCAAGAGAGAAAAGAAAAAGCTGGCCAGACCACGGGCCCGACCTGTCAGACCTAAACCGAAATGGTATCGGTCGGGGTTTTCTCCCTCCTCAAGACACTGAGCGGGACTCACCGCGGTACTGAGAAGAAGACGGCGATGGGGTGCGGCATAGAGGAAGCGGAGCTCGATGAAGATGAAGCAGAAAAGGTTGCGGCTGCTCGGCTCGTCCACCTCCCGCCGTCCGTTCCTCGAACGGTGGCCGGACGCGATGGCGCTGCCCGCGCTCCGAACCTCGCCGGCGACGACGTCCACGGCCTAACAGAGAGAGATGGGGAGGATGAGTATGTCTAGGAGGTAGCTGTGGGTGGTGTGAGTTTTATGGAGGGCTTTGGAGCTCCTTTTATAGGCTGGAGAGGCCGGGCACGGGGGTGGCCAGTGTGGGCGCGGACGCGGTCTCCGTTGACGCTCCAGTGGCCGGGATGGTCGAGGCGGTGTGAGCGTGGTCTGCAGGTGTCCTCGTGATGCTGAGGGCGTACTAGCATCACACGGTGACGAAAGAAACGACAGGGAGCAGTGGCATCTGGGAGTGGCCGGGCGGAGACTTTCTCCTCTTCTCCTCGTTGGGTCGTGGCACGGGCTAGGGCAGTGAATGGGAGGAGGATAGTGAGGCGACGCTGGCACGGACTCGGGAGGGAGTGGGCGTGCAGGTGAGGCCATGCCTCCACTGTTTGCAACAGTGCCATTGACTTTGTGTAATTCCTGCACACAAGGTGTTTGATCAAATGCTCGAATGAACTCCGAATTTGAATTTTTGAAAACGGCCACCGTGGGTTGTCAAGATATCTAGTAGGGTTTCCAAATCTATTTTTGTTCTGAAGAAAGATATTGTTTTGCAAAAAAATTTAATTCGAAGATAAGGCTTGGTTGCTGATTCAGATTCGGTCTTTGGCCGATGTTTGAGTTAGGTTAGCATTTGAGTTTTTGTTTGAACTTTGTTGGTCAAGCAAGAATGTGGTTTGGTCTTGCTCAACCAACTGATCACACCCTTATTTGAGTTGCAGATTTCTTAATCTAAGTGTCCAAAGTAGGGTAGTGGTTAACTTTTTCTAGATCATCTTTTCTTCTCTCCTTTCTTTATTTCTTTGATTTCGGGTTTCTTGGTCATGGTGGTTAACCTCGATTGTTTCTGTTGGTTAGGAGTGGTTTAACTAATCATTTCACAACTATTTAAAAGACACATGAAATCATAGAACAACATGTATTTAAAATACTATATATGCATGTAATAATAGATAAAAAGTTTTATCTTGGCCCAAAAGTGTTGGTTTTCTTGGAGATGACATGGAGTTGGGAATGACCTCTTATTTGAATTCAAACTTTGGCAGAATATTAAATAGAGTTCCAAGTTGATTTTTGTTTCAAACTTTATTGTATTTGATTCTTTGTAACTTGTTCTTAGTTGGGGTGGAGAGATGCATGATGGTATAGTTCAAATATTGCTTAATATATAAGGGCAAAGTAGTGTAATCAGTAATTTTTTTAAGATCACTACTTCCTCTTTTCTTACTTAGGTTTTGGTGTTGCGGTTTATTTTCTGGATTCTTTTCTATTTGTTTGTGATTGCTCGACTTAATTTTGGTTTGGCAATTGACCCAAATGGGTTTAGCATGTAACCATGCACAAAATTTAATAGTTAGAAAACTATTTCAATTTAACAAAAACATTTTACAGGTATAATTATTTGTTTTTCCAAAACTTGGCTAAAGAAAATATTTGGGAGTTTTTTCAAAGTTTTGAAAATAGGTTGTCGAAATGTTGATTCCAACATTTTTGGAAATGTCAACTTGAGAAATGAGAAATAGTAATTTTTGAAATTGGGATATTTTTATTCTCCTCTTTTTAAAACAAAGAGAGGTTTCTTGAAAATAAAGGTTTTACCTCTATTCCAAATATTTCCTTTCTAAACGATTAAAAATTTGGGCTCAAAGGATTTGTTTTAAAACCCTTCTCATACTCTTTTTATTTGAAGCATGGGAGCAAATGCTCAAATTCACAAGTTTTCAAAGACAAGAAATTAATCTTGTATTTAAAATAAAAGTTTTTGTTGTCTCCAAAATTTGGTATTTTAATCAATCCATTTATTTTTATTTCCCAAAAATTTGGGTTGTTACAATCTTCCCCCCTTAAAAAGAATCTCGTCCCGAGATTCACAAGTTAAGATTGAGATAGATTGAGAGATGAGATTAATAGATAAGAGATGTAGTGTATATTGATTCCTATCAAGGTAGAAAGATTGGGTACACCCAAAATGTGATAAGGCCAAATGGTCCAAAACACATATTCATCAATCACATAGCATTTGCAACAAACAATCACACTTTTCAAAAACAAAATGTGTTAGGTTTAAACCATAGGATTTCATTAATAAGGGTCTTGCGGATTACATGCCTCATTCATTTTAGAAGGAGATAAAAAAGACTACTAGTACCAAACTAAGGTGACTAAGGCTTCTTGATTGGTGATCCAAAATATTGATCCAACTTGTTCCTACCAGCTTTGTAGCTAAGTGCAACTTCCGGGTACCTAGTGGTTGATTCCCGGTTTTCCTTTATTTGTGTCTTCATGCTAGAAGACTTACTCGAGGTTACTTTGGAAGGGTGTTTCCGTCTTGTTAAGGATGTTGGGGGTTGTTGCGTCCTTTGACACGATCTTTAGTGATTCCATGGCTTCGCGGGCATGCGATAGATGGTGGTGCTTCGTTCAGCTTCTTTGGGCACTCGTTGGAGTAGTGCCCCTTGATTCCGCACTCATAGCAGGTAATGTTGGTCTTGCCACCAGTAACTATTTTTTCAGATCGCAGAGTCTTCTCATAGTCTCCGTTGCAGCGTGTTGGACATCCACTTGCTTGATGATACATATCTCTTGCTTGATTTCGCCTCTTACGAGATCGAGACTTTTTGCTAGTCTTGACAACTTGAGCTCCTAGCTGAAGAGAATTTGATATGACTCGAAATGTAGATTTCCTAGGGTGGGTCCTGGTGTAGTTGTTTGGACTTGCGAGCATGTGAGGTGTGTCAGGGGTGGAGCTCTGCAGTAGATTAGAGGGAACAACTTTCAAAAGGTTTCTAATGTGGGATTGGTATGGTTTAAAATTTAGTTTGGGCCAAAACTACTTGAACACTTTTGAGAAAACAAGTTGTTGGGGTGGTTGCTACATGTTGCCGGAGGGCATATGAGCAACACATCTCAAAACAAATCAATCATTTAAACACACAAGGCACTAAGCACACTTAATAATCGTGAGGTAAGGGCAGCTCAATGAAATCAACTGAGCATTTCCTATAAATCCTGTGGGTCAAAAAGGTTGCTGGGTCTTCATCATTTCTGATCACTCTCGATTTGCTCTTGAAGTCTTTGTCTCACCGGGTTGACTCTTGTTGGACGATTTCTGGATCAGATGAAGAGACTCTTTCGATGGTAGCGGTCGTAGTTGACATCCAAGGTTGAAGCCGTGAAAAATATTGAGTCTCTACTCTTTTCATCCAAAAGTCCTTCGGTCTTAGGTCAGTATATCATCCATAGTATATATTTGAAGTAGAGGAGGAATAGAGTAAAACAAATCTTTGAAAAGACTTTGTAATTAAAGAGGTAAATAAATTCTTTGTCAAAATCTCTTGAGAGTATAAGTTGAGAGTGTAAGATATTTGAAGTGAATAAGATGGGAGTATAAGATTGGCTTTGGATACCAAAGCAAATAAGTTTCTTTTGTATAAATAAGTGTTTGACAAAATATCACTTTCTTAGCTAACGACCATACTAACTAAGGTCTCCTAAGGTCATGATAGTCCTGATACCAAACTTGTGATATCAGAGATATCATTTTCTAACGACCATGCTAACTAGGGTTTCCTAGAGTCAGCCTAGGCTCTGATACCAACTTGTAACGCCCACGAATTTATAACAAATTCGAAGTGCCCGTTATGTAATCCATCACAATCCCAGAATCATTGTTGTGATTTACATAACGTAGTTGATATCACAGTCATAGACATTAATAGTAAATAAAGGGGATTACATAGGTGGTCGCACAGACCAAACCTTACAATACATCAACATGCAGCGGAATAACACTTTGGGTCCATATTGCCAAGCTTCAACCGCACAGGCAAAGCGGACAGTAGGAAACGAGCCTAATTCGCAAAGTCGTCTGAATGTCCTTCCTTCATGATCTTTCTCCTTCAAGTCTGGCCAAGTTAATAGCCAGGGACACAACCATGAGTACATTGGATGCACTCGCAAATCATCTTATAAATAAATGAAAAGGGAAATGCATGGCTCATATAGTGGACTAAGCACTAGGGTTATTTGCAAAATGCTAGCTTTATTTCCCAAGAATCTTCATTAGTAGAGAAGAAGATTTAATTCTCTAAGTTAAATCTAAAGTGGAACTTCAAGTGTTGGTCACCATCAAATATCAAGTCAAGTCATTCACCAAGTTCACCTTCAGTTGTTAACATTCTTGACAAAAGTCAAGTACAGCTTGCCAACTGTCCATGACCGCGGACGCGGCTATTCGAATAGTTTGAAAACCTCTGCAGAGGGGTACACTTTACCCACAAGATTTGATACATCTACCGGGAGAAATCCACGGATCATCATACACAAAGTATGCGAGGTTCAGATAATCAAACAAAATCTTTCACTTGCCTACTTTAGTATAGGATCCTCCCTAAGAGTCCAGATACGGAATGGAACTCATAGTTTTTCCGGCTACAGAGTGCTGTATTTTGGACTCCCATAGTCTGTGGTATCCTCCATCACAGCTATGGCAAGTCCCGGCTTCGGGGGCGTCCCGCAGGATCCATCCCCTATAAGTTCAATGAGGTCTCCCATACTAAAGCAAACAAACTACGGACTAAGCCCCTTCCCATTTAGGGGTAATGTGGTCGTACGGTATGGTTGGCTCACATAGTACATCACTTGTTGTCATTTAGAAATTCATTCCATAGTTCTTAGTCAAGATTATTTTCTCTTAGAAAACCATCATGTGGGAGAAGTCTCCAATTCAAACCTTCAAGTTCAAGTCACCAGTTTCAAGTAAGGTTCCCCTTATAGATGGCCTCAGTTTTATTAGCGACTAAGCAACTATATTGAGTGATGCTATCACTAAGGGAATGTTGGATGAACTCAGTTTGATGCTCTTGTTAAGCAAGACATCACTACACAATTATTGTTCTACTCTAGTAATTCAATCATGCATGCAATTTAATTTTGAAAGCAAGTAAATATGCAAGTTGAAATCTAGGTATTTGATTATGATTCAAAAGATGGCTTGCCTAGCTTGGCAATGTCAAAATAGTCTTCATCTTCATCTTGGGTTGAATAGTCTCCATCACCATTGCTTGGTTGACTTTGGGATCCATCTTCCTTAATCTCGTTGTCGTCTAATCGTCGGAAAGCAAATAAGCATACAATCACCACACAATTCACCAACAACATACATACAACAACAAGATTCTACAGTAAGGATGTTGATCATGGAAGTCTAAGGATAGTGGCTTCAAAGATAATTGAGTTTATGTAGATAGGGTTATTTGTTTCTTGTATTCGAGTAAGGTTCATTGATTTTTGAATCATGAAATATATCCTCAAAGTCCTTATTGACCAAGTTCATATGCTAAAAGTATATATTCAATATTAGGGTTCAACTAAAGTGGTTCATAGGATTTGGAGTATCTTTCTATTATTGAATTCATATCTAGTTTGCGAGTATTTAGTAATAAAGTTTGAATCTATACGTACAATCTATTATATACTAGTTGACTTGTATTAGGGGTTATGGATTAATATTTAGAAATGTGTTTTATCCTAAATGGATTTAGAAGATTTTCCAATTATCAATGAGTTTACCCAAATTCGATGATCGGAATGCTTATTTACTCCAAATAGTAAATAGCATTTAACTTAAAAGGTTCAAATAGGGAATCTAATCTTACAAACAGATACACACTACTAATTAAGGATTTTGAGAGTTGGAATCATATTTTTATGAATTTTATTTGATTTTATATAATTTTTCTAAGGTTGAAAAGCTCATGTTTTGTTATTTTTGCTACAACCATTATGCAACTCTAATAGGGTTAAGACCACTTCTAATGGATAGATAATGTTCTAAGGTTTTCAGAACATATTCATATGTTCAATTTGAATCTATATAACTCTGGGAATCTTAAATCTAATTTGGCATCTGAACACTATTTCTAAAATTGCAAAACCGAGATAATTTTTTTTTTAAACCTAGGCCGGACACACAGACTGAGCTGGGCCGGCCCACTAGGCTCTGGCGTTGGCAAGAGAGAAAAGAAAACGCTGGCCAGACCACGGGCCCGACCTGTCAGACCTAAACCGAAATGGTATCGGTCGGGGTCTTCTCCCTCCTCGAGACACTGAGCGGGACTCACCGCGGTACTGAGAAGAAGACGGCGATGGGGTGCGGCATAGAGGAAGCGGAGCTCGATGAAGATGAAGCAGAAAAGTTGCGGCTGCTCGGCTCGTCCACCTCCCGCCATCTGTTCCTCGAACGGTGGCCGAACACGATGGCGCCGCCCGCGCTCCGAACCTCGCCGGCGACGACGTCCACGGCCTAACAGAGAGAGACGGGGAGGATGAGTATGTCTAGGAGGTAGCTGTGGGTGGTGTGAGTTCTATGGAGGGCTTTGGAGCTCCTTTTATAGGCCGGAGAGGCCGGGCACGGGGGTGGCCAGTGTGGGCGCGGGCGCGGTCTCCGTCGACGCTCCAGTGGCCGGGATGGTCGAGGCGGTGTGAGCGTGGTCTGCAGGTGTCCTCGCGATGCTGAGGGCGTACTAGCATCACACGGTGACGAAAGAAACGACAGGGAGCAGTGACATCTGGGAGTGGTCGGGCGGAGACTTTCTCCTCTTCTCCTCGTTGGGTCGTGGCACGGGCTAGGGCAGTGAATGGGAGGAGGACAGTGAGGCGATGCTGGCACGGACTCGGGAGGGAGTGGGCGTGCAGGTGAGGCCATGCCTCCACTGTTTGCAATAGTGCCATTGACTTTGTGTAATTCCTGCACACAAGGTGTTTGATCAGATGCTCGAATGAACTCCGAATTTGAATTTTTGAAAACGGCCACCGTGGGTTGTCAAGATATCTAGTAGGGTTTCCAAATCTATTTTTGTTCTAAAGAAAGATATTGTTTTGCAAAAAAAATTAATTCGAAGATAAGGTTTGGTTGCTGATTCAGATTCGGTCTTTGGCCGATGTTTGAGTTAGGTTAGCATTTGAGTTTTTGTTTGAACTTTGTTGGTCAAGCAAGAATGTGGTTTGGTCTTGCTCAACCAACTGATCACACCCTTAGTTGAGTTGCAGATTTCTTAATCTAAGTGTCCAAAGTAGGGTAGTGGTTAACTTTTTCTAGATCATCTTTTCTTCTCTCCTTTCTGTATTTCTTTGATTTCGGGTTTCTTGGTCCTGGTGGTTAACCTCGATTGTTTCTATTGGTTAGGAGTGGTTTAACTAATCATTTCACAACTATTTAAAAGACACATGAAATCATAGAACAACATGTATTTAAAATACTATGTATGATGTAATAATAGATAAAAAGTTTTATCTTGGCCCAAAAGTGTTGGTTTTCTTGGAGATGACATGGAGTTGGGAATGACCTCTTATTTGAATTCAAACTTTGGCAGAATATTAAATAGAGTTCCAAGTTGATTTTTGTTTCAAACTTTATTTTATTTGATTCTTTGTAACTTGTTCTTAGTTGGGGTGGAGAGATGCATGATGGTATAGTTCAAATATTGCTTAATATATAAGGGCAAAGTAGTGTAATCAGTATTTTTTTTAAGATCACTACTTCCTCTTTTCTTACTTAGGTTTTGGTGTTGCGGTTTATTTTCTGGATTCTTTTCTATTTGTTTGTGATTGCTCGACTTAATTTTGGTTTGGCAATTGACCCAAATGGGTTTAGCATGTAACCATGCACAAAATTTAATAGTTAGAAAACTATTTCAATTTAACAAAAACATTTTACAGGTATAATTATTCGTTTTTCCAAAACTTGGCTAAAGAAAACATTTGGGAGTTTTTTCAAAGTTTTGAAAATAGGTTGTCGAAATGTTGATTCCAACATTTTTGGAAATGTCAACTTGAGAAATGAGAAATAGTAATTTTTGAAATTGGGATATTTTTATTCTCCTCTTTTTAAAACAAAGAGAGGTTTCTTGAAAATAAAGGTTTTACCTCTATTCCAAATATTTCCTTTCTAAATGATTAAAAATTTGGGCTCAAAGGATTTGTTTTAAAACCCTTCTCATACTCTTTTTATTTGAAGCATGGGAGCAAATGCTCAAATTCACAAGTTTTCAAAGACAAGAAATTAATCTTGTATTTAAAATAAAAGTTTTTGTTGTCTCCAAAATTTGGTATTTTAATCAATCCATTTATTTTTATTTCCCAAAAATTTGGGTTGTTACACAAGCTATCCAGTAGCATCACTCCCATAATTTCTTGAACCACTTCACAATTATTCAAATGCTAATATGAGAATTTGAGTAGTTCCTATATAGATAAATTCTATTTCTATTTCAATTAATGATTCCTTCTACAAAAGTTAGTCTTATGATCATACCTATCCATCACCAATCATACTTAGTCCTAATCATCACCCAATCTCATGCCTATATTATTCTTGTGGGCTTAAGTTCATAGTATTCAAATTACACCTGAGTAATTTGAGTAAATAGTTGCACATCTCAATTAAGTTCTCTTTTGCTAGTTGTGTTGACACACTCCACTCCATGCCACACATATCATAAACCATTCCCAATCAAACATTATTCTTGAACTGTGCCCAAAACTAATTTGAGTTCTTCAAAGAGGAATTTAAAACTCTGACTTAGCCATATCTTCAAAAGTCAACCCTAGATCAAGTTAATCCTTTTGTCCATGCCAATCTTGTGACCAAGAAGCCACCATCATACTAAATAACATCCAATCTTATTCAACCCCATGCCAACTTAATTCTGTTGGCATATATTGAACTATTCAATTTACAAATGAGTTAATTGAGTAATTCAATATATCACAAAATCATGCCCAATACCTATGTGTAACTTACACAAATTTGAGTAAGTATTGTCACACTTTATTCAATAGTGTTTTGTTGCACTATTCAATACCTATGTGAAATCTATTCACATGAGTCATTCTAAACTCTATTCATGCCTATGCCAAACCCAGGATTATTATCATTACATTGTAATCTTGGAGGATCAATCTTTTCCAATCACTTGACCATCTCAATCCAATGCCTACTTAGTTTTGTTCACATGTATTGAACTATTCAACTTGCAAATGTGCTAATTGAGTACTTCAAGCATTTCTTAAAACCTAGCCTAGTGCCCAAGTGTGATAGATGCTATTTAAGAGTAATTGTTGTCACATTTACTCAATAGTATTGTTGTTGCACTATTTGACTCTTGTGTGGTTCATTTCACATGAGCTAATCTAAAACTCATTCATGCTTAAATAAAGCATAAAGACTTTATCACTTATATCTTGTTTAGCCCAATTTTCTCCAATCATGTTGATCTTTCCCAACTAAGCTCTTAAATCCATATCTCACAGTTCATAACTCCTTTACCAAATCTTTCCGTCATAACATCTCAATAAATCTAAATTGTTAAACAAACACTTTTCATTTGTTTGAATTGTTGATTGTGTTTGTATGGATTGTTTATGTTATGTTATTTTGTGCTATAGTTTGTGCGAAGAGCTACGTGTGTAGTTGAGAGAAGTGGAAAGATCGTATTCTTCAAAAGGCAAGTGACACACATTCTTCTACCTATTTTTTTACTACTGCATTAGTGTTTTTTAGTAGTATGCATGATATGTTGTTTTCAAACAAGTTTATGATATGCTTAGAACCTAGTAGTGTGTAGCCATACTTTAAACCCCACTTGATAGGATTGCAAATTTACTTTGGAAAGTGATGCCATGCTTTATTAATGATTTGCTCTGAAAATTAAACTACAACTTCAATGAACTACCTGGGTGGATTGGTGTGGCTTTGGGTGTGTTGAGTGTCTACTTAGGAGTCACATATCTTGGAAGTGAAAACCATGGTATGTGTTAGTGGCCTAAGCAGTACACTTGTGGTTTGCCACTCAGGATTAAAGGGATTAATATGTCTTCCATGCTTAGAGTACTTCCAGTGCAGCCTTATGACAATATGGGCTTTGTCTTGACTGATTAGATGTGAGGGTGCAACTTGTGTGCAAGAAGAGGGCTGGTAGTTGAATGATAGGTTGGGAACGGATCTTGCCAGTTGGTTGCTCTCTCCTTCTAAAAGTTCTCGTCTCATTTTATGTATGGGCGTAAAATGAGTCTTAAGGTGAAAGTGCACAACCCCTGCAGGGTATCAAAACTAATCGATTAGCCGTGTCCCCGGTTATGGACAATTTGAGTCTCTAGACATGGAATGTACGGAAGAATCTCATCACCTTTTTGAAATAATTAAAACTTGTGTAGAAAGTGGAGATGCCTCAGGGCTACATGCCTGGCAGTGAAAACCATGGTATTGTAGTAACTTGAGAGATTAACCTGGTTTTGTAGAGTGACTACCTGGGGCTACATACTGGCAGTGAAAACCATGTATGTGGTGGTGACCTAGGAGTTATCTTGATATTAAAGAAAAATCAGAATGCTGTAAAATGTTTTGGTTTGGAAAATATAGGATAAAACTGCTTTATGCAAATTAGCCTTTGAGATCCACTAGCCAAATATCATGTAGTATAGTCTTTCCACAAAATGCCACCAAATATGTGTCATTTGCCAGTACATCATTGTACTGACCCCCATTAGTGGGGTTGCATATTCAAACGTGCAGGTTTTATTTCGAGTAAGGAACCAGGAGTAGGATCTCGAGACTACATTCCAACATGTCTGCCTGTGGCACGTGATGAAGAATGGAGGCTCACTGCAACTATGCTTTATGCTATGTACTCGTAAGGTTGAAGACCTATGTAACTGGATTTACGTTATAATATTGATGCTATTGCCATGATTACTTATTTTGTACTGTGGTGCTATCTACTGATCCAGGGAATGGCACTTAACACAGGTGTTCTGCCTTTAGCAAAAGGTAGGGCGTTACAACTTGGTTGTGTGTTGATGCAAGATGGTCATGTGGTCGCTTATGCCTCTCGGCAATTAAAACCGCATGAATTTAATTATCCAACCCATGACTTGGAGCTTGCAGCGGTTGTACATGCCTTGAAGCAATGGCGACATTACCTGCTTGGTAATCGCTGTGAGCTATATTCTGATCATCAGAGTCTGAAGTATCTTTTTACCCAACCGGATCTGAATCTCAGACAGACACGATGGTTGGAACTCATCAAAGATTATGATGTGGGTCTTAATTATCAACCCGGCAAAGCCAATGTCGTGGCTGATGCGCTAAGTCGGAAGTCCTACTGCAATAATCTTATGCTTATGCAAGCCCAACCTCCTCTTCATGAAGAATTTGCATGGCTTAATCTTGAAGTTGTTCCCTCTGGTTTCCTGTCAAACTTGGAAATCAAACCTTCCCTTGAAGAGCAAATTAAAGAGGCTCAAAAGCAAGATTCTGACATTACTTTGATCAAATAGAACATTGCTAGTGGGGATGCTAATTGTTTCTCTCTTGATCATCAAGATACCGTTTATTTCGGTAAACGTCTTGTTGTACCAAACCATCGAGACTTAAAAGAGCAAATCCTTAAGGAAGTTCATGAATCACCCCTTTCCATCCATCCTGGAAGTACCAAGATGTATCAGGATCTTTGCCAAAGGTTCTGGTGGACTGGGATGAAGCGAGAAATCGCTCAGTATGTTGCTGAATGCGACATTTGTCGTCGTGTAAAACCTGAACATCAAAGACCTGCTGGAGTTCTTCAACCTTTATCTATTCCCGAGTAGAAATGGGATGAGATTGGCATGGATTTCATCACTGGATTTCCCAAAACTCAAAAGGGCAACAATGCAATATGGGTAGTTGTTGATCGTCTATCCAAGGTTGCTCATTTCGTTCCTATCTGCGAGGATATCACTGCTACTCAACTGGCAGAGCTTTATATTTCTCGGATAGTTACTCTTCACGGTGTTCCAAAGAAGATTATCTCCGACCGCGGAAGCCTTTTCACCTCCAGGTTCTGGAAAAGCTTTCAAGAAGCTATGGGAACTCATATTTCGTTTAGCACTGCCTATCATCCTCAAACCGGAGGTCAAACTGAAAGAGTGAATCAAATTCTTGAGGACATGCTCCGACCTTGTGCTATCTCTTTTGGGAAGAATTGGGAGAAGTGTCTTCCCTTCGCTGAATTCTCCTATAACAACAGCTTTCAATCTAGCTTGGGCATGGCACCTTTTGAAGCTCTATATGGAAGAAAATGTCGAACACCGCTAAATTGGTCTGAAACCGGAGAAAGACAATTCTTTGGGCCGGACATGATCAAAGAAGCAGAAGATCAAGTTCGCATAATCCGAGAGCGTTTGAAAACTGCTCAGTCTCATCAAAAGAGCTATTATGATCATCATCATCAAGATGTGAGCTATGAAATTGGCGAGAAAGCCTATCTTCGAGTCACACCTCTAAAAGGCGTCCATTGCTTTGGTATTAAAGGCAAATTGGCTCCTCGCTATGTTGGTCCTTTCCCTATTCTCGCTAAGCGTGGAGAGCTTGCCTATCAGTTGGAACTTCCTTCAACATTTCCAGATGTTCATGATGTATTTCATGTCTCTCAACTCAAATGTTGTTTCAAAGATCCAAACCGTGGAGTTGATCATACCACTCTTGATCTTCAGGAAGATCTCACCTATCGGGAGTATCCTGTTCTTATCCTTGATGAAGCTGAAAGAAAAACTCGAGGCCGAACCATCAAGTTCCTCAAAGTTCAATGGTCTCATCATTCTGAACAAGAAGCAACTTGGGAACGAGAGGATCGCCTTCGATCCGAGTACCCTTCCTTTTTCTCTAGTTCTTAGGAATCTCGGGACGAGATTCTTGTAAGGAGGGTAGACTTGTAACATCCCGTGTTTGTAATAAAGTAACTTTGCATCATAAGCAGCATCCAAAATTCACTATGAAATTTTCGCATTTGAATTTGCAAATGGAAACCCTAAAATTGACCAAATGCAGACACTATTCAAACAGTTGTAACATTGAATTCAAATATTTGGGAATGTTAAATAAAAACAATTTGGGGTTTTGCTAAATAGTAGAAAAGCCCCTGAAGTCTTCCAAGAAGATTTCGATAAAATTTTGGACAAGTTTGAATCACAAATTATTGCAAACTAGTGCAGTTTGTAAACTTCCAGGGAATCTCAAATGCCTAGGGGGCTTTCTGCGAAATGCTCCTTGTCTTCTTCATTGAGACAGAACCAGGTGCGTGGAGGCACCCTAGAGCACGCCGTGCGCCACCTCCTGCTTGTGCCCTGGCCAGCGAGGAGATGTCCTGGAGCCGCACCTCGAAGCCACGACACCCCCATCCCTCTCTCTCCCTGGCCGATCTCCTTCTTCTCCCGTTGAGCTCTCCCTTCCTCACGTGAAACCTTACAGTAGTCCATGGCTGCCACCTAGGGTCACCGTTCTATGCCTCCCCCAGCTCGGCCGACGTGCTGAGAAGCTCCGTAGCGTCGCCCTCTTCTTCCCCGTCCAAGGAATCGACCTCAACCGCCTGGAGTCGCCGCCGATTCGCCGAAATTCCTCGCAGGTCCCGAGCTCGCCGCCACCAAAATCCGCCGCCACCGGCCCTCCTCCGGCCCAGCCAACCTCGTCGGAGCACTCCTGGTGAGTCCCCGGTCCGGCCGGAACCCTCCCCGCGCCTCGCCGCTCGCCCTAGCGCCGCCCATGGCCGGCCGCCCGCGTGCCTGGGAGCCGGTCGGCTGGGCAACGGCCCAGGCCGACCTGGCCAGGCTGGCCAGCCTACGTGGCCTTGGGCCCCCCAGTCAGCCTCTATGGGTCAATTGACCCTGTGTACAAAAAGTTACTGCAAGCAATTTTTTGTTTCTAGAAATTTCAGAAAAATGTCAAATGTTGTAAAATTCATAGGAAATTACCTGTTCATCAGAAAAATGTGTATGACCTATCAAATTGCTCAGAAAAACATACTCTACATGTTTATGTCAAATTCATGCATCTTTAGACAACTTTAATCCCTGTCTAATTAGAAGAACTAATCGGAACCCTTATTGCAAATTAGGGTTTGTCGGATTGCAATCCCAAGGCATCCGAACCCTCCTAACTTGTTCTTTATGTCGTAGGGTTTATCTTGTGCATTCTCAACTTGTCATATCATCATGCTTGATTGTGCATCAATGCATTATTTGAATGTGTTGTTTCTTTTCCGGTGTTTCTTCCTCTCGGTAGAATCCGAGACTGCGTCCGAGATCAACGCCAATACTGATCAGATCAACTACATCGAAGAACAAGGCAAGCGTAAACCCTTTGATGCATTTCTAATCCTATGATTTACAAATGTTTCGAGACTCCACCATATCTGCATGCGTTCAACTGTCGTTTACTAAAACTTAGAGTAAACCTATTCTGATGCATGCCCTGCTATTGTCAACTATATATCTATGATCCACTGCTCCTAGCATGACTAGGTTATGCTTTAGCGTCACCGGAAACTTACTATTCTATGCTTAGCCATGCTTAGTAATTACTATTGCAATTCCGGTATCTGGGTTTGAAGCTTATATGAATCTAGCTTGATAGATTGTCGTGGTACTGTGGAGAATTGATAAAACTTGACAACAGGCATGGATGAGCCGCCACGCGCGTTGTGGTTATTTGACTCATTCTTGTCGCCCTAGGACCCGAGTTCTTGTCTCTTGATCCAAGATGAGCGTACAACCGCACGTGGAGGTATGGGACTCCCGTCGACTGAATAACTTGCTTAGACTTATCCATGAGCTACCTAGTTCGGGCTTTCCATTTGGCATATGCATTGAAAATGTTTTGGAAAGAGATGGAGGTGCATCATACAGGAATGCAGCCGAGGTTGCTTGAGGCGGATTCCTCTGGTAACCAACCTCGCCGTGCAACAAACGGTTCCGCGTCGGAGAACGGCCGTCTTGCGATGGCGGACTAAAACCTTTTGGCGTGGCTCATGGAATAGGTCGACGTGAGGTAAAGGTTGTAGGCGGCCATCACCCCGCTAAGACTCCTTGCAAGGGTCCAGGGGACGGTCGTCACGTGTGGGTAAAGTTGTGCACCCCTGCAGGGTTAAATCTTTTCAAAAAGCCGTGTCCATGGTTATGGATGACTTGGAGACAGATGCTAGATCATAGTCAACTTGAACCTAATCTTAAAAGTGCCAACTTAAGAGTGAGGCTCTGGATCACTTCCTCGGGGTCGAGGGGGTGATATGAGATGAGATGTTCTGAAGGTAATGACTTGGTGGATGCTCCATGTTTAAAAGAGCTTGCGAGATGCTCTCTTATCCCCTTTACAAATTCTGAGTAGTCCTCGCCTGGTGTCATTTTCACAAAGAAAACTTGCTTTCTGCAAAGAGCTACACAAAAAGACCTTGATGCCATCATATAGTGTAGAAGGTCAGCTTGCTGAGTACACCCTTGTACTCGCCCTTGTTTAATGTTGTTTTTTCCACAGAGGAGACCGCCGTAGGTAACGAAGGTGGTTTCTATGCCGATATCGACTTCGACGACTAGTTTGGGGTTCCCAGGCAGCAGCCTAAGATCTACGGGTTGGGACGTCGCTTATGTTCAGGGCCTCTTAGGCCATTTGCTATCTTGTTATGTAGCATAACATAATTTGCTTTCCGTTGCTTGTTGTAATGTTGGTCAGTGACCTCTGCGTGTAATAAGTTGGATCTTTACTCTATTAAGAGTTGAACTACTACTACTTTGAGTCGTAGAGTCACTGTTGTGTTACCAGTTGTGGTTACCCATCTCGTGCATGATGCGTGTATGGATATAAAGTGCACGAGAGGGGTTTAAGGCTCTCGAGCTCTCTGTTATGCAGTCTTGGTTATGATTAGTTTCACGGCGCTTCGAGATGTGTAGAGCCGATGTTTAATTCCGGCCTGCCTGCCGATGGTGTTCCGGCCTGGGACTGGTAACCCCAGTATCACTCGTTGCTAGCGTGACTAATACACATAACATCGCTGTATTGCTTAGAACCCGGGGTCCGACAGATGTCTAGCTTGTTTGTATTGAAGCGAGATGATATCTCTTCTTTGGATATGTTATGTTCCGTCCTTTGATTTGAGGTTGGGCTATCGTAAAATCAAAGTCAGCTCCAAAGACTATCTTGACGATGTTTCTACTAGTGGTGTTTCACTATAGTACATCTTCACGCCTTTGGTCTGACCAGTACTTTTGCCTCGTTCATGACATATGAGTCATCTTCTTGGAGTATTTTGATTAGCTTGTTGTTGAGCCCATCGATGACATTCTTATCTTCTCCATGTTTGGGTAAATTCATAATGAACATTTGGCACTAATGTTGGAAACTTTTGAGAACCAACTTCGTGTCACCGCGAAGCATGTGTTCTGGTTGTTGGAAGAGTCTTCCTCTGGTTCACGTGCACTTGCTAAAAGTTTTTGTCGTGGATGATCCTTGATACTTTGCTAGTCAGCGTTGTTCCCTTCCCTTTGTTTATACCCGAAGTTCTAATCATCTCACACATTGTGTGAATTCGTCAGCCATATGAGGACCCCAAACTTTTAAATCATGTTGTAAGCGGTCTCTTCATGCCAAAGACTTGGATCCCAAGAAGGAAGTTATCCTACCGTGTTTCCCTGAATCTCTGTTGTCTACTCATCCTAGTGGTGTAAAGTGAATCATAATCTCTGGCAAAGATTTTGATAGACCTGGATGAATAAAGAGGTTCCTTTGTATCTGCAACAATGTCGAAGAGTTACTATGATTGTGAAATCAAAAGTTCTCTTATTTCATGATTCAAGTGTGCTTCTACGAGTCACCCATTTTTAAAGAGTGTCTCTTCCTGGTATCAAAGGCAATGCAACTCCTTGCTACCTCGTCCATTCGTATTTTTTTCAAGCGCGGAACCATTGCCTACCAAAATTAAAACTTCTTCAATTTCCTTTGTCACCCTTGACATGTTTCATGTTTGTCATCTCAGGAGATTTTTACAAACAATCCTTCTATGAGTTGACCATGAGATGCTCGATCTTCCTGAAGATCAATCTTTCTAGAATTTTCCCTTTTTCCTTTAGTTCAGTTGAGCAACAATGTCAAATGAAGCTTCATGACGTTATGGGTCAACATCTTCAACAAAGAAGATCATCATGGGATTAACAAGACTGTTGAAGACTAGTGTACCCTTGTTCCCTTCTCTCTTGTACTACCCTATGAATCTCGGGATGAGATTCTTGTAAGGGGGATAGATCTGTAACATCCCTCTTTTAGCTAAATCTAATTTAGGAATTGTTTGTGCATCATCAGCATCATTTGTTTTCCAAAAAAAATGCACAAAAGAATTAAATTTGAAACCCTTATATGTGCAAATCCTCCTCTATTTTAAAATACTCCCAAAAATGTTTCAAACTAAAGTTACATGGAACTTCTATTATGTTAAGAAGTCCATGTTTATTTTGAAAACTTCAGATTAGTTTGAATCCTTCAATAAGTTTCAAATCAGCAAAATAGAGTTTGAAAACAAAATCAGAAAAAGACTTTCGAAAAAAGGGGTTTTCCTTTCCTCTCTCCCTCTTGGGCTATTCTTAGCCCAGCTGAAGCCCAACTGAAGCCCACCTTAGCCCAGCCCATCTCCCAGGAGTCATCTTCAACCTCCGTTACTCGAAGCACCTGCGTGTCGACGCCGTCGTTGTCGCCGGTGCCAAGATGCGTGCCACCGCCCTCGGATGCCTACAAGAAGCCCCAGCCGCCGTCGGAAGGAACCCTAGCGCCTCCTCCTTCTCCCTGGCTCTCTCTCTCTCTCTCGCATCGTGCCCAAAACCCTAGCTCCGGCCATCGCCTCGCGTCGCCGTTCCGGGCCGCCCCGATCTCCAGAGAGTAGCCTAGCAGCTCCGCCTCGCTGCCAGCAACCTTTCCGTCGAAGGAATCGACCCCGCAAGATGTACAACGACCGATTCGAGCCCGTTTTCTCCGCCAGGCCGAAGCTCACCGGCAGCCATGGTGTCACCGTCCGGCCTCCTCAGCTCCCTCTGACCATTTCGTCGCGCTTCTGGTGAGCTCACGGTGCTCCAGCACCTCTCCTTCTTCTCCCCCGTGCCCTGTGCCGCCTTGCCGGCGAGCACCTGCGAGCGCCGCCGCGCCATTGCTCACCGCCGGTGACTCCGGTGACCTTTTGGTCCAGCGCTGCCCCCAAATGGCTTCCCGCATCACCCCGCGTCCAACGCGCGCAGCCGCACGCTCCCGCACGCGCTCCAGCGCCGTCGCCGTGCTCGACCTGGCACGGTGGTGCCATTTTTCCCCCTTTTATTCTTTTCCAAAATTGTTTTCTATAGTTAACAAATATATGACAGGTGGGGCCTAATGTCAGGTATTTAAACATTTCCAAAATGTTTTCATAATTAATAAAACCCTGACAGTGGGTCCAAGCTGTCAGACTTTTAATATTTTCCAGAATTTCAGAATTTGAATAAAACTTGTTAAATTCATAACTAATTCTCTGTTTATCAGAAAAATGCAAATGACCTATCAAAATGTTTAGAAAAATGAGATCTACATTTTGGTATCAAATCATGCATGCTTAAACTACTTTGAACCCTGCCTAATTAGAAGAACATAATCGAACCTTTCATAATGTGTGGGGTTTATGGAATTGCAAAGTGTTATGCATTCCAACCCTATTTAAATTGATGATCATCTAATAGGGTTAATTTGAATACCTTAATATGTCATTCCATCATCCTTGTTTGTGCATTAATACCATGCCTTGATTGTTGTTATTCGTTTCCGGTGTTTGCTTCTTCGCGATAGAACACGAATCCGAGATCGAGTGGACAACACCGAGGACCAATACTTGTCCATTGACGTATTATTCAAGAAGAAGAATCCCGAAGATCTATTTCTATTTTGAATATCAACCAGCAAGGCAAGTGTCTGATCCTATGTTTTTAAAGTATTTCAATTCTTGCTAAGTATCGCATACGATTCAAATGTCTTTTATCGGTAGTTAGAGTTATCCTATCTTATGCATGCTCTTGTCACCTAAATTCCCTGATCCACTGCTCCTAGCATAACTAGGTCTCGCTTGTTTGCATTGCTAGAGCCTTTATATCTTCTATGCTTAGCCATGCTTAGTTGGTAAACTCTGATCCATCCGGTTGATGAATCCGAGCTGTGAATGAACCTAGTATGATAGGTTGACGTGGTATGATCAGTGAGTTGTGTGATTAAACATGCTAAAGGCTTGGATGAGCCGCGACATGGGATGTGGTTATTTGACTCATTCTTGCCGACCCTAGGACCCGAGTTCTCGCCTCTTGAACCAAGACTGAGCGTACAACCACACGAGGCCCTATAATGGCACCCTCTCGACTAACTAACTTGCCTAGTCTGTTCCATGAGTCACATAGATCAGGATTTCCATTTGGCATACGCATTGAAAAGGCGTGGAAAAGGTTTTCAAAGGTGCATCATACATGACGTGGCCGGGGTGAAGGATGCTGCGGGCATTGAACTGGATCCCCTGCGCACAACCTTAAGGACCAACTTCGGGACTTGACCCGTTACGGCGGAACAATCCTTATGGCGTGACTCATGGTTTGGGCAAAAGTAAGGTAAAGTTCGTGGTCAACCACCCTCTGCCAGCCCTCCTTGGAAGAGAGCTTTACCGGTGGCACTAAGAGTCGGTTGGCACATGTGGGTAAAGTTGTGCACCCCTGCAGGGTTAAATCTTTTCGAAAAGCTGTGTCCACGGTTATGGACGACTTGGGAACGGATTCTGTGATCATAGAGAACTTTAACCTAATCGTAAAACTTGTCCAATAAAGTGTGCTTAGGATGCTTCCTCTAGGTTGAAAGAGGGGGTGATCCTGGTGGAAAGGTTTAGCTGATGATGATTCGGTGGATTTGAATATTGAGATATTTGTTGGATTCAAAAGAGGATACAATTGCTCGGTGGATCTAAATAGTAGTTGTTGCTCGGTGGATATAAGAATGATGACTCGGTGGATAATTCAATGATGATCAAAGATATCGCTCTCTTATCCCCTTTTAAAGGTTCTAGATAGACGAGCTTCTCTTCTATCTGTTTTATGCAAATAAAACTTGCTTTATGCAAAGAAACTCCACAGAAGGCCTATCTAGCCAACATGTAGCTACTAGGTTAGTAAGTCTTGCTGAGTACCTTTTGTACTCAACCTTGCCTCGTTGATATTTTTGCAGCAGTGTAAGTTTACCATCGAAGGTTCTGGACGACATCGACATCGACATCGACGAGTAGCTTGGGGTTCCCAGGCGGCAGCCTGGAATCTATGGATTGGGACGTCACCGTTATGCTCCAGGCCTCTTAGGCCATTTGGTCTTGCTATGTCTAATAGCATAACTTCACTTTCGTTGATTGATGATTGACAGGTCAGTGACCTCTGCTTGTAATTTGCTTCTTGCTCTTTTAAGAGCTTGCTATATTACTTTTGAGTCATAGAGTCACTGTTGTTTTACCGATTCCCTCACTGTAAGGCTCTCGAGCTCTCGGTTAGGCTTATGTCAGATGAAGGTCTGGATTTGTCTAGCCTTGATCCCGCGGGTCCCCATAATCTTGGTGCCTCCAGGATGAATAGAGTAAGGAGTATCATGGCCTCCTTCAGAATGGACTGCTTCAACTCCTCAATGTTAGGAATGCATAGGAGGCCATTATACCAAAGTACGCCTTCCTGGTCAATTGAAAACCTAGGTACTTCCACTCGTCCCATCCTACGCTTGATACCTTTGATACTCTCGTGTCCCTTCTAAGCTTCCTTAATGATGTCAGAGAGCGTGGGTCGGATTTCAAGATTTGCTAGGAAACCGTGGCTTACAAGCTTGAGTCCAAACTTCTCAAACTCCTCGCACAGGGCTAGCTGGCTTGACTTTAATAGGGTATTCAGGGAACATGGTTCTCGGCTGAGGGCATCAGCGACCACATTTGCTTTACCAGGATGGTAATGAATGCCTAGGTCGTTGTCCTTGATGAGCTCAATCCATCTCCTCTGCCTCATGTTCAATTCCTTCTGAGAGAAAATATATTTCAGGCTCTTATGATCGGTTCCCCATAAGATAGTGTCGCCATGTCTTGAGGGCATGGACAACAGCGGCAAGCTCTAGGTCATGGGTGGGATAGTTCAACTCGTGCGGGCGAAGCTGACGGGATAGGTAGGTGATGACCTTTCCATCTTGCATCAAGACACTTCCAAGCCCAAGCTTGGAGGCATCGCAGTAGACGTTGAAGCTCTTGGTAATATCGGGCATGGTTAGGATAGGGGCTGACACAAGCCTCTTCTTGAGTTCTTGGAAACTTTCCTCGCACTTCTCAGTCCATTCAAACTTCTTATCTTTCTTAAGTAGCTGGGTCAACGAACGAGCAATACTAGAAAACCCTTCTACAAACTTCCGGTAATATCTGGCTAGCCCAAGGATTGCTCGGACTTCGGTGGGATTGGTTGGGGCTTTCCTTTCCAGGATAGAGGTAATTTTGGAAGGGTCCACGGATACTCCACCGGCTGAGATGACATGGCCTAGAAATCCAACTTCTTTCAACCAAAATTCACACTTGCTGAATTTGGCGTAAAGCTGGTGCTCGCGCAGGGTTCCCAATACTAGCCGCAGATGCTCTACGTGCTCTTCTTTGGTCTTGGAGTAGACTAAGATGTCGTCGATGAAGACCACCACAAATTTGTCTAGGAACTTCATGAATACCTTATTCATGAGGTTCATGAAGTAGGCAGGGGCATTGGTTAGGCCGAAGGACATGACCGTGTACTCAAATAGGCCATAGCGTGTGGTGAAAACAGTCTTGGGAATATCGGATTCTCGGACCTTCAGCTGATGATATCCAGTGCGGAGATCAATCTTGGAGAACACCCTTGCTCCACTTAGCTGATCAAACAGGTCTTCGATCTTTGGGAGTGGGTATTTATTTTTTATGGTCACCTCATTCAGTTTACGGTAGTCCACACACAGGCGTATGGTACCGTCTCGCTTGTCCACAAAGATAACGGGCGATCCCCATGGTGATGCACTGGGACAAATGAGGCCTTTGCTGAGCATATCAGCGAGTTGCTTCTTTAACTCCTCGAGTTCTTGGGGGTTCATACGATAAGGTCTTTGAGCAATAGGAGCTGTTCCGGGAACCAACTCAATTATGAACTCGATATCCCGGTCAGGGGGCATACCTGGCAGCTCCTCTAGAAAGATGTCGGGGTATTCGCATTCCACCGGTACTTGGTCAAGAGTCGGCCCAGCGACAGACTTCTTATAATAAGCCTTTCGGGATGGCATGGTGGCGATGTGCTCAATCTGGATTCCATCACTTTTGGTCACGGTAATTGCTTTTTGGGCACAGTCTATGTGACCATGGTACTTGGACATCCAATCCATCCCAAGTACCACGTCCAATCCCTTTGTACCAAGAATAATCAAGTTGGCTTGGAACGACACCCCATGGATAACTATGGGTACCCCTTCGCAGGTCAAGTGTGCCCTAACTTGGGAACCGGGAATTTGAACTATCATATTGCGAGCCATTTTGGATGCGGTCAACCCACCCTTGGTCATGAACCTCTCGGTAACAAAGGAATGTGAAGCCCCAGAATCAAATAACACTCTTGCGGGGACTGAGTTGACGAGAAACATACCTAGAGCAATGTCAGGTGCCTCAGCAGCTTCTTCAGCGGTCACATGATTCAGACGACCTCTTGCATTGTTGGCTTGAGTCTTCGTGTTCCTCTCGGTGGTTCCACGGCCTTGACCCTGGTTGGGTCGCGGTGCACTGAGGCTCAGTGCAGATGACTTCTTTAGGGGACACTCCTTAGAGAAATGTCCGAGCTGACCACAAGTGTAGCAGCCACTTCCTTGGCTGCGGTTGGCGGGGTTGAAGGTGTTGCGGTTGCCTCTAGAAGGATTTCCGCCGGTAGGGCGGCTGCTTGGATATTGGCGGTTGGGGTTATTGGGCTTGGGAGCCTGAGAGGCGAACCTCTGAGGGGGTGGCGCAGACCTTGACGGGGGCATGCTGCAGGACCTTTGACTGCTTGTTCCTCCCTGACTCATCATCCTTCTCTTGCGGCTTTCGCGGGTAGCTTTATTCTTGTCTTCCACCATGATAGCTGCGTCCACCAGAGCTTCCAGGTCGTTGTAAGGCACAGCGACCAGGTAGGGCTACAGATCTTCCTAGAGTCCATTCATGAAGCGTTCCCTCTTCTTTTCATCTATGTCAATGTCGTTAGGGGCATACCTCCCCCAGGTAGCGAACTTGTGAAGGTACTCGGTGACACTCATCCCACCTTCCTTGAGGTTGAGGAACTTGTCGCGCATAATCTTGATCAGTCCAGTGGGAACGTGGGCCTTGCGGAACTTGCTCTTGAAAGCATCCCAAGTCATAACTTGGCCTTCGAGCTGCATGGCCCAGACATTTTCCCACCAAGCACCCGCTGCTCCTGCTAGGAAGTGAGTGGCGTATAGCACCTTCTCATTCTCTCCAACTCCCACATACTCAAGTTTGTTCTCGATGGTGCGGAGCCAGTCGTCGGCGTCAAGGGGTTCGGTGGACTTGGCAAAGGTTGGTGGGTTCGAGTTCTAGAAGTCCCTAAGCTTGCTGCGGGGCTCATCGTCATCATTGCCACCATGATTGTTGTGGTGGGTGGCGATTTGTGCGAGGTGCTGAAGGGTTGCGAGGTTGGCTTGGCGCTCGGCTCGCGCGGCTTCGCGGTCTTCAAGCATGAGCCGCAACAGCTGCTCCATGCTTGGCTCAGGGGGTGGTCGCGGATTGCCTCCAGCTTGGCCTCGCATTTTCGGAGCCATTCTGGAGAGAGGGGGGTTTGGTGAGATTCATAACAAGGAAAACTTATGCATGCTTCAAATAGAAAGAGAGGTACTATACTCATGCATAGCACACATCCATGGCAACATACATAACAAACTCCAACAACCATGCATAGCAAGTTCAGGCATACATCATATATACAAGCAAAAGAGCGCCAAACATGTCCAAGCACACACATATCACCAAGTCTCATACATCACCCAAGGCAAATGGTTCTAGAAGACCATACAACATCGATACGCCAAAGGGAGCAAGCTAATAACTACACGGCAGCCTATGTGAGAGGTGTGGTGGAATCTACTCGTCGCCGCTAACGTGGGGGACTAACTCCTCGGGGTCCTCCTCACTAGGAGTCTCAGGAGCGTAGAAGTCAAGGATAGCGTCGCGGTCCTCACCGCTCTCGCTACCACGGTCATCGTCGGTGCTAGCGGGCTCCTCGTCTGTAACGACCCAAGATTTTATCAAATTTTGGGGGAAAATTTTCGTTTTTATTTTGCTTGTGTTGATTGAAAATTCACAGGGATTTAAAACTTTTTGAGTCTATTTGAAAGCTTTATTAGAAAAACTATTTTAAACCTTCTATTATTTTCTTGAAGAACTTCTTTGAGAAGGATCAAGTATCCAAATGCTATTTCCTCTGCAAGCTTGCTTGCAAAAGAAATGTCTTACAAAGTGATTTATAAAGCTTTCTATGCCAAAGGAATGTTTGAAAAGTATATTTCAAAAACTATGCTGTAAAAGCTTTTCTCTGATTTTAAAAAGGGATTATTTAAAACCCAAATTCTATTTGCATTATGCAAATAAGCCCTTTGGCTAAGATATAGAGTTTTATTTGGAAAATCATGTTTTATTCTGAAAACTTATCTATTACTGTTTTGTATTGTTTATTTGAATTTTAGAAAATTTTACAAAGTTGTTTGAATCTGTTTGGAGCCAAAATGCAAAAGTTATAAAGAAAAGAGAAAAACAGAAAATGGAAAATGAATCAGAACAAAAAAAAGAAGAAAGGAAGAGGCCAGCCCACTTGGGCCGATCCGGGGCCCAAACCGGCCGAGCCAGCCCAGGAAGGAAACCCGAACCGGTACCCTTCAGTTTTCTTCTCTCCCTCTGACAGGTGGAGCCCACCTGTCAGCACCTTCTTCTCTAGCCGTTTCCTCTCACTGGTAACGGAACCTCGCCGGAGTAACGCCCCCCCCCCTTGAATTCGCGCAAGTAATTGGCCATAAAGCCACGGCTATAAGAAGCCCGTACTCCCCTCCTCCATCTCCCTTTCGACCTCCTGCCCGAGACGCCGCCAAGGCCGAGGAATTCCTCGTCAGACCTCCGCGAGTCTGCGAGCGTCGCCGGACAAATTCGACGTCCTCAGTGAGACCCCGTCCTCCACCTCTTCCCAATCCCCTCCACCTTGATCCTGCGCACCTCCTCACGCCCTCGGTACATTTTGTTTCGCAGGAAATCGAGCGCGGCGTCGTGAACCCGAAGCTCTTCGTCGCGCCGTCGGTCTCCAGCCGTACCCCTCTCCTCCTTCTGCAAGCAAACGGGGGCGCCGATCAAGCTCTCGGGAAGACCTCATCGTCCTAAAGCCCGTCGTGGTCTCGCCGTAGACCAGGGATCGCCAGAACCCCGCCGGCCTTCGTCCCTAGTACACCCTCGCCGGAATCCACGTCGGAACCCTAGCCCCCACGGTGAGCCTCATCCAGATCTGATCTGGTTCGTTTGATCTAGATCCAAGGGTCCAAAACAGATCACTTAAGCCAAAAGGTACCGGTCCATCCGGGACGTCCAGATCACTTTAGATCTAACGGCCCATGACCCTGATCCGAATGAACCGGTACGGGCCTATCAGATCAAGCCACGTGTAGGCTCCTGGTTAAAACAGAAACTCGAATTAGATTTTGAGATCAGATTTGATCTGAATCTTCAAAAATTCATATCTTTTGATCCCTGCATCCAAAATTAGCAAATAATATACCGTTGGAATCCTTAGGAAGTTTAGAATCCATCAGTACCATAAAATCTTATATTTTATGGGTTAAATTTGAATCTATTTGTAGAATTGAATCAAACCTTCTGTTAGCTTGATTAATTCATATCCTTGGTTCTGTCCATCCAAAAATTACAAATTTGTAGTCTTTGGAATCCTCTCAACTTGTAGAACATCATAGAATCAATAAAATCCAAATTTGATACGTGCACACACTTTGTGCATTCAAATTTGCCCAAATCACTATTTTGGTGATAATTCAAGTTCCAAAATTTATTTTTGAGTGATTCCAATTGCAGTGACTTTGTATTACTGCAAGCTATCCAGTAGCATCACTCCCATATTTTCCTGAACCATGTCTCAATTATTCAAATTCTAATATGAGAATTTGAGTTTTCCTATATAGATATTTCTATTTCAATCAATGATTCCTTCTACTTTAGAAAACCCTATGATCATACCTAGCTATCAAATATCATCTTGAGATCACTTTGATCCAATATCATGTCCATCTAGGTACATCATATCTAGTTCACACATATTCAAATTTCAATTGTGTCATTTGAGTAAAGTGTGATACATCTTAATCATAGAATTCTATTTTCCTATTGTGGTGTTGATTCAATTCTACTACCATAGCTCATGATCATACCTATCCATCACCATCATACTAAATAACATCCAATCTTATTCGACCCCAAGCCTATGTGTAACATGTACTATTTTGAGTAAGTGTTATCACACTTTATTCAGTAGTGTTATGTTGCATTATTCAATACTTTTGTGAATCTATTCACATAAGTCATTCCTAAACCATATCCTTTACCTATAGCCATTTATTTATGTCTACTCAATCTTAGCCTTGTATTGAACTATTCAATTTGCATTTGAGTTAATTGAGTACTTCAATGTTATAAGAATCCTAGCCTAAGCTTAAGTGTAATATATACTATTTAAGAATAATTGTTGTTACACTTATTCAATAGTATTGCTATTGCACTATTTTGTCTCTGATGTGATTTATCCACATGAGATATTCCAAGATTCAATATGCTTTGATAAAGCATAAAGAATCTCACTCACCACATTTTGTCTAATTCATATATATTCAAATTGCATTTGTGCTACATGAATAGAATATGAATTCATCTCAAACTTAGGTTCTATTAATGTGGAGTTGTTATAACCCGTACCATAGTATGTGTTATACACCATGTTGATCAATGAACCATTTGAGCCATGTCCTCCAATATCAATCATTCATACCCAATCCAATGCCTACTTAGTTTTGTTCACATGTATTGAAATATTCAACTTGCAAATGTGCTAATTGAGTAATTCAAGCATTCTTGAAACCCAGCCTAGTTCCTAAATACAACAGATGCTATTTAAGAGTAATTGTTGTCACATTTACTCAATAGTGTTGTAGTTGCACAAATTGACTCTTGTGTAATCTATTACACATGAGCTATTCCTAAAACCCTTATGCTTTGATAAAACATAAAAACTTCATCAATTATATTATGCCTAATCCAATTCTCTCTCAAATCATATTGATCTATCCCAACTAAGCTCTCCGATTCATATCTCCCAAATCATGATCCTTTGCCATATCCTTCTATCATAACATATCAATAAGTCAAAATTGTTAAACAAACCCATTTCAATTGTTTGTTTATTTGATTGTGTTTGTATGGTATGTTTATGGTATGCTATTTCCCTGTGCTATAGTTTTTGCGAAGAGCTACGAGCTTAGTTGAGAAAAGAGGAAAGATCGTATTCTTCAAAAAGGCAAGTGACACACATGTTTCCCTCACCCATTTTACTTATGCATTAGTCGTTCACCTCTTGTAGTATGCATGATAGGTGTTTTACGCAACTGTTTTATCAAATGCTTAGATCCTAGTAGTGTGTAGCTATCCCTCAAACCCCACCTGATAGGATGCTAAATACTTTGTTAATTTTGATGCCATGCTAAAATCACTTGAAAAGTGTTTTGTGAAAAGTTAAGAACTTCAACTAAAATGAAACACCTGGGTGGAATGGTTTGATAAGATGAGGTGAGGTAGGTGGATTCTGGGACGCAAGCCTCATAAAGAGGATGTGGGAACAGAGTACCGCTCGGGATGGCCACCCAGGAACAAAGAGATGGCTATGTCTTCCATGCTTAGTGTACTTCCAGTGCAGCCTTATGACATTATGGGCTCTGTCTTGACTGATTAGAATGTGGGAGTGCAGCTTGTCGGCAAGAAGTGGTGGTAGTCAAATTATAGGTTGGGAACGGTGCTTGCCAAGTTAGTTGTCCTCTCCTTCTAAAAGGTCTCGTTTCATTTTATGTATGGGCATAAAATGAATCGTAAGGTGAAAGTGCACAACCCTTGCAAGGTGTTTAAATCTAATCGATTAGTCGTGTCCTCGGTTATGGACAATTGAGTCTCTAGACATGGAATGTATGGAATAATCTCATCACCGATTCTGAATTATTAAAATTTGTCTAGAAACCCCTAGGTAGGAACTAAGGACCATACACTCTGAGGGGTGGTGGTACCTGAGGTTCCAACTTTGTTGAGTTGCGCCCAGAACTACATACCGGCCAGTATGTAGTGTATGGGGGTTGTCTTGGCCCTTGAAAAATAAAATTTGTTGAAAGAAAGTATTAAAATGGATTTATAGGATAAAATCTGCTTTATGCAAATCAGCCTATGAGATCTACCAGCCAAATGTCATGTAGTATAGGCTTTCCACAAAAATGCCACCAAATATGTGTCATTTGCCAGTACATCATTGTACTGACCCCTTTGGGGCTGCATATTCAAACGTGCAGGTTTTATTTTGAGTAAGGAACCAGGAGTAGGATCTCGAGCTTACATTCCAACACGTCTGCCTGTGGCACTTGATGAAGATGGAAGCTCACTGCAACTATGCTTTATGCTGTGTACTCATAAGGTAGAAGACCTATGTAACTGGATTTACGATGTAATATTGATGCTATTGCAATGATTACTATATTTTGTACTGTGGTGCTATCTACTGATCCAGGGAATGGCACAGATACACAGGAGATTTGCCTTTAGTAAAAGGCGGGTCGTTACAAATGGTATCAGAGCATAGTGTTGCCTGTAGGATCGAGACCCTAGGTTTGGAATTAGAAATAGGAAGACCCTAGGATAAAAATTTCTATCTCATCTTACTTCTATTTATTAAAGAAAAATGTTTGCATTCTTGAAAACTCCATGTATTTCTCCCCTACTTCATTTTCAAATGATTTCCCTAGATGACCCACTCACCGAATCCATCAAGAAAGGACAAAGGATAGATGGACACAATGTGCCAGAAGTGTGAGACTGAAGCTCCACATATTTCCCTTGACTCAATGTGAAGGACTACATTGAAGGCCAAATGAAGAACCTGGAGAAAGACTCAAGTGGAGACTTCATAATACTCAGCAAGACCTCAAAGAAGAAAAGAAAGATACTACTGCATTGAAGGCAACCATAAGTCAACTTCAAGGTGACATGGAAAAATTGGTATCTGAACTTAGTGTTCAAGGAGACCTCATCAAAACCAAGGACGAGCAAATTGCCAATCTATAGAAGCAGCTAGACCAGAACAATGGATTTGCATGAAAGAGAACCAAGAAACCTTAGTTGGACTTCCATTTAGGAAATTTTAATAAGCAACGACGTGTAATAGACGTTATGGTCATACCGACTTGTGGATGATCGTACCTTCCCGTTTGTTTGAAAACTAGTTTGCTTGTTATGATGAATGTTGTTAGATATTGCTTGTAGGATAAATTGTTTTGATCTGTTTTGTTTTGGGTAAGATTTTATTCTTTAGATCTCTTCTATCTAATTCTTATCTATGCAAGGACCTAAACTAGCCCTAAAGCCCAAACCAAAGTTTTCTCAACGACAGAACAACTACAATGACCCTCAGTTGGAGATAAGGATTCAGAGTACAACAACAAGAGATAGTGTTTCGAGTACAAGAGACTGGAACATTACGCAAGAGACTGCACAAAGGATGATGCCCCAAGACTCCAGTAAGCTAGGATAGCTAAAGGATACCTCGCAAACAATAAGAAGACACCCCAAGGTATAGCTAATGTGGAAGTAATACTATTCAACCACCTCATGCAAGAAAGGTGGAAAGAGCAAACAGAGCAATGGAAAGAGCAAACAGAGCAATGGAAAGGATTTCAATTCCTCTTAAATGGCATACCAAAGGATCTACAACTTAAAGTTTATTGCCATGAGCTTTGTTAAAAACCTCTAGCTAGGAACGATAGATTTTGTTTTCAAATTTCAAAATAGATTTGGGAACTTTGTTCCAATTTCAACAAAACTTTTGTTTAAAAGCTAGTGAGGTTGACCAAGAGTTAGAATGCGAGATGCACCAAACCAAATACAAGGTAATGATTGAGTGCGACATGGATTCGCGCCCATGACGACTACTCATATTGTTCGCTCTTGTATGCGGAATGGTAAATCTAGAGAGACATACCTACATGAGAGATGACGTCGTTAAACCATAACCTTAGGAGGATAATATGTTACATCCCTTATAGTGAGCCAGTGGCCAAAACGTAGGAATACGGCGAGAACTTGGACTTTTGAACGACTACACATTAATCAGAAGCGTTTTGCTCAGTGGACCTTGAAGGCGACGACTGTTCAGTTTTAATGACTACCAGTTCAATTCACCTCCCCGACTCTTCGTTTCGACTCCCCACGCGGCCCGTTTGACTACATCCCTGAGCCTATAAAAGAGAAGTCACTCCTCTCCAGAGAATCACAACAGAGACAACCACCACTACCTATGAGAATGCCTCCTGATTCCAAAGCTTTACGCCACCGAAGTCTACCCCATCCCGACCTGCAACATTATGAAGCAACTCTTAGAATCCCTGAAACTACTTTCTTACCCACGAGAGCTTCGTTAGATCCCTTTTCCCTGAAAAGGAATCCATCTTCGAGATATGATCAAGTTGATCAGCACCTTTCAACAACTATGAAGACGGTTGCTAAAGGAATTCTTAAGGACCATCTGGTACTAATGGCAGATAGCATGATGAGCATCGGTATCAAGAAAAGATTCAACAATGCTGGTTATAAGGCAACCTTCTGTCCCTTAAAGGTGCCAGTATCTCTTACAGAATCTACCTTGTTTACCCCTATGAAATGCATGAGAAGACTGCAGAGAGATGCCATCCTAATTCATTGGGATGTGTGGTCTCATCATGTTCATGGGGCAAGCATGCAGTACTTGGCACAGATTCATCTTTTGAGACTCTGCAATGAAAATCAGCTAAAAGGCGACAAGGAGTATGGCGATAGCCTGTATGCAATCTTGGCCTTGGTGAGGACCGACCAAGAAAAGGCTAGATACACATTCTTGAAAGATGTGCAACAACCAGGAAGGTTACTAGAACAGAATGGTATCGTGGAAAATTGAAGAGCAAAATGATATAATGAAGCAACCATGAGATGAAGAACCTCTAAGGATGATAATTAGGAAGTTGAGATGATGAGAGAATACCCTCTAACTTGGCTTTCTGAATGACCCAAAGAGGAGACAACTCATCTTGGTCCTCTGATTGAACCAAAGAGTGACTCCTCAGTGTCCAAAGTAGTTCAACAACTACCTCGTTGGATAGAAAACTCTACAATAGAGTAAGGTTACCTCAAGCAACCCCACAAGGAAGGTTGATGCCCAGATTTGTGAATACACACCCACCTATTGTAAATGAAGATGTAGACTACCTTGTTGAAGACAACGCAATGGATGATATCTGCTTATCACCAGAATTGGATGGAACCCTTGGTGTGCCCACTTTTGAACATAGTTATGAATATCAAAATTTCTGAGAAGGACGATTTAGAGAAAATGGCTCAACAGCGAATGCAAGCTGGGAACAAAATGCAAGTGCCTAAGGAAGCATCAAGATACCACCAAGAGGAATTTTCTTTTAAGGGTGGTAGCCACCCAGATACCTAAACCCAGATAACCTAATACCTACCTTCTTTCTAGCCTTTCCAATCTCGAGGACGAGATTTCTTTTAAGGGTGGTAGTCTGTAACGACCCAAGATTTTATCAAATTTTGGGGGAAAATTTTCGTTTTTATTTTGCTTGTGTTGATTGAAAATTCACAGGGATTTAAAACTTTTTGAGTCTATTTGAAAGCTTTATTAGAAAAACTATTTTAAACCTTCTATTATTTTCTTGAAGAACTTCTTTGAGAAGGATCAAGTATCCAAATGCTATTTCCTCTGCAAGCTTGCTTGCAAAAGAAATGTCTTACAAAGTGATTTATAAAGCTTTCTATGCCAAAGGAATGTTTGAAAAGTATATTTCAAAAACTATGCTGTAAAAGCTTTTCTCTGATTTTAAAAAGGGATTATTTAAAACCCAAATTCTATTTGCATTATGCAAATAAGCCCTTTGGCTAAGATATAGAGTTTTATTTGGAAAATCATGTTTTATTCTGAAAACTTATCTATTACTGTTTTGTATTGTTTATTTGAATTTTAGAAAATTTTACAAAGTTGTTTGAATCTGTTTGGAGCCAAAATGCAAAAGTTATAAAGAAAAGAGAAAAACAGAAAATGGAAAATGAATCAGAACAAAAAAAAAGAAGAAAGGAAGAGGCCAGCCCACTTGGGCCGATCCGGGGCCCAAACCGGCCGAGCCAGCCCAGGAAGGAAACCCGAACCGGTACCCTTCAGTTTTCTTCTCTCCCTCTGACAGGTGGAGCCCACCTGTCAGCACCTTCTTCTCCAGCCGTTTCCTCTCACTGGTAACGGAACCTCGCCGGAGTAACGCCCCCCCTTGAATTCGCGCAAGTAATTGGCCATAAAGCCACGGCTATAAGAAGCCCGTACTCCCCTCCTCCATCTCCCTTTCGACCTCCTGCCCGAGACGCCGCCAAGGCCGAGGAATTCCTCGTCGGACCTCCGCGAGTCTGCGAGCGTCGCCGGACAAATTCGACGTCCTCAGTGAGACCCCGTCCTCCACCTCTTCCCAATCCCCTCCACCTTGATCCTGCGCACCTCCTCACGCCCTCGGTACATTTTGTTTCACAGGAAATCGAGCGCGGCGTCGTGAACCCGAAGCTCTTCGTCGCGCCGTCGGTCTCCAGCCGTACCCCTCTCCTCCTTCTGCAAGCAAACGGGGGCGCCGATCAAGCTCTCGGGAAGACCTCATCGTCCTAAAGCCCGTCGTGGTCTCGCCGTAGACCAGGGATCGCCAGAACCCCGCCGGCCTTCGTCCCCAGTACGCCCTCGCCGGAATCCACGTCGGAACCCTAGCCCCCACGGTGAGCCTCATCCAGATCTGATCTGGTTCGTTTGATCTAGATCCAAGGGTCCAAAACAGATCACTTAAGCCAAAAGGTACCGGTCCATCCGGGACGTCCAGATCACTTTAGATCTAACGGCCCATGACCCTGATCCGAATGAACCGGTACGGGCCTATCAGATCAAGCCACGTGTAGGCTCCTGGTTAAAACAGAAACTCGAATTAGATTTTGAGATCAGATTTGATCTGAATCTTCAAAAATTCATATCTTTTGATCCCTGCATCCAAAATTAGCAAATAATATACCGTTGGAATCCTTAGGAAGTTTAGAATCCATCAGTACCATAAAATCTTATATTTTATGGGTTAAATTTGAATCTATTTGTAGAATTGAATCAAACCTTCTGTTAGCTTGATTAATTCATATCCTTGGTTCTGTCCATCCAAAAATTACAAATTTGTAGTCTTTGGAATCCTCTCAACTTGTAGAACATCATAGAATCAATAAAATCCAAATTTGATACGTGCACACACTTTGTGCATTCAAATTTGCCCAAATCACTATTTTGGTGATAATTCAAGTTCCAAAATTTATTTTTGAGTGATTCCAATTGCAGTGACTTTGTATTACTGCAAGCTATCCAGTAGCATCACTCCCATATTTTCCTGAACCATGTCTCAATTATTCAAATTCTAATATGAGAATTTGAGTATTCCTATATAGATATTTCTATTTCAATCAATGATTCCTTCTACTTTAGAAAACCCTATGATCATACCTAGCTATCAAATATCATCTTGAGATCACTTTGATCCAATATCATGTCCATCTAGGTACATCATATCTAGTTCACACATATTCAAATTTCAATTGTGTCATTTGAGTAAAGTGTGATACATCTTAATCATAGAATTCTATTTTCCTATTGTGGTGTTGATTCAATTCTACTACCATAGCTCATGATCATACCTATCCATCACCATCATACTAAATAACATCCAATCTTATTCGACCCCAAGCCTATGTGTAACATGTACTATTTTGAGTAAGTGTTATCACACTTTATTCAGTAGTGTTATGTTGCATTATTCAATACTTTTGTGAATCTATTCACATAAGTCATTCCTAAACCATATCCTTTACCTATAGCCATTTATTTATGTCTACTCAATCTTAGCCTTGTATTGAACTATTCAATTTGCATTTGAGTTAATTGAGTACTTCAATGTTATAAGAATCCTAGCCTAAGCTTAAGTGTAATATATACTATTTAAGAATAATTGTTGTTACACTTATTCAATAGTATTGCTATTGCACTATTTTGTCTCTGATGTGATTTATCCACATGAGATATTCCAAGATTCAATATGCTTTGATAAAGGATAAAGAATCTCACTCACCACATTTTGTCTAATTCATATATATTCAAATTGCATTTGTGCTACATGAATAGAATATGAATTCATCTCAAACTTAGGTTCTATTAATGTGGAGTTGTTATAACCCGTACCATAGTATGTGTTATACACCATGTTGATCAATGAACCATTTGAGCCATGTCCTCCAATATCAATCATTCATACCCAATCCAATGCCTACTTAGTTTTGTTCACATGTATTGAAATATTCAACTTGCAAATGTGCTAATTGAGTAATTCAAGCATTCTTGAAACCCAGCCTAGTTCCTAAATGCAACAGATGCTATTTAAGAGTAATTGTTGTCACATTTACTCAATAGTGTTGTAGTTGCACAAATTGACTCTTGTGTAATCTATTACACATGAGCTATTCCTAAAACCCTTATGCTTTGATAAAACATAAAAACTTCATCAATTATATTATGCCTAATCCAATTCTCTCTCAAATCATATTGATCTATCCCAACTAAGCTCTCCGATTCATATCTCCCAAATCATGATCCTTTGCCATATCCTTCTATCATAACATATCAATAAGTCAAAATTGTTAAACAAACCCATTTCAATTGTTTGTTTATTTGATTGTGTTTGTATGGTATGTTTATGGTATGCTATTTCCCTGTGCTATAGTTTTTGCGAAGAGCTACGAGCTTAGTTGAGAAAACAGGAAAGATCGTATTCTTCAAAAAGGCAAGTGACACACATGTTTCCCTCACCCATTTTACTTATGCATTAGTCATTCACCTCTTGTAGTATGCATGATAGGTGTTTTACGCAACTGTTTTATCAAATGCTTAGATCCTAGTAGTGTGTAGCTATCCCTCAAACCCCACCTGATAGGATGCTAAATACTTTGTTAATTTTGATGCCATGCTAAAATCACTTGAAAAGTGTTTTGTGAAAAGTTAAGAACTTCAACTAAAATGAAACACCTGGGTGGAATGGTTTGATAAGATGAGGTGAGGTAGGTGGATTCTGGGACGCAAGCCTCATAAAGAGGATGTGGGAACAGAGTACCGCTCGGGATGGCCACCCAGGAACAAAGAGATGGCTATGTCTTCCATGCTTAGTGTACTTCCAGTGCAGCCAGTGCAGCCTTATGACATTATGGGCTCTGTCTTGACTGATTAGAATGTGGGAGTGCAGCTTGTCGGCAAGAAGTGGTGGTAGTCAAATTATAGGTTGGGAACGGTGCTTGCCAAGTTAGTTGTCCTCTCCTTCTAAAAGGTCTCGTTTCATTTTATGTATGGGCATAAAATGAATCGTAAGGTGAAAGTGCACAACCCTTGCAAGGTGTTTAAATCTAATCGATTAGCCGTGTCCTCGGTTATGGACAATTGAGTCTCTAGACATGGAATGTACGGAATAATCTCATCACCGATTCTGAATTATTAAAATTTGTCTAGAAACCCCTAGGTAGGAACTAAGGACCATACACTCTGAGGGGTGGTGGTACCTGAGGTTCCAACTTTGTTGAGTTGCGCCCAGAACTACATACCGGCCAGTATGTAGTGTATGGGGGTTGTCTTGACCCTTGAAAAATAAAATTTGTTGAAAGAAAGTATTAAAATGGATTTATAGGATAAAATTTGCTTTATGCAAATCAGCC
Source organism: Dactylis glomerata (assembly GCA_007115705.1). Classification (NCBI taxonomy): domain Eukaryota; kingdom Viridiplantae; phylum Streptophyta; class Magnoliopsida; order Poales; family Poaceae; genus Dactylis; species Dactylis glomerata. The sequence continues at coordinate 3,915,548 of QXEO01000492.1, forward strand.
TATGAGATCTACCAGCCAAATGTCATGTAGTATAGGCTTTCCACAAAAATGCCACCAAATATGTGTCATTTGCCAGTACATCATTGTACTGACCCCTTTGGGGCTGCATATTCAAACGTGCAGGTTTTATTTCGAGTAAGGAACCAGGAGTAGGATCTCGAGCTTACATTCCAACACGTCTGCCTGTGGCACTTGATGAAGATGGAAGCTCACTGCAACTATGCTTTATGCTGTGTACTCATAAGGTAGAAGACCTATGTAACTGGATTTACGATGTAATATTGATGCTATTGCAATGATTACTATATTTTGTACTGTGGTGCTATCTACTGATCCAGGGAATGGCACAGATACACAGGAGATTTGCCTTTAGTAAAAGGCGGGTCGTTACATCGTCGAAGGCCTCCTAGTGGTCGTCATCACGGCCAAGTACCGCCTCGTTCTCCTTGCGGAGCTCGGCGGTCTCCTCCTCCAGCTCGGACACGTGGCTCTAAAGAGAAGCCAAGTGGTCCTCCAACTTGCGGACGCACCTCCTAAGAGCCTTGTTCTTCTTCACGTTCTTCCACTTGGCAGTGAGGAGATGGTGACGTGAGAAGATAGACTCCTAGAGATCCTCACGAAGAACGGCTAGCTCTAGGCCTCTCTCGTCAGCGACCATCCGGACATGGTCCAGATGCTCCTGCGTGTGGTGCAGAAGGGCCTCGGTGTGGCAGAAGTGGCGGCTGAAGGGAGTGTGCGCGACAGCCTAGTAGGGAAGTCCATCGGAGTCGACCCTCCCGTAGTGCTCGTAGCAGGTACCAAGCAGCTCGTCGTAGTGGAGGTGGACGAGGCGCGAGATGGCATGACGCAGAACGTGCATCAGGCCATCGCCCCAGTTGCGCTCGATCACCTCAAAAGTGAACTCCGGTGAGGTAGGCGGGACCTCCTTCCCGTGGACCTGGCATACCACACGGATAGCCAGCTCCCGGGTACCCTCCTCGAACAAGCGGTAGCCTCGCACCTCAGGACGCGGGCGTCCAAGGCACGCGGCTAACTCGACCAAGTCTTGCTCGAAGACCAGCACGTCCTCGTGGGTGCCAACCTATCGGTGTGCAGTGGGAGCATCCATCTACACAAGTTTTAAAGTAGAGTTTATTAATGACTTACCCAAGTGTGCAGAATTCATACATAAGTAAAAACTTGAATTTATATGCAAGTAATTTAAAGATGATTTAAGAATAAGGGAAGAGATGAGAGCAATATATATTTACCTTTGATATATATAGCCATCTCTTTTATTTTAAGAAAATAGTTTTTAGTCCGATCTAACGCCCATGCTAAACTAGGGTCTCCTAAGGTTAGGATGGCTCTCATACCAACTCTGTGGGGACCCCGGTTTACCATCTGAAATTCCCGTTATGCATACAATTCATGATCCCAGGAAGACTGTCATGAATCCACATAATAGAGTTGGCACTATAGAGTACAACATCCATTACATAAATAAGTCGTTTAGTCTTACAGGGCCACTTGGCTGAATTCAAATGCCTCGCAGGGCAAGTTCACTAAGCATAGCAGCAGAACACATAGATAGCGTCGGTAGCCCGGGTCATGCCTCTACCCTACAGGCGACTGACCGGGAAATGATCCTAATTCGCACCGGCGTCGTCGTAGTCTCCATCGTCCTCCTCATAGTCATCATCATAGTTTGACCAAGTTAATAGCCAGGGACAAAGCCGTGAGTACATTTTGGAATTGTACTCGCAAACCATCTAAGAGAAGATAATCACATGCTATTTGGCTGTAGCAAGGTTGGCTTGGTTGAAGGCAACTTAGTACTAGTATGTTTCTCTTGTCGATATAGCATATCCTACGACATTTCTATATCCTTATTAAAGAAGATTTGTAGTAAGATTCTCGTGTCATTATAGCATGTCATACGACATCTCTATATCCTTATTAAAGAAGATTTGTAGTAAGATTCTCGTGTCGATATAGCATGTCATACGACATCTCTATATCCTTATTAAAGAAGATACTTGCAAGACAAGTCTTTGCAAAGCTCTAGGAAAGGGGAAAACTCCTTGATGCTTGCCTAAGGCAAACATGGTCAATCATACATGACCATTCTCCTTCACCTCGGTAGTACCCTTCGAGTACCCTGATCCATTCCCATGCCACGGTAGTACCCTCCAAGTACTTCATCCGGCACAACCCCATTTTTCCAGGAATCATTTTCTAAAACCAAAACTTGACACAGGTTAAGTATGGCCATTCCAACCGTCCATGACCGAGGACGCGGCTATTCGAATAGATTACACTCTGCAGAGGTTGTACACTTTACCCACACCATCCGATAAATCCGCCGGGATACCACCACGGACCGTCATACACAAGTATGCGGGGTTCGGATAATCGATCATAGCCTTCCATCCATCCACCTTAGTACGGGTGCCTACCATGTGGAGTATACATCCCAGGCAAACCCTGGCGTCTACCTCCATCGAGAGTAGTTCCAGTGCCACGGCGGGAGAAACCCAAGTATCTTCCGGGCGGGTAGCCTATTGGTGGGCCCGCTATGCTGTTGCCCACCACTTGCGACAACCCGGATTCCGGGGTCCTATAGACCCTTATATAGTACGAGGCTCCCTGCACTAAGGCAGATAAACTTTGGACTAAGCCCCGTCCCATTCCAGGGTAATGTGGTTGCACGGGGATAATTGGTTTGGCGAACACTTATACACAATGCCCTTTTTCATAAATCCACCAACTCCTTCATCTCACATGTCCACTCCTTGTTTATAAAGCCATTTGAAAACATTTCAATGAAGTAGCAACTACTCCAAGGTTTTCGAAACCATTTTTGAATTTTTTTCCCGAGAGTAATCCCAATTCCTAGAGTTTTGGCTCCACTTCAAGTTTTCCAAAGACATTGATGCTAGTCATCAAGTCACTAATAGAAGGGGTGTTGAATAGGTCTACAACAATTAATTCACAGATAATTTCTAATGCCCTAAAAATCAAACATGTAGTATATTCAGGTAGCACATAGAAATTTGAATCACCAATTTTGGACTCACAGAAACATTTCTATGCATTTTTGAATCTAGCAGGGAATTTCAAATTGAAATACGATTTCTAAAAAAATAGAAATGGGCCGAGGCGGCGGCGCTGAGCCTGGCCGGCCCAGATGCGGCGGCCTGCCCGGGCCTGGCTCGGCTGAAATGGTAAGTTACCGTCCGATGCAGATCGGACGGTGTGCCATCGTCGTCCTCGCGGACATGCATGCGCGGGAGAGAGGGAAGGGCCCAGCTAGGGTTTGGTCAATGGCGAGGCTCACCGGGGGTCAGTAGGGCGGGTTCAGCACGTCGTAGGGGTAGCGATCGGCAGCGGAGGTGACGGCGAGGTGGCGGGAGCTCGAATGCGTGAAGGGGAAGGGCGTGCAGATGGTTCGGTCGCGGCGGTCCTCGGCTAGCTCCTGGAGTCACCGGTGACGGCGATGGCGAGTGCTTCCTGCAAGAAACCGAGGGGCGGTGAGCTGGGGCTCGAGAGGAAAAAGGGGTGCGAGCGCAGAGAGGGAGAGGGGAACGTTTTCCCCGACCAACGGCAACCTTCACCGTTGCTGACGATCTACTGCGGCGCGGGCGCTCAGCAATGGCGGCAAGAGCTCGTCTCCATGGCGTCGAGTGTCTGCGGTGAGAGAGGGAGTGGGAGAGAAGCAAATGAGCGGCGGGGCGTGCTCCAGAGGGGGGTGCGGGGCTTTATTTGTCCGAGGTGGTCGCGGTGCAGGGTGCACCTTGAAGGTGACGATTGGGCGAGAGGGGCGGTGTTTCTGGAGCGGCATCGTGAGCTGAGTCTAGTGCTAGGGTTGGCTAGGTCGGGCGCGCATTGCTTGAGTCGTGGCATGGTCGGGTTCAGCTCGGGTGCACGTGAAACGGTGCGCGGCGCGGCGAGTTTGGTCGGCTACCGTGCAGGGCGAGGGGTGCGTCGCGTCGGGTGCACGATGCCATGTACGTGCATGTGCGGAGCAGGGCGAGTGGTCGTGTGTGCGCGCGGGAACGCGCACGCCGGTCTCGGCGTCTCTGGGCATCGTCGGGCGCATGCAGAGCGGGGCCAGGACAGGGCCTATGGGAGGTTTGGGCGGTAGGGCTCGATTGGGTGAGCTTGGCGGTGGTGAGTGGGGTCTGGTGGCGCAGTGGTGGACGGTGGCGTCGCCTCGAAGCTTCGGTGCAACGGGCGGGTGCTCTGGTCACGCCGGCGAGTGAGGGAGAGGGCAAGGTGAGGTAGGGGCTCGATCTCTCTGCATTGTAGGGTCGGGGTGGTGCTGGAGTGGCAATGCTGGCCTCTGGTTGGGGGTGAGCGACGGTGGAGGGAGAAGAGAAAACAAAGAGAGAGGGAGGGAGAAGATCTACCCTAGATCACCTCGGGTTTCCCTCCTTATTTGTGTCCAAGAGCTAGAGGACAAGAGGAATAAGAGAGAGAGGTAGGGGTGGCTAGCTAGGTCCCTCTCCTGGTCGGTTTTGCAAGAAAAGGGAGAAGAAAAGAGGAAGAAAAAGAAGAAAGGGCCATTTGGCCGAAATTCATTTGAATTTCGAAAATTCAAAAATACTAAGAAGGAGGTAGTGATGGTTTGCTCAAATGGGTTCTATAATTGGTATAAACCATCCTGCAAGTTTTCAGAGTTTTTGAATAAGTGTAAAAGAGATTTTGGTGAAGTCCTAATTTTTGAATAAAGGTGCAAGAATAAAGTTTGAAATAAAGAGAGAAAAAGAATTGTTGTTATTAAGCACCCTCCTATTTGGTCAAGCTATAGCATAAAATCATAGCACTCCGTCATGCACTCATGCACATGACCAATTTTGAAAATCTGAAAAGAAAAAGAATTAACTAGCACACACACACACATGCACATGAAATCATACCATGCACACAAAGAAAGATCACTACCCTAGCACACAAGCTCAATTGGAAACAAGTTTTTATTTACCCCACTTTCTATTGCATGGAAGCTGATTTAATTTCTGGTTACAAAAAGTAGGGTGTTACACCTTCCTCTTGGGGTTCCCAACGGGCTGTACTTACAAGCCATCAAGCAGTTTTTTGGCGTCGTTGCCGGACAGAAAGAAGACTTCTGCAAGGGGAGTCTCGCACGCACAATCTTTTACTTTGTTTTAGTTTTGCTTTACTTTATTTTTCCTTGCATCGTGATACGTCTCCAACGTATCTATAATTTTTGATGCTCTATGCTTGTTTTTACACCATTTGCCTACTGTTTCGTTACACTTCGTGGCACTTTTATGCATTTTCCGGAACTAACCTATTAACAAGTTGCCACAGTGCCAGTTCCCTGTTTTCTGCTGTTTTTGTATTTCAGAAGTGATACACAGGAAATATTCTCAGAATTGGACGAAACAAGTTCCTGAAGTCTTATTTTACCCGGAAGCTTCCAGAGATCCGAAGGAGAGTAGGAGGGGGGCCACCAGGGCCCCACACGCCAGGCTCGCGCGGCCAGGGGCCTGGCCGCGCCGCCATGGGGTGAGGGCGCCTGGCCCCACTCCTGACATCGCCCCTTCGCCTATAAAGACCCCCCGATGGAAAAAACCTAAGTACCCGATCACTTTTCCAGAACACATCGCGATCCGCCGCCGCCGTCGACCCGAAGATCAGGAGGGTTCAGAAGCTCTTCTCGGCACCCTGCCAGAGAGGGGAATCGCCACAGGAGGTCTTCTTCATCACCATGCTTGCCTCCGGAGCGATGAGTGAGTAGTCTACCTTGAACTATGGGTCCATAGCAGTAGCTAGATGGTTGTCTTCTCCACCATGTGCTTCATGTTTAGATCTCATGAGCTACCCTACATGATTGAGATCACCGTTATGTAATTCTACATGTTTGGTTTGTTGGGATCCGATGAATATTGGTGTTTATGATTGAGTTGATGTACTAAATATTATCTTATGTTATCTCTATGTTGTTTATGATCTTGCATGCTCTCCGTTGTTAGTAGCTATCTTGGCCGAGTAGTTGCTAGTGACTCCAAGAGGGGGTATTTATGCTCGATAGTGGGTTCATGCCTCTATTTAACCTGGGGGAGTGACAGAAACCTCTAAGGTTGTAGATGTGCTGTTGCTACTAGGGAGAAAACAACATTCATATGCTCAAGGGCATATGCTTTGTTTACATTACACACTTTGCTTAATGCAATTATCTGTTGTTCGCAACTTAATACTTGTGGAGTTCTCGGATTGATTCGCCACAAGTGGATTATTAGTCATAGATGCAGTTGGATGGCGATCTATGTATTTTGTTGTAATGCCCAGAGTAAATCTCATAGTGATCTTCTTGACATATCACATTTATCTTTATTCTATCAATTGCCCAACTGTAATTTGTTTACCCAGCATGTGTTATTTATCTTATGGAGAGACACCACTAGTAAACTGTGGACCCCGGTCCTATTTCCATCATATTGCTATTACCTGTTTACTTTACTCACACTGTTTACTTTATTCGCATACTCTACTGTTTTCCACTCGATACGCTTATAACCTTTGTTTCAAGCAAACCGGTGAGATTGACAACCTCATCGCAAGTTGGGAACAAAGTACTTGGTTGTGTTGTGTGCAGGTTCCGCGTTGCAGCCAGCAAGCAAAGCTTGGATGAGGCGCCATATATAAATTGTCCGAAGCTGTCGCAAACTAGCAAGCATCACCTTCAGTCGTCATTGTCTGCTTTTCTCCTGAACGATAAACCTTGGTTTCTTAACTGAGGGAAAACAAGCTGCTATACTCATCATACCTTCCTCTTGGGGTTCCCAACGGGCTGGTCATTCACCACGCACATGGACCTCTGATCTCCCACATCAACTTGGAGTATCAGCCTCTTTTCTAGCGCCGTTGCCGGGGAAGAGTGGAAGACTTCTGCGAGGGGAGTTTTCGTACGCACATCCTTTACTTTGTTTTATTGTTTTGCTTTACTTTATTTATTTTACCTGCATCATTTTATATCAAAAACCCAAAAAAATTAGAATCCTTGGTAGTTGTTATTTCTTTACTTTAGTTTATTATGTCTAGTTCAGTTGCTACTGCTATGTCGTCCGAGGATATGATTTTCACTTTTAAACAAAAGGATGAGGAAAGTTTTAAAGAAGCTTGGTCTAGAATTTATGATTGGCATGGAAAAACTGAACCTAAAATGACATTGAGTTTGCTTCTTAGTATCTTTTACTTTGGACTTTCTCTTCGTTATAGATATGCTTTGGATGCTACTGCTGAAGGAGATTTCCTTCATTGTGATGGAGATCAAGCCTTCAATATTATAAAAAAGTTGATTACAATTTATAGCATGCCAACCTATTTTGATTCCTCTCTTGTGTGCATTTTTAGTAGACTTGATACTCTTGAGACTCGCACTGCTAGTTTGAACTCTTGCTACAATACTTTGCGACAGCATTTTGATTATGTGCCAACAAATACTGAACCTTCGAGTTGGTATTCTACGGTAAAAATCACCATTAGTGGTGAAACTTTTCATGCTCGTTGTGATATTATGTCTAAATTTTGTCTCATGCCAAAGGATGTCTATGAATCTTTGAGCCTTTGGAAGCTTTCTGAGGGGGGAGAAGGAATTTCTCTTACTAACAATGCCACTATATTTCCCATTGGAATAGCTGAAGGAGTTTTTACAAAAGTCCTAGGAAGAATGATATCTACTGATTATCTTGTTATTGAATGTGTAGGGAAAGGACAAATCACACTTGGAAGATCCCTCCTGAAGCTCCTGGGCGCCGTCATCGATGTGGGAAAAGGCAATATAAGATTTATCTCTCCACCTTGCAATAGCCATGTCTTTCCTAGAGTCAAGAGCAAAGGTAAGAAAGGAAGACGTAAGGCACGCGCTGATCCTAGTGCTTCATCACTTGATAATACTTGATTCGCAATTTTCTGCGCCTAGCTCAAAGGCGTTAAAGAAAAGCACTCTTGGGAGATAACCCAATGTTTTCTTTTCAGTACTTTTTCTTTTATTTGAGTCTTGGAAGTCATTACTACTGTAATGACCGCTCCTTATCTTGTTTATTTCGTTTTTGTGCCAAGAGAAGCCTCTAATTCGAGTGAGGTAAAGATTTGGGGATGTTGCTGTCCTGAAACTGTTTTCGGTGCTGCACCGTAAAAATTCGTATAAATTCTCTGTATATCTTTTGGACCTGCGATTTCTTGTACATATGCCCCAGGTTATATCCAAACTTTCGTTAGTTGAACACTTTTTGATTTGAGCAACAGAAAACCCCTCAAAAATTCGACCTTTGTCATCTGTTCAGTTTTGACAGATTTCTGCCAATATTTGTGTTTGCCACTTTATCGCTTTCTTTTGAGTTCTTTTGATCACGGAACTTTTGGAGAAGTTGCTACAGTAGTATTTGCTATATATGTGGTAGTTTTAAGTTGAAACCTGAAGCAAAAAGAGGTTAATTATATGTTATGCCTACACTAATGTTGCTAATAGATTTGTGTTTAGTTTTGTATGAAGGAAGTTTTCAAGTGTAGGGATTGAAGAATGATTAGATGAGTTGAAGAATGGACAAAAGCTCAAGCTTGGGGATGCCCATGCATCACCCCAAGAAATATCCAAGAAGTAAAAGCATCAAAGCTTGGGTATGCCCCCGAGGCACCCCTTCTTCATCGGCAAAAATCAGGTCACCTTTCAAGACACTATATTTTTATTGCTTCATGCACTATGTGTTTTTCTTGGAGCGTCAGTTGTTTTAGTTTTCTTAGTTGGTTTAGTTTGTTTGTTTGCTGCAATAAATGGTTGGACCCCAACAAATTTCCTTTGGAGGAGATGTACTCGTTTTCATTTGCAAAGAACGCTCTTGTTTTCCCTCTTATTAAAAATCGAGTGTTCTTCTTTTTCTGCTACTGCCTTTGGTTTTCGTTTTCGCCTTGATTTACGTGAAGGGTTTCACAGCATAGTAAATCAAAAAATTTCCTACGGAAGCGAACAAGAAAGCCAAGATCTAATCTAGGAGATGTAATCAACGAGAGAGGTAGATGAGATCTTCATACCCTTGAAGAAATCGCACAGCGGAAACGTTCAACAGAACGTGGTTGACGTAGTCGTACTCGCCCTCTCCTCCTCGCGATCCGATCCGATCCGATCCTACGCCGCAAGTGGCGGCACCTCTGAGAGATGCACACGTATGGTGCAGCGACGTCTCCTCCTTCCTTGGTCCAGCAAGTATGGTGGAGAGATAGATTGGATCTGCAGCACGACGGCGTGGTGCTTATGGTGGAGAGTTTCTTCGGCAGGGCTTCGCCTACGCACAGTCGCGAGAGAGAGAGGTGGAGGGGCAGCAGTTGGCCGGCGGCTAGGGTTAGAGTGGGAGGGCGCTGCGCCCCTGCCCCCCCTTATATGGGGGGCTGGCCGGCTGCCTTGGCCCCTCCTCCAAGCCTCTAGGGCGGCGGCTAGGGGGAAGAGTAGGGGGCAAGTCTCCCCCCCCTCTTCTGGAAGGTTCCCCTAGGGTTTCCCCTAGGGCTGGCCGACTGGGCCTTTGGGGCCTTATGCGCCTGGCCCAAAGTGGCCAGGGCACTTCCCCTTAGGCCCACGCAGGCCTCCGACAAGTGGCCCCACGTTGGTCCCACTCCAGAACCTTCTAGAACCTTCCGGTACAATACCGATAAACTCCGAAACGATTCCAGAATCCAAAAACTGCTTTCCTTTATATGAATCTTATTCTCCGGACCATTCCGGAACATCTCGTGATGTCCTGGATCTCATCCGAGACTCTGAACAAAAACTCATAAACCAATTATCCATTCTATCCTAGCGTCGATGCACGTTAAGTGTGTGACCCTACGGGTTTGAGAATATGCAGACATGATCTTCTATCAATAATCAACAGCGGGATCTGGAAACCCATATTGACTCCCACATATTCATCGATGATCATATCGGATGAACCACGATGTCAGGATTCAATTAATCCCGTATATGTATTCCCTTCGTCACACGATATTTTACTTGCCCGAGATTTGATCGTCGGTATCGCCATACCTAGTTCAATCTCGTTCACAGCAAGTACTTTACTCATTCCGTAATCCAATATCACTTCGTGATTAACTCCTTAACCACATGCTTGCAAGCGGTGTTGATATCGATCACCGAGTGGGCCCGAAGTATATCTCTCCGACTTGGGAGGGACAAATTCCATCTCGATACATACAACCCAACAAGTACTTTCCGATCACCTGAGAGACACCTTTATTATCACCCTCACATAGGATGACGTTTGATGACCTCAAAGCTTTCTTCCGATACTAGGGATTTGTATTATCTCATGGTCTAAGGAATACAATACTTGACATAGGAAAAGCTTCGCAAAGATGAACACGATGACATGATCTAATTGCTCTGCTTTATTTGGGTCTGTCCATCACATCATTCTCCTAATGATATGATCTCATTATTAATTGACAACTCATGTCTATGGTTAGGAAACCTTAACCATCATTAATCAATGAGCTAGTCCATAGAGGCGTACTAGGGACACGATGTTGTTCATAAACCACACAAGTATTAAAGTTTCCGCTTAATACAAGTCTAGCATGGAATATAAACATTATCATGAACAAGAATTATAATAATAACATCTTTATTATTGCCTCTAGGGCATAATTCCAACAGTCTCCCACTTGCACTAGAGTCAATAATCTAGTTTACATCTGGCAACAATCTAACACCCATGGCATTAAGGTGCTGATCATGTTTTGCTCGTGGAAGAGGTTTAGTCAATGGATCTGCGACATTCAGATCCGTATGTACTTTGCTAATCTTCAGATCTCCATCTGATATATAATCTCGAATTATATGGAAACGGCGGTTGATGTGCTTGGTTTTTGGATGATATCTTGGTTCCTTAGCCAGTGCTATGGCGCCAGTGTTGTCGCACAATATCTCCAGTGGGTCCAAGGCATTTGGAACCACACCAAGCTCAGTGATGAAGTTCCTGATCCAAACTCCTTCACTTGATGCTTCCGAAGCAGCCATGTATTCCGCTTCTGTTGTAGATCCCGCGATCACGCTTTGCTTGCAGCTTCTCTAGCTCACAGCTCCACCATTCAAAATATAAATGTATCCTGTCTGAGATTTAGAATCATCCGGGTCGGTGTCGAAGCTAGCGTCGATGTAACCTTTTACAACGAGCTCCTCATCACCTCCATAGACCAAGAACATTTCTTTAGTCCTATTTAAATACTTTAGGATGTTCTTTACGGCTGTCCAGTGTTCCACTCCTGGATCACTTTGGTATTTGCTCGTCAAACTAAGAGCATTGGACACATCCAGTCTAGTACATAGCATGGCATACGTGATAGAACCTATGGCCGAGGCATATGGCACTTTGCTCATAGTTTCTCTATCTTTTACCGTAGCTGGACACTGAGCCTTGCTCAATATCTTACCTGACAACATGGGCAATGAACCTTTCTTTGCTTTATCCATTCTGAACCTTTTCAGAACTTTGTCCAGGTATGTACTTTGGCTTAAAGCTATTAGGCATCTTTGTCTATCTCTATAGATTTTGATGCCTAATATATAAGCAGCTTCTCCTAGGTCTTTCATTGAAAAACATTTATTCAAATAACTCTTCACATCGTTAAGCATACCGATGTCATTTCCAATAATCAATATGTCATCCACATATAGTACTAAAAATGTCACCGAGCTCCTACTCACTTTCTTGTAGATACAAGCTTCGTAGCAATTTGGAACAAATCCAAAACTCTTGATCACTTGATCAAAACGAAGGTTCCAACTCCGAGATGCTTACTTCAGTCCATAAATGGAACGCTAAAGTTTGCACACCTTATTAGCATCCTTAGGATCGACAAAACCTTCGGGCTGCATCATATACAACTCTTCATCAATGTTGCCATTGAGGAACGCAGTCTTGACATCCATCTGCCATATTTCATAATCATGAAACGCAGCAATTGCTAATAAAATCCGAATGGACTTAAACATCGCTACGGGAGAGAAAGTCTCATCGTAGTCAACACCTTGAACTTGCCGAAAACCTTTTGCGACAAGCCGAGCTTTATAGGCAGTAACATTACCATCCGCGTCCGTTTTATTCTTGAAAATCCATTTGCACTCAACGGCCTGACGGTCGCTAGGAGGGTCCACCAAAGTCCACACTTGGTTTTCGCTCATGGATCCCAATTCGGATTTCATGGCCTCTAGCCATTTCTCAGAGTCTGGGCTCATCATCGCTTCCTCATAGTTCGCAGGTTCACTGTTGTCTGACAACAAGACGGTTAAGACAGGGTTGCCGTACCATTCAGGAGTGGCACGTGACCTTGTCGACCTGCGAAGTTCAGTAGTAGCATCGTTCGAAGTTTCATGATCCTCGTCATTAGCTTCCTCTCTTGTTGGTGCAGACGGCACCGGAACAACTTCAGGTGTTGCGCTACTCTCCAACTCGAGAGAAGGTTCAATAACCTCGTCTAGCTCTACCTTCCTCCCACTCACTTCTTTCGAGAGAAACTCCTTCTCAAGAAAGGATCCGTTCTTAGCAACAAACACTTTGCCTTCGGATCTGTGGTAGAAGGTATACCCAATCGTTTCCTTAGGGTATCCTATGAAGACGCATTTCTCCGCTTTGGGTTCGAGCTTGTCCGGCATCAACTTCTTGATGTAAGCTTCGCATCCCCAAACTTTAAGAAACGACAACTTAGGTTTAGCACCAAACCATAGTTCATACGGTGTCGTCTCAACGGATTTAGATGGTGCCCTATTTAAAGTGAATGCAGCGGTTTCTAATGCATAACCCCAAAATGATAACGGCAAATCTATAAGAGACATCATCGATCGTACCATATCTAATAGAGTTCAATTCCGGCGTTCAGACACACCATTGCGCTGTGGTGTTCTGGGTGGCGTGAGTTGCGAAACGATTCCGCTTGCTTTAAGATGCGTGAGAAAATCATAACTCAAATATTCACCTCCACGATCAGATCGTAGAAATTTAATTTTCCTATTACGATGGTTTTCCACTTCATTCTGAAATTCTTTGAACTTTTCAAACATTTCAGATTTATGTTTCATTAAATAGATATACCCATATCTACTTAAGTCATCAGTAAAAGTGAGAAAATAGCGATATCCACCGCGCGTCGAAACACTCATTGGTCCGCACACATTGGTATGTATGATTTCCAATAAGTCCGTTGCTCGCTCCATTATTCCGGAGAACGGGGTTTTGATCATCTTGCTCATGAGGCACGGCTCGCATGTGTCAAATGATTCAAAATCAAGAGACTCCAAAAGTCCATCAGAATGGAGTTTCTTCATGCGTTTTACACCAATATAACCTAGACGGCAGTGCCACAAATAAGTTGGATTATCACTATCTACTTTGCATCTTTTAGCCTCAATGTTATGGATGTGCGTTTCATTGCTTTCGAGATTCAGAAGAAATAAACCATTCACAACAGGTGCATGACCATAAAAGATGTTATTCATATAAATAGAACAACCATTATTCTCAGATTTAAATGAATAACCGTCTTGCAATAAACACGATCCAGATATAATGTTCATGCTCAACGCAGGCACATAATAACACTTATTAAGGTTTAAAACTAATCCCGAAGGTAAAACTAAGGAGAGCGTGCCGACGGCCATCACATCAACTTTTGATCCATTGCCAACGCGCATCGTCACCTCATCTCTTGCTAGCCGCCATCTATTCCGTAGCTCCTGTTTCGAGTTACAAATATTAGCAACTGAACCAGTATCATATACCCAGGCACTAGAACGAGCGCTAGTAAGGTAAACATTAATAACATGTATATCAAATATACCTTTAATGGTGCCAGCCTTCTTGTCCGCTAAGTACTTCGGACAGTTGCGCTTCCAGTGACCCTTGTCCTTGCAATAGAAGCACTCAGTGTCCAGCTTAGGTCCAGACTTGAGCTTCTTCTCAACAGGGGCAACGCGCTTGCCGCTGCCTTTCTTGAAGGATCCCTTTGCACCCTTAGCTTTCTTAAAGCTAGTGGTCTTGTTGACCATCAACACATGATTGTCTTTCTTGATATCCACCTCCGCGGCTTTAAGCTTTGTGAAGAGCTCAGTGATCGTATCAGTGGAACCAATTTGATTGTGAGTAACTACAAAACCTTTGTAGCTAGGAGGGAGTGATTGCAGAACTCTGTCAATCTTGAGCTCCTCTGGAATCTTGCAGTCCAGTTGCTCAAGGCGTTGATTGTAGCCCGACATCTTAATGGCATGCTCACTAATGGAACTCCCTTCCTCCATCTTGCAGTTAAAGAACTTCTCAGAGATCTCATATCTCTCAGAACGGGCTTGAGTGTGAAACATGATTTTCAATTCCTCAAGAATCTCATAAGGCCCGCGGTACTTCTCAAAACGATTTTGAAGTTCCGGTTCCATAGAAAATAGCATGGTACTCATAATCGCATCACAATCATCTCTGCGAGCATTGAAGTCAGCAAGTTCTTCAGTTTTCGCTGTTGCAGCAGGGGTGTCACCTAACGCTTCCTCAAGTACATAGGCTTTTTGTCCGCCAGCGAGAATGATTCTCAGATTGTGGAACCAGTTGGTGAAGTTAGACCCATTGTTCTTAAGCTTTTCTTTCTCAGCAAACACGTTGAAGTTGAAGTTGGACTTAGCCATTTGATCTACAACATTGCAAGTACAATTTTAGACTATGTTCATGATAACTAGTTCAACTTAATCAAATTACTAGATGAACTCCCACTAAAATCAACATCCCTCAAGTTGTTTAGTGAACACGATCCAAATTCACCACACCTAATCCGATCTTCACGAGAAGAGATGTGGTTTCAATGGTGGACAACTAAGTGTCGATCATATCATTCATATGACTCATGTTTAACCTTTCGGTTCGTGTGTTCCGAGGCCATGTCTGTACATGCTAGGCTCGTCAAGTCAAACCCAAGTATTTCCGCGTGTGCAAAACTGGCTTGCACCCGTTGTATGTGAACGTAGAGTTTATAGCACCCGATCATCACGAGGTGCTTGAAAACGACGAACTTTCGCAACGGCGCATACGAGGGGAGAACACAATTTTATCTTGATCTTTAAGTGAGGAATCATCTTATAATGCTACCGTCGCGATCTAAGCATAATAAGATACATAAAAGGATAAACATCACATGCATATAATTTTATGTGACATGGTATAGCCAATCTCCGCGCCATGATCTCCATCTTGTGCGCGCCGGCATGATCTCCATCACTCCACCATGATTGTCTCCACCAGGAATAGCAACTACAACTATTGCTAACTACTTAGCGATAAAGTAAAGCTATTACATGGCGTATAAGAAGTTGACACGCAGGTCATACACAATTATAAAGACAACCATATGGCTCCTGCCGGTTGTGAACTCATCGACATGCAAGTCGTGAAAGATTACAAAACATGATCATCGCATACATCTCAATTCATACACATCATGTCTTGAGCCATACCATATCACAAAACACTCCCTGCAAAAACAAGTTAGACGCCTCTACTTTGTTGTTGCATGTTTTACGTGGCTTATGGGAGTTACAAGTTAAGAACGATTCTTACCTACGAAAAGCCACAATGGTGATATTATGGTTGCTAACATCCGTTGTAAATCTCATGACTACTATAGTGAGAGAAACTGGCATCCACCAGCCGCATGTGTGGAACAAGCCACACGTCAAGTGCGGAGCCGGTCTCGCGAACGAGGTCGCGTAAAGTTGGCCTGGACCGCTTCGATCTCACTATGCCGCGCCATAAGAAGTACAAAACAAAGAGGTTTGCAACAGAAAACATCAACGCCCGCAACAAGCATGTTGCGTTCTACTCGTGAAACACATCTACGCATAGATCTAGCTCTGATACCACTGAAGGGTTTCGCAGCATAGTAAATCAAAAAAATTCCTACGGAAGCGAACAAGAAAGCCAAGATCTAATCTAGGAGATGTAATCAACGAGAGAGGTAGATGAGATCTTCATACCCTTGAAGAAATCGCACAGCGGAAACGTTCAACAGAACGTGGTTGACGTAGTCGTACTCGCCGTCTCCTCCTCGCGATCCGATCCGATCCGATCCTACGCCGCAAGTGGCGGCGTGTAACAACTCAGAAATTGTAAGCCACTTCTTATTAATTAAAGTACCAAATTTTGGACCCAGATAAAACTTTTTATCTATTATTGCATGCATACATGTATTTTCTGTTATATGTCTTCTATGATTTCATGTGTGTTATTATTTGTTGTGCAATAGTTAGCTACTTCTAACTTAACCAACAGAAGCAATTGAGAAGAATTAGAGGAACCAAAGAAACCAGAAATAAAATTTACAAAGAAAAAGAGAAGAATAAGTGGATCTAGGAAATCTTATTGACTACCCTACTTTGAGCCTTTAGAATAAGCAATCTGTAACTCAACTCAGTGTTTGGCCAGTTAGTTGAGCTTAATCAAGTCACATACTAACTCAACCAAGAAGTTGCTACCCAAAATTCAAATCAGAACTTGACTCAAACTTCAACCAAAGATTGAATCTGAAACAGTGACCAAACTCCAAATTTGAAATAAAATTTCTGCAAAACATCATATTTCTTCAGAACAAAAATAGTTCCAGAACCCTTGTCCAATATGTTGACGAACCACGGTGGCCGTTTTCAAAATTTCGAATTTGAATCTCTTGCGGGCATTTCGTCGAACACCTGGCAGACAAAAATCGAGCAAATCGAGTTTACTGTAAAGATCACTGTCGTCGTTCGTCCTGTGACTGTAGCCATGCTCCTGGACGGTGCCACGGTCGAGCCCAGCCCCCTCTGCCCCGACCCGAGCCGTGAGAAAGGGAGGAGAAGAGGAAGACAGCACCCAGGACCCCCTCTCTTCTTCCTGTGCTCACTGCACGTCACCGACCGCCATGACCGCGCCAGCACCGACCCATAGCCCGCCGCAGCCGAGACCAAAGCCCCCCAGCACGCGAGCGAGGTCGCTGTGCCCGGTGTTGCTCGATGCGCATAGCCAGGGCCCCCGAGCCAGCGAGCTTCTGGACACCCTCTCCCCCGACGCTCAGGCCTATATAAACCCCCGCCGATCAAACGAGGAGACGCACACCACTCCCGGCTACCGCCCAGACACCATCTCTCCCTCCCTCTCACTCTGGTTCGTCGACGCCTGCATCGCCGACGAGGTTCTGGACGCGAGCCGCGCCACCGCGTTGGACTGCCGCTGGACGAACGAACGCCGGAGCTGGAGGAGGAGTGCTGCCGGATCCTTTTCCGCACGTCGCCGACAAGTTCTGCTTCCTCTCCGTCACGCCCTCACCGTCGAACAGTCGTCCCTGCAAACGCCGGTGAGCTCCAGCCCTAGCCAACGAGGACGATGCCTCTGAGCCGTTAGATCGCGATCGATCGGTAGCGTACCGATTCGGTGCGGGTTAAGTGACCTGACCAGTGGGACCCCCCTGTCAGGTTCAGTTTTATTTCTTTCCCGCCCGGAGCGAAGCGGTATGGGCCGGCCCGTTCGTGTTTCGTTTGAAATAGGCCCAGCTAGTTTAGATTCAGTCCGTTTCGTTTTTATTTAATTTCCCGCCCGTTTGAATTATTTCAAATGTGATTCAGCTATGATTTTCAAACTTAACTTCCAAGAGTTTTAGAAATCCATTTCTAGCAATTGAATATGCGTTGGAAAGCTTATGAAATGCTCTACACTGTAGAACTGGTTAGAACTCAAGTTGAATTAGGGATTTAAATAAATAAGAATAGTGGGACCATAGCTTTATTAATCATAGGAAAATTCTAGAAAATTAGTTAAATCTCCTAAAATCTTGAAACTTGATTGGTGAACTCACTAATCAACTTGTCTACTGTTTAGCCAACCCTAATCAACTCAAACCTTGTTAGTGGTACCCATTTAGACCCTCACCCAATCCTAGTTTGTAGCATAAAATGATAGATCTCTATTACACACTTAGAATTTATTTTCCCCCAATACCACTTGCTTAGTGAGTCAACCTCCACTTGAACTAGCCCTATTAACCATAGTTACTTACCCATACTCCAAAAAGTAAACAACACATGGCATATGGTAGAAAATTTAACTTGCACACCCAATGCAAACTTGGAAGAAAACTTGCAAACCAATTCAAATAAAATCCAACATGAAGGCTATTGTTTGAAAACAAGTATGTGTGCTTGGTATGCTGTTAGCATTGTGTAGTGATTGTGTGTATTGTGTTTATTTCGTTATTAGACGCTAGTGTTGCTGAGGAGGATATTGAGGGGGATTATTATCAAGAAGAAGAAGAATACCCCGGACACTTTGCTAACCAAGGCAAGCCATCTTTTGAATCATACTCCAAATGCCTAGTTTTCCTATTGCATTCTACTTGTTTTAAGTAAATTGCATGATTGAATTGCTAGAGTAGAATGATAGAGGTGTAGTGATATCTTGCTTAGCAAGAGCATCAAGTTGAGTTTATCCAACCATATTTAGTGGTATCATCACTCAATGTAGTTGCTTAGTCGCTATTAAAATTGAGGCCATCTATAAGGGGAACCCTACTTGAAAGTGGTGACTTGAACTTGAAAGCTTAAATTGGAGACTACTCATACATGATAGTTTTTGAAAGAAAATAATCTTGACTAAGGACTATGGAATGTATTTCTCAATGACAACGAGTGATGTACTATGGGAGCCAACCATACCGTACGACCACATTACCCCTGAATGGGAAGGGGCTTAGTCCGTAGCTTGTTTGTTTTAGTATGGGAGACCTCATTTGAACTTATAGAAGCGTGGACCCCGCGGGGATGCTTCCGAAGCCGGGACTTGCCATAGCTGTGATGGAGGATACCACAGACTATGGGAGTCCAAAATATAGCACTCTATAGCCGGAAAAACTATGAGTTCCATTCCATATCTGGACTCGTAGGGAGGATCCCCATACTAAGGTAGGCAAGTGAAAGAGTTTGTTTGATTATCTGAACCCCGCATACTTGTGTATGACAATCCGTGGATTTCTCCTGGCAGATGTATCGAATCTTGTGGGTAAAGTGTACCCCTCTGCAGAGGTTTCAAAACTATTCGAATAGCCAAGTCCGCGGTTATGGACAGTTGGCAAGCTGTACTTGACTTTTGTCAAGAATAAAAATAACAATGGTGAACATGGTGAATGACTTGACTTAACAATGATGTTGACACACTTGAAGTTCCTCTTTAGATTGAACTTAGAGAACTAAACTTCTTTTCTACCAATGAACATTCTTGGGAAATAAAACTAGCTTTTGCAAGTAAACTTAGTGCTTAGTCCACCATATCAACCTTGCATATCTACTTCATCTTTTCATTTATACGATGGTTTGCGAGTGCATCCAATGTACTCATGGTTGTGTCCCTGGCTATCAACTTGGCCAGACTATGGGGAAGAGTACCAGGAGGAAGGGTATGAAGAAGAGTACCAGAACTAAGCTCGTCTCCATGAGTCGCCATTGCCTGTAGGGTGAAGGCATGGACCCGAAGACGTTATTTCCGCTGCTATATTGTGTTGTAATATGAACTTGGTCACTAGGACCATTGTATTTGAACCATCGTATTGTAATGTCTATGGAACTGGTTACCAACTACGTTATGTATATCGCAACAATGGTTCTGGGATTGCGGTGGAATACATAACGGGCACTTCGAATTTGTTATCAAATTTGCGGTCGTCACAAGTTGGTATCAGAGCCTAGGCTGACCATGTCGGGGGGATGACCCCCGGTAGGGTCAAGAGGCTAGAAAGATACAAGGTTCATGGTTGACTTTTATGCCGGTGGACCAAGGGAAGGGCCTGGCCGGAATATAGGAGCATCGGCCAGGCCAGCATATATGTATATCCCGGCTGATGTCTGGATATGCCGGATTAACCGGAATACTAACTGGGGAGTGCCGGCATATACTTAGATATGCCGGCCTATCTATTCTGTGTGTTGTGCAGGAGCAGGGGAGGCCGGATTACCCGACCTTCATAGGTCGTAGGTCCGGCATATATGTCCAGGATATGGCCAACGGTCATATCCGGGATACTTTAGTCAACCAAGGTGTCACATCGCTACATTCAAGGAAGAAAACATCCAAGCATGGTAGCAGGGTGATGGCAGGGTGCACAGTGGAGGTTACCTACCCTCACTGTGCACAAGTACAAGCTTACCTCAGAGTGGTAAGGTCACAGTCCTGGAAGTACAAGGTATAGCAAGGGGAGTCCCATCGAGAGCAATCAGGGAGAAAGTCATGGGCCTCTGCCCTCGACAGCAGGTCCTGTTTGGAGTGTAGTTGGTGTCTCCTGGTCTTCTATGACCATTGTAACCCTGGCCACCACTATATAAGGTGGCACAGGGAGTCCTAGCAAGGGGTAAAAGGTTGGTTGGTCACTCTGGGTTCCTACACTTAGCTGTTATTCTTCCTTCTCTAGCAGAGAGCTAGGAAGCACCATTGTTGTATACTCCATCGATCCAAATATAAAGCAAGTAGAGCAGGAGTAGGGGTGTTATCTCCTTACGAGAGCCCCGAACCTGGGTAGATCTGTGTTCCTTTCTGTCGGGCTCTTTAGCTCGTTCCCCTCTCCCGAATCCTCCAGCATCTAGTCGGCCCCGATTTAAGCCATCCTATGGCATATGTTGTTTCACCACGACGACATTTGGCGCCCACCGTGGGGCAGATCGATATGCTGGGCGGAGTGTTTATTCGGACGGGGTCTGTGATAGCAGCTTCAGGAGTGCGCGTGGTCTCTGGCCTCGGCGGATCCTCAGGGATGGCCGGATCATGTCTTTCGGTTCCCACGAGGTGTACGTGGGGACTGAGAGAGTTTGCAGGGAAATGGTGCTGGTGGCGTCGGATCCTCCGTCACATCGGTTGGCTCACGCTAGGCGTAGCGCTCGCTCAGTAGAGTCGGCCGAGGTAATGATGGCCGGCACATCCGTGCCACCGGCAGATGGTGCCGGCAAGGCAGCAGCAGCAGCAGGAGATACTCCCCCGGAGCCGCCGAAGGCCAAGAGGTCGGCACGTCCTCCGTTGGAGCGTGTCGAGAACCTGGCCGGCACTTACGCTGTGCCGGCAAGAGGTCAGGTGCTTCTTCCCGTCATCGAGCGACTTCTCGAGCCGGTGCGATCCGGCGATGATCCGGAGCAGACAAGGGAGGTCCTGGAAGGATCTCGTCAGGCCCTCGTCGACGAGGCCCTTGCCATGAACCAGGAGCGCGAACGGTTCAACCGGCAACTCCGTGAGTATGAGGCAGCCCATGGTTTTACTCCTGTAGTAACCCGGCCTAGCCGGATAGATGAGGTTAGAACTAGAGGCAGAGAACTTAACACTAAGCTAGGCAAAGATACTAGAGCTAAGAGTCATACTGCAACTAGTACTGTGCCTAAGGTAATTTATAGCTCCCCAGTAAAGAACCTTAGAGCAGCAGCCGAGGTAGCTAAGGACTTAGCTAATTTGTCTGGCGAAGCACTGCATGAGCAGCAAGCCCGGCTTAACCATCTTTTGTCTGAAGCTACTAAGCAGCAGGAGGCCTTTAAGAAGGCAAACCCGGGTGCCGGGGCATCCCAGTACATTGCGTCAGTAGGAGGTGCCGGCGCTAGATCGAGGGGCGAGGCTTTGTCCCCGCATCCAAGTGCCCGGCGTGCCGGAAGTGTGACCTCTGGCCGCCGGGACAAGCAGATCCAAGTGTATGATCCGGCAATCGCCGGAAAGCAGGCAATAGTGCAGAAGAGTGCCGGACAGGCTGACAAGTATGTCGGCAGCAAGAAGGCTGGCCAGAATGTGCCGGCCGGGCATGGGGCAGCGTCGGCCGGGGGTGGCCGGAGTAACAGTGCAGCCCGGCGTCAGCAGCAGGGCGCCGGAGGTGCAGTGCAGCAGCAAGGTGCAGGTCAACCGGGACATCGTGAAGATGATGGCAATTCCGCCCTTGTCAGGGCGGGATATCAGCAGCAGCATCAGCAAGGCCGGCATACTGAGCAGTATCAGCCGGAGCAGCAGCAGGAGAAAGTGATCGCGGGCCCAATTGCATCCCGGCTAGGACCTCGGTCCTTAGCAGCAAGTGATGCGCGCTTCAAGCTGGACAGGATTCACCAAACGGAGTTGGTGGAGAGACAAGGAGCTCCGGGTCGTATGTGCTTTGGACCCCGGATCATGGGTGAGCCGGTACCTTACTTCTTCCAGCTCGCGCGTGGTGCGAGGACATATAACGGCAGTACCAAGCCGGAAGATTGGTTGGAGGATTACTCCACCGCAGTGAACATTGCTGGAGGAAACCTCAGATGGGCGGTACGATATGTACTGCAAATGCTAGAAGGACCAGCCAGGATATGGCTGAACAATCTGCCGGCCGGAAGTATCAATGGCTGGGTTGATTTCGAGGAGCAGTTTGTGTCAAACTTCACCAGCACATACAAGAGGCCAAATCGTCCTCAGCAGCTGGCTAACTGCCGGCAAGGAGTGAATGAGACTGATCGTGACTACCTGACCAGGTGGTGCACCTTGCGCAATTCCTGCGAAGGAATTGTCGAGCAGCAGGCCATCATGTGGTTTGCACATGGGTGCCGGCATGGCACCATGTTGTGGCAAAAGCTGCAGAGGGAAATGCCGGCCACGTTGGCCGAAACAATCAAGATCGCTGATAGTTATGCTCTGGGAGATCCCATGCAGCCCAGTCTCGATTCACAAGGACAGGGGCAGACCTAGGGGAACACCAACAGCGCCGGGAGACCAGGGCAATACTATCGCTCTGATAACCGGAAGAAGAGAAGAGATGAAAGGCCGGATCACCGGTATGGGGCAGCACAAGTAGCAGCTGTGGAGGAAGAGCAAGAGGGTGCCGGCAGTAGCCAGCGTCCGAGATATGAGGGCTATCAGCAGCCTCAGCAGCAACAACCGCAGCAGCCACCGCATCCCTTCCAGAAAAAGAATGTCTGGATCAACAAGAACGCCGGCGGAGCCGCCGGCCAGAAGAAGCAGTGGCCGAAGTATACAGTAGGTTTGGCCATGGACAAACCTTGTGTGTTTCACACATTCCAGCCGGGTAAGCCGGCGAATCATTTGACCAGAAACTGTTCATGGCTGGACGACATATTGGCAGGTCGTGCAGGTCCTTGGGGACCCGCTAGACCACCTGTCCCGGCAGCCACATCGCCGTTGACAGGTGCCAATACAGTTGCAGTCCCGCCCAGGCCGGCTAATCCCGGGAACCAGAGCAACGCCGGAAATGCCGGCGTAAATCAAGTAGACCAGAGCTATAATCCGGGATATAATGCCAGAGGCCCAGCAGCGGGCCGAAATGAGTACAAGGAACATGATCAGAGCTACATGGTCTTTGAGACCGAAAGAACAGACAAGCAGAGCTTGTACCGGCGGTGTCTGGAGGTAAATGCCGTTATGTCGGCAGTACCGAAGCTAATGTACTGGTCTAACCAGGCCACTGGCTGGGACAGGGCAGATCATCCCAGGATCATGCCAAACCCCGGCGGGTATGCTCTGGTGATGGATCCGACATTTGTCGGGCTGGCTAATAACGTGAGGTTCAGCAAGGTCCTCATTGACAATGGTAGCAGCATCAACATAATGTACCGAGATACGATGCAGAAGCTGGGCATCAAGGAGAATATGTTGGAGCCAAGCAAGACCACATTCCACGGCATTGTGCCGGGACTTTCGTGTGCGCCGATGGGCAAGATCCGGATGGATGTCATGTTTGGCAGCCGGGATAACTGCAGGATGGAAAATCTCATGTTCGAGGTGGTTGATTTGGAAAGCCCCTACCATGCTTTGCTGGGTAGGCCGGCACTGGCAAAATTCATGGCCTCCACGCATGTTGCGTATCTGAAGATGAAAATGCCGGGGCCCAAGGGAGTGATCACCATCATTGGTGATTACAAGCGCTCGATGGCATGCGCAACCGCCGGATCTAATCTGGCCGAGACTTTGATCATTGCAGAGGAAAAGAAGAGGCTCAAGCGAGCAGTGGAGATTGCTGAAACGGTCGTGACCGGCAAATCTATGCCGGGCATGGCAAATCCCGGAGGCAGTGCTACTTTTCAAGCAGGCAAGGAGGTAAAAAAGGTGCCTCTGGATGAAGCTTTCCCGGAGCGTCATGCCCTGGTTGGGACAAGTTTGGATCCCAAATAGGAAAGCGAGCTCATCAGCTTCCTCCGTGAGAATCGGGATATCTTTGCATGGTCTACTTCAGACTTGCAAGGTGTGCCGAGGGAGCTGGCTGAGCACGCATTGCATGTGCGACCGGATGCTAAGCCGGTAAAGCAGCCGCTCCGGCGGAATGCCGGCGATAGAAGGAAAGCCATATGGGAGGAAGTGGCCAGGCTCTTAGCCTCCGGCTTTATCAAAGAAGTGCTTCATCCGGACTGGGTGTCTAATCCGGTTTTGGTGGAAAAGAAGAAAGATGAGCCCGCCATAGTGAAAGTATGGCGGATGTGTGTTGATTACACCAACTTGAATAAGGCATGTCCTAAAGATCCATTCCCGCTCCCTCGAATCGATCAAGTGATTGATTCCACAGCTGGGTGTGAACTATTATCATTTGTAGATGCCTATTCTGGTTTCCACCAGATCCCCTTGTATGAGCGGGATCAAATAAAGACATCCTTTATTACCCCGTACGGGGCTTATTGCTATCTCACTATGCCGTTCGGTTTGAGAAATGCCGGCGCAACTTACCAGAGATGTATGCAGAAGTGTTTGCATGATCAAATAGATAAAAATGTCCAGGTATATGTCGACGATATCGTCATAAAAACCAAGGAGAGTAAGACTCTCATAGATAATCTCCGGGAAACCTTCGCAAATTTGAGGAGGTTCCAGATGAAGTTAAATCCGGCAAAGTGTACCTTCGGTGTGCCGGCGGGCAAGTTGCTCGGCTTCCTTGTTTCCAGCCGGGGTATTGAGGTAAATCCCGGCAAGATTCGTGCTATAGAAAGGATGAAGCCGCCGACAGATTTAAGGGAAGTACAGAAGTTCACTGGGTGCCTTGCATCCCTGAGCCGTTTCATAAGCCGGCTGGGAGAGAAAGCATTGCCGTTATATCAGTTGATGAAGAAGTCCGACACATTTGTCTGGACAACGCAAGCAGATGCTGCTTTCAAGGAATTGAAACAGATGTTGTCTACAGCACCGGTATTAGCGTCTCCAATGCCCCGGGAGCCAATGTTGCTCTATATA
This sequence comes from Dactylis glomerata, assembly GCA_007115705.1. Classification (NCBI taxonomy): domain Eukaryota; kingdom Viridiplantae; phylum Streptophyta; class Magnoliopsida; order Poales; family Poaceae; genus Dactylis; species Dactylis glomerata. Next base: position 3,940,765 of record QXEO01000492.1, read on the forward strand.
GCGGCAACCAACAGGGTTGTCAGCGCAGTGGTGGTAGTGGAGCGAGAGGAGGGAGGCAAAACCGTGCAGCGGCCGGTATATTATCTTAGTGAAGTCCTCTCTACCTCAAAGCAAAACTACCCACACTATCAGAAGATGACTTATGGTGTCTATGTGGCGGCCAAGAAGCTCAAGCATTACTTCCAAGAGCATCCAATCCGGGTAGTGGCCGAGGCCCCTATCTCGGAGATCATAAGTAACAAAGATGCCAGTGGCAGAATTGCAAAATGGGCAATAGAGCTCTCACCATATACACCTCAATATGATAAGAGGGATACAATCAAGTCCCAGGTGTTGGCTGATTTCTTTATTGACTGGGCCGAGATACAATATGAGCCACCATTGCCAGATGCGAATTATTGGAGGATGCATTTCGATGGCTCCAAGACACTCCATGGCTTGGGTGCCGGCATAGTTCTCAGTTCGCCAAAGAATGACCAATTGAGATATGTCCTGCAGATTCATTTTGCAGCATCAAATAATGTGGCGGAATATGAGGCACTCGTGCATGGCCTGAAGGTGTCTAAGGACATAGGAATTCGCCGGATTATGTGTTTCGGTGATTCTGACTTGGTGATTCAGCAATGTTCCGGCATATGGGACGCGCATGATGCTAACATGGCATCCTACTGTTTCCTGGTGCAGCAGTTAAGTGGTTACTTTGAAGGTTGTGAGTTCCGGCATGTTCTTCAGGCTCAGAACGACGCAGCTGATGCATTGTCCAAGCTGGGGTCTTCCAGAGATTCAATCCCGCCCGGCATTTCTTTGGAGCATCTGAGAAAGCCGTCAATCAAGCCCTCGCCGGAGTCATCTTCCATTTATGTCCCGCCAGAACCGGAGGGTGCGGTTCCAATGGAGGTAGATGCCGGAGCCAGATCAGATAACCCGGGGACTGTTACCTCAGTCCCGGGGACTGGTCCGACATATGCGGTGCGTGCGGTATTCCGGAGCAGAGCTAAGGGCAAGGGTAAGATGTACCAAGAGGTTGTGCCGGGATACCCGGGGACTGCTCCGGCATACCCGGGGACTAATCCCACAGTCCCGGGGACTTCGCAGCCCATGGAGATCGATTATGTGTCGGTCGAAATGATTGAGATAGATCAGGAAGTGTTCACTGTCAGGGAAGTGCCCTCATGGGCACGTCCTATCATGGATTTCTTGGTAAATGACCAAGTGCCGGCGGATGAAACCGAAGCACGCCGGGTTATAAGGAGATCCAAAGGATATACCATCATAAACAAGCAAATATACAAGAGAAGTGCCACCGGGGTATTGCAGAGATGCGTGGAATCTGCCGAAGGTTTGGAAATGCTCCGGGAAATTCATCAGGGGGAGTGTGGTCACCACGCTTCATCCAGAGCACTGGTGGCAAAGGTATTCCGGCACGGGTTTTATTGGCCGACGGCACTGCAAGAAGCAGAAGATTTGGTCCGGAAGTGCAATGGGTGTCAAAGATATGCCCACCAGATTCATCAGCTGGCGTCTGCCTTGAAGACTATCCCGATAACCTGGCCCTTTGCTGTTTGGGGCCTGGATATGGTCGGGGCTTTTAAGCCGGCCAGAGGAAAGATGACCCATATCCTGGTCATGGTGGACAAGTTCACCAAATGGATTGAAGTAAAACCCATAAGCAAGTGTGATGGTCACACAGCAGTGAAATTCTTGAAAGATATAATCTTGAGATATGGTGTTCCCCATGGCATCATCACTGACAATGGGTCGAACTTTGCCCAAGGGCCATTTGCTAGATTTTGTGAGGAGGTGGGAATCCGGCTGGACATTGCGTCGGTCGCTCACCCTTGTACCAATGGCCAGGTAGAAAGGTCAAATGGTCTAGTGTTATCCGGCATAAAACCCCGGCTGATAGAGCCACTAGAGAAAACTCCGGGATGTTGGCTAGATGAGTTGCCGGCAGTGCTTTGGAGTTTAAGGACAACTCCAAATAGGTCAACAGGCTACACACCATTTTTCCTGGTGTATGGAGCAGAAGCTGTGCTTCCAACAGATGTAATACATGATGCACCAAGAGTAGTGCTATATACTGAGGAAGAGGCTAAAGAAGCCAGGGAAAATGATGTGGATCTGCTAGAGGAAGCAAGAGAAATAACTCTGTCAAGAACAGCAGTATATCAGCAGAACCTCAGACGCTATCATGCGCAGAAGGTAAATCCAAGGAGATTTCAAGAGGGAGATCTAGTACTCCGGCTAAAGCAAGGAACAGAAGGCCGGCATAAGTTAACTCCTCCGTGGGAGGGGCCATTCATTGTGAGCAGAGCTCTGCACAATGATGCCTACTATCTTATAGATGCGCAGGACCCCAAGAAGGATAAGGCGGACAGGTCCGGAGAAGAAACCAAGAGGCCATGGAACATAGCTCTACTCCGCCCGTTTTACTCCTGAGCAACACAATGTATGTATTTCCATTTTTTCCTTTGTGTGCCGGCGCGTTATGCCGGCACAAGACTAATGAATAAAATGCCGGCATCCCGAAGAAGCCGGGTCACTGCCTCCGAGATATATTTGTTGTTTATTTTCAGTTTTGTTATATGCCGGCTGGCTTGATTCGAATGTTTCCTATGTCGGCCTAGTAATGTGTCGGCACCAAAGGCCACTCTTCGACTTAGCTGCTGTCCAAAACCCGGCTTCATGGCTAGCAAGAGTAGATGCCGGAGATTGTCTACACATGGAAAGCGGCTAAGGAAATGTAAAGCAAGCGAACCGACATCGTTTTGTTAAAGCTAAAGTTAAAATTTGAAGTGTCGGATGATTTGAAGTCTAAGTTTCAAAGTTAAAGTACTGTATGTTCAATGAAGCAACCTCGAGACTCATATGTCGAAAGCCAATTAAGGTAGACAGGTAGCCAAGGTTGTGAAGTTGGGGAAACAGGAAAACAAACTCGGTGACTTAGCCAAAGATGATCCGGCGTTAATAACAAGCAAACCGAGATAAAACTTGTTCAGATAGCAAACCAAAGGAAATTAAACATTTATCTTACAACTGCACCCGGCATACCGGGGATCTGATAAAACTTAAAGTTTTTGTGCTGCAAAGTCAAGGAGCAGCGGCAGAAGCAGAGCCGCCGGCTGGAGGAGCGGTAGCGGTGGAAATGTCGGCCTCAGGAGTGCCGGATCCAGCGGATGGAATGGAGCCATCACCTCCGCCCGGGGCAGATGCCTATTCCGGGGCATCAGTGTCGGCCTCTTCAGCTTCATCTTCATCTTGGCTGGAGTCGGAGCCCTCGGCAGCGGCAGATGCCCCGGCATCGTCCTTCTTCTCCGGCTCGCGGATGTCCCGAACGAAGGCGTCGGTGTCGGCATAGTCCACATAGCTGTGGGCCAACTCCCGGCGTCGGCGGATATGTTCCGGATCCGTGGTCCAGATGGATCCTTCGCGCACGGTGCGCAAAGTCTCCAGGTCTGCTTTCTCATACCAGGAGAGGAAGTAGCTGAGAGCTTCATCAGCTCCTACCCTCGCGTCGGAATCTCGCCATTCCCGGAGGCGAACCTTGGCAAGCTGCAGATCATTGCCGAGATCAACAGGGTCAGTGGGCGTCCTTTGTCCTGGCCAGAGGGCAGAGAATGCCTCCTGGGCGCCATAGAAGAGTTCTTCGGTGTAGAGCGTCATGGCGTTCTTCTGGGACTGCAGAGCCAGCAGCTGCTCCGACATGTCCCAGTTGGCCGAGTCAACCGGAACACCCCGGTTCTCTCGGTCCAACTGCAGAGCCCTCTCAACGTCTTCGACGGAAGCGGGGAACATGTCTAAGAAAAATAGATGATGTTACCAAAAGGAGAATATGTCGGCATAGAGGGTATGTCGGAAGAGAACATGATATGTCGGGCAGGATAAGGAAAAGAGGATTTGAAGCTTACTGGCAAGGTCAGCATTGAGCTGTGCGACTATGACCTCCCATTTGGTCGCCTGCTCCTTCAGGCTGGACAGTTCGGCATGGACAGTGGAGGCATCAGTCTCGGAGGCAACAAGCGAGTCCTGGGTCTTCTTCAGTTGGCCCTCCCTCTGCTCCTTCTCCTCCAGAAGCTCGGCAATCCAGCCCTTCAGCTGCTCAACCTCGGCCTTGTGACCGGCATCCCGGTCGTCCAGTTGCTTGGCCACATCCACTGAGGACACACAGTCCTGGTGGCGTGCCTCTAGTGCAGCTTTCTCGTCTGAAAAGATTTGAAGTCAAAACAAGGATTTGAAGAAACAAACAGTGATAAGATTAAAGGATTTGAAGTACAGAAGGATTATGTTGAAGATTAAGAGGATCCGGCATACCTGTCAGCTCCTTCACTCTCTGGACAAGCCCGGTGACTTGGGCTTCGGCACCAGCTGCGGAGTGACGGAAAAGGGTTATGTGTCGGCATATTAAGGTGTGCCAGCAAAAAGGAGGAAGGGTGTCCGGCATATAGCGGTATATCGGCGAGGATTACCTTTCTTGGACAGCTCCAGCTGAAGCTTGCTATGCTCGTCGGATAACTTCCGATGCTCGCATACCAAGTCATGAAATATGTCGGCCCGGGTGTTGTTCATGCGCTGCAAAAGTGCCAGGATTTAAAATGTCAGCAAAGAAATTTGGCATGATAATTAAGTTGAAGATTCTATCAAGTGATCATTCTTTTGAAGACCCGGCACAGGTGCTGCGCACCTATCCCGGCTCTCGGTGACTAGGATTTGAAACTCGAATCGAGCTTATATCTCGGTCAAGAGGATTTGAAAAATAATTGAGATGTGAAATTGTTAGAGAACCGGCACAGGTGAGTGCTCACCTATCCCGGCTCTCGGTGACTAGGATTTGAAGCTCGGATTGAGCTCATGTGTCGGCAGATAATTCAAAAGAAGCTAACTAAAAGACTATGGGAAAATCCCGGATGTCTGTATCCCGGACAGCCGACATTTTCGGGGACTGGGGATATGTGTATAGGTTGAAAGGACTTACGTTGGTGGCATCGGCTAATCGGTGAAGTCTCTGCTGGAGGCTGAGCAGCTCGCAAGCGATTGGTAGGGGTTTCGCGGCTAGAATATCTGCTGGATTGCCAGTAGCCGCGGCCTCGGCCATCTTCTTGCTCCTGGAATCCGCTGTGTCCATGTCACCAGCATCGTTCCACCTGACACAGTGCTCCTTGAGAGACCCGAGGCGTTGGTCACTCTTCGTCTCCAGGGGGACGCGGCCCTCCAGTTCCGGCGTGTCGAAGAAGTTGCACCGGTAGCCAGGCCGGGTTGCTGCCCTGCCGAGGTGCAGGGCCAGAGCAGAGCTGGTCCGGGGCGCTGCCTTACAAGGAGCAGTGGCGGCAGATGGAGTGCCGGACTTGGTCGGCTGAATCTTCAGTGTGCCGGACTTGGCCGGGGCAGAGGTCTTGGCCGGCGCCGTGGTCTTGGCCGGTGCAGGATTCTTTTCAGCAGAAGGAGTCTTGGGCGCGGGCTGTTCCGGCGCGGCCGGTGCATCTTGGCCAGCAGGAGCAGGATCCGGAAATGTCCGGACTTCCGGCACTAAAGGGCCTTTACCCTTGATGTCTGTGCCGGCGCTTTTGTTGCTTGCGCCGGCATCTTCAGTTGTGCCGGCGTCGCTGGTGGGCGCGCCGGAGTCTGGTGCTTCTTGGTGGGCTTCTGTGTCCATGTGGACATCAGAGGCCGATGGTTCCTGTTGAGCCCCCGAGTCCATGTGGACTTCGGGGGCAGAGTTGTCTTGTTCCGGCGGAGGATCGTCCTTCGCCGGGGAGGTGGTCTTGTCAGGCGCAGGCGAAGATGCCGGCGCCGGGGAAGTCGTATGACTGGCAGAGGGTATGTCGGAGGTAGCAGGGGCAGCTGGCTTGGTAACCTTCGGGCCGCCACTTGAGCCAGAAGCTTGTTCCGGCGCAAGAGGAGCTCTGAAAGAGAGAAAACACCAAGTCAATAACACAAGCAAGAGATATGTCGGAAATGAAACAAGTAGAAGGAACTTACCCCGCGGCGACAGGTCTCGGTTTCTTCAGTATGGGCACGCCGACCTTCTGCCTCTTCGGCTTCTGAGGTGTGTCGGGCTGGGGCTTCACCCCTCGCTTCCGGCCGGCACGTCCGCCGGTGGAAGGAGGTCCCTGGTTCAGAGGGGCGGCGTCTACAACCATATCGTCCGGGATAGCTGAGGACGGCATTTGAAACTCATAAGCAATAGGTGTTTCTGGAAAAGCATAAGCAAGAGGTGTCGGGCAGATAAATGTCTGGCAGTCTTCATTGGAGTCATCGTCACTCCGGTCTTGAGAGAAATGCCGGGAGGAAGAGCCCTTACCCATGGCAGCTGCAGCACGGGTGCTCCTGGGTAGCTTATCCCAGTGATCCGGATCTTCAACATCCGCAACAGTGCGGTCTGCCGCGATCTTGATCCGGGAGTTCTCCATGGCTTGGAAGCTGAATTTCTGTATAAAAGCAAGTCAAATGATCAAACAAGGGAATATGGCGGCAAGTAGCAGTATCTCGGGCCAAGCAGGATATGTGTCGGCTTAGTATCTATATGCCGGACCTAGAGTTTATATATTGGACAAGAGGGTTTACCGTTGGGGCGGGCCTATCCCGGCTGTATGGTTCAAGTCCCCAGGCAAAGGTGGCCTGGGAGGACTTGCAGACGTCCTTGATCCGCCGCAGAATGTCGGCCGGAGTCAGCTCATGTGTGGAATGCCGGGTGGGGTCCATGGGCCCGCTCATCTGGCAGATCTTGTGCGACCGGCGCTGCAAAGGAGAGACGCGCCGGCTGATATAGCATGCCACCAAATCTTGAGGTGTAAGGCCGGCATCCCGGAGCTCGCCCTTAACCCGGTGGAGAGCATTCACCGGCATCACTGAGTTCTTCGGATTATAGGTCCAATTCGTCATAGCCAAAGGTGGCTCGTCCACAAATGGCGGCAGGTTGAGCAGATCCACGTCGGTGATGTTCTTGACGTAGAAGAAGCTCTTCTGCCACTTCTTGCAAGATTCGAGGAGCTCCACCTTGGGGAAGTCCGAGCCCTTCCGGGACATGATGGTGGCTGCGCCGCAAAGGGTCATGGGGCGGTCCTTCTTTTCCTGGGCCGTCTCCGGCGGGTCATCCTTGCTCCGGGGCGGCTCCTGGACGACTTGCTTCCGCAGTTGGAAGTATTTCGCCCAGCCTTGGGTAAGGGGCTCGATGCCGGCATAGCCTTCGCAAAAGGCAGCGAAGGCTGAGAGGATCATCACGGCATTGGCCGGGATATGATGAGGTTGTGGATCATAGGTGTTGAGGAAGTCCCGGAAGAAGTCCGATGCCAGCAGACCGAAGCCCCGCTCGAAGTGGGCGATGAAGACGACGCGTTCGCTGGGTTCAGGTGCTGGCACAGTTTCTCCCGCCGGTAGCCGACATGCTACGCCCTCCGGGACTCTCCTGGTGGAGGTGACCCAGGATATGTCGGCCGGGGTGACCTCCGATCCCTCCCAGCCAGAGCGTCCTTGGACCCGGGCCGAGGTATCTACCTCCGAGGCCGAGGTACCTGTCATGCTCAATGAAGCCATCGGGATGGCCGGTACAAGGCGTGATAGCCGGAGTCCCGTGGTGTTATTCCTATCAAGGCCGGAGAAAAGAGGGAGGTTAGTCTCTCCGGCATACAGCTCTCACCAATGTTAGCAGAAATAGAAGATCTACCGAGGCAGTTAAAATCGGAAATAAACGTGGATATAATTCCCACGGAAGAACAGCGGTGTACTCCAAAGAGATATCACTGGCAATGCTAAATCGAGTCAAAGAGACATCAAGCAGTGAAGTTACCGCAGATTCAAGCTAGCAGGGCTATCGTGGTAAGAGGCAGGAGGGATGAAAGAGGAAGAACAGAGGGAAAGAGGAACTCACCGGAGCTTGGTCGACGGCGGTGGAACGGCGGCAACGAGCGTGCGGGAGGAGGTCCGATCTCCCAGCAGTGTCGCGAAGGAGAGATGCGGCGGCGGCGGCGTCGTCGACAGAGATGTCGGGCGTCGTAGAAGCGTCGGCGTCGGCGGGGAGCAGGTCGACGGCGGCGGCGATGCTGTTCCTCTGTTCTTCGTTCCGGCGGTGGAGCGCAGGAGGCAGAGGAGCAGGGGAGGAAGACGATGGTGGGGGGGGTAAAAAGAGAAGTTTACCCCTGCCACCCTATTTATATGCCTGCCAGGTAAGGGTCGTGGGGAGGATAGTGCTCCACTCCCCCGACCGTTTCTGGGGCGAGCCGCCACGTGGCGGCACGGAGTGGGGCGGCGGTTCCTGTAACCGTGCCATGACGCAATGATGGCAAGGAGTAACTGCGCTGTGAACCGTCACGTCGTGTGACCGTTCGAGGTGGCAGGGCAGTTGCAAGTTTCGATGCAAACAGTCAGGCGTGGCTTCTCGAGGAAGACTCGTCTATATGTCGGAATAACTGCCCGATGAGTATGTTCCGTCCGGAATACCCTTGGGACCGGCCGGAATAACATTGGGATAAGGAACAGTGGCCGGGATATGTGCGGATGACCTGGCATATAATCCGATCGTCGGGATATACCGGAGAACCGGAGTATAATGAAAAGAAGATATGTTGAAACTGTCAAGGCTCCACAGTTATGACTGGGGAACCTCGGCAGCTTCGGGGACTAGTGTCGGGGGGATGACCCCCGGTAGGGTCAAGAGGCTAGAAAGATACAAGGTTCATGGTTGACTTTTATGCCGGTTGACCAAGGGAAGGGCCTGGCCGGAATATAGGAGCATCGGCCAGGCCGGCATATATGTATATCCCGGCTGATGTCTGGATATGCCGGATTAACCGGAATACTAACTGGGGAGTGCCGGCATATACTTAGATATGCCGGCCTATCTATTCTGTGTGTTGTGCAGGAGCAGGGGAGGCCGGATTACCCGACCTTCATAGGTCGTAGGTCCGGCATATATGTCCAGGATATGGCCAACGGTCATATCCGGGATACTTAAGTCAACCAAGGTGTCACATCGCTACATTCAAGGAAGAAAACATCCAAGCATGGTAGCAGGGTGATGGCAGGGTGCACAGTGGAGGTTACCTACCCTCACTGTGCACAAGTACAAGCTTACCTCAGAGTGGTAAGGTCACAGTCCTGGAAGTACAAGGTACAGCAAGGGGAGTCCCATCGAGAGCAATCAGGGAGAAAGTCATGGGCCTCTGCCCTCGACAGCAGGTCCTATTTGGAGTGTAGTTGGTGTCTCCTGGTCTTCTATGACCATTGTAACCCTGGCCACCACTATATAAGGTGGCACAGGGAGTCCTAGCAAGGGGTAAAAGGTTGGTTGGTCACTCTGGGTTCCTACACTTAGCTGTTATTCTTCCTTCTCTAGCAGAGAGCTAGGAAGCACCATTGTTGTATACTCCATCGATCCAAATATAAAGCAAGTAGAGCAGGAGTAGGGGTGTTATCTCCTTACGAGAGCCCCGAACCTGGGTAGATCTGTGTTCCTTTCTGTCGGGCTCTTTAGCTCGTTCCCCTCTCCCGAATCCTCCAGCATCTAGTCGGCCCCCATTTAAGCCATCCTATGGCATATGTTGTTTCACCACGACGACAGACCATAGGAGACCTTAGTTAGAATGGGCGTTAAATGAAACCTTTATTAAAGCAAAGATATAAGTAATGGTTGCAAAATTGCTTAGTCTTTTCCTCTCTATTTACAAAACTTTGTACATGATTCTGTTTTTGCCTACTTAAAATTTTGCACACTTGAATTGATCACTAACTTAATCTAATCTAAAAAAATTGTAGATGGCCCCGGTATTCACTGAGCACTACCAGTTGGGCCATGGTGGCAGCCTTTGTTTCGAGCGCGACCTCACCACCCTGACCTTGTTCCTAGATCGTTTGTATCCGGAGTTCAAGGGAGCCGTGCTCAATGAGCACCCAGATGGAGAGCTACAGTGGCTTATCAGGGCCAGTTGCCGTGGCAAGAAGGGAAATTTGAGTTCTCCAAGGATCAAGTTTGAGCTGGTGGAGAACACTTGGGCCGATGGTTTGGTCCGAGGTATGCAGGAGATGCACGCCCGCTTATGCGGACTGCATGTTGAGGAGGTCCAGGGGGAGCGCTTTAGGAACTTTGCTCGGCGTGATGCGGACGGGCGTCCCGCAAACATGCCCGGGCAAAATGAGCTGAGTACCTACATCGATCACATGGACATCTTGCTGTACTCCACTCAGTAGGAGGCCGATCGTGCCCGTATTAAGGCCAACCTTGAGCACTTCGCACTGGTGGAGGCGAGGAGCACTATCAGGATACTTGCGAAGGAGCGCAAGAGTCTTCGTCGCCAGCGCGATGAGAAGGATCAGGACATTGAGGAGTTGAAGGCCAATGTGGCTGAGCTGACTGAGTACATTGAGATTCTAGAGGATCACCTTGGTGAGGAGGAAGGCATTGATCTCCGCAAGGAGGATAATGCCCTCATTAGTGATGAGGATGATTTCATGGAGGACCTTGAGATGATCCGGAAGATGGTGGGCATAATGGATTCATTGTGGATGATGAGGAGGAAGACCCCGAGGAGCCGGATGTTTAGATCAGAGATCCACATGTTATCTAGTTACGAGTTCCACTTTATTTTCACTTCGTGTAGGTGTGAGTTGTATCCCCCTCTCTAGTAGACGAGTCGCCATGGTTTGATGTAAACCATTTGTAATGTGTGAACTCGTATGTATGGTGTGTGTGATGTTTGTGAATGAAGTATGAATTTGGCCCTTAAGGCCTTCGTAAGACAAAAATTGCATCATCCATGTTACAATTAAATCTTAGCAATTAGCTTTCCCTCTTGTCTTACAAACATTATCTTCAGATGCCGCGAGCACCCCCACCCCCGAACCCAGAAATGGCAGAACTACTAAGGTTGATCATGGAAGACCGGGAAGCAGCCCGAGCTGAGCGCCAAGCTAACTTGGCCACTCTTCAGCAGATAACCCAGATGGCAATGAACCACAACAATGGCAATGGAAATGGCCATGGTGAAGGAGAGAACAATGGCCATGGTGATCACCGATCCAAGCTAAGGAGTTTCCAAAACACCAACCCTCCTATGTTCACTAAGTCTGAAGAACCCTTAGATGCGGATGACTGGCTTCGCACCATGGAGAACAATTTGGCAGTCGCCAAAGTTGGTGAAAATGAGAAGGTCTTGTACACCACCCACTATCTTGCTGGAGCAGCAAGAGCTTGGTGGGATAGCACTCGTGCAATGCAAGCCCAAGGGTATGTGATGCCTTGGGAGGAGTTCAAGAGCAAGTTTAGCAAAGCCCATGTTCCTTTGGGATTAGTTAAAAGGATGAGAGATGAGTTCAGAAATCTGAAGCAAGGTTCCCTGTCTGTGGTGGACTACCGTGACAAGTTCCTTACCTTGTCTAGGTATGCCCCAGATGACATCAACACCACTGAGAAGAAGCAAGAAAGGATTCTGGATGGACTTCATGATGAGATGCAATGTGTCTTGGTCAGTATTCACTTTGCAGACCTAGAGTCACTGGTTGACTCTGCCATTCAGATGGAAGGCAAACTCAAGCAAGCTGCAGAGGACCGCAAGCGCCGTATGATGTATCAAGGCAACTCAAGCAACTCGCAGAAGCCAAAGGGAAATCCACCTATGGGTTTCGCCCCTAGGCCTATGAGGCCATCTGCACCTGCTCCACGTCCCAACTACCCCAACCGTCCACCTGACAACAACTTCAATCGTGCACCTCCAAGACCTAGTGGCAACAACTTCAACACCAATACTCCAAGGCCAAATGGCGCCCCTGTGCTGCCCAAGTCTGGTGACAAGTCTGGTGTTACCTGTTATGAGTGCGGACTCAAAGGGCACTACTCCAATGAGTGCCCCAAGAAGATGAATGATGCATCCAAGACCACTGCTCCTGCTCAGCAGCAGCGCCGTGTTGGAAATGGCAAGAATTATCCACCAAGGAACCAGCCTCACTCTCGAGGCCGTCTGAATCACATGAATGTTGAAGAAGCTCAGGAAGCAACCGACGTTGTGCTTGGTATGTTCCCTGTTAATTCAGTTCATGCAAGAGTTCTGTTTGATTCTGGAGCTTCACACTCGTTTGTTACCAAGTTATTTGTTAATAAAAGTGGACTTCACCCAACCCCTATGAAACATCCCATGTTAGTACAAATACCTGGGTCAACAACAAGGGCTGAGTGGAACTGTTTGGCAGTTCCTATTGAAATTCATGGAATAGCTTTCTTAGCCAATTTGATAGTGTTGGGAACCAAAGGTTTGGAAGTAGTTCTGGGTATGAACTGGATGTCTTCCCATCAAGGAGTAATAGATTGTGCCAAGAAGACCATCACCATGAAGAGTAGCACTGGAATTGTAGTAAAGCATGTGTCCGTAAAATCACCCCAAACCACCCGATGTCATAAGAGTATCTCAGGACCAACTTTAGAGCAAGTTCCCATCGTCTGTGAATATCCGGATGTTTTTCCCGATGAGCTACCCGGGATGCCACCGGATCGGGATATTGAGTTTCTCATTGAGCTTATCCCCGGAACTGGATCTATAGCCCAACGACCCTATTGTATGAACCCCGCTGAACTAGTGGAGTTAAAGAAGCAATTGGATGACCTTTTGAGTAAGGGATTGATTCAGCCAAGTTCTTCTGCTTGGAGATCACCTGTCTTGTTTGTGGATAAAAGTGACGGTTCCAGCCGACTGTGCACTGATTACCGCAAGCTAAATGATGTAACCATCAAGAATAAGTATCCTCTCCCAAAGATTGATGATCTGTTTGACCAACTGACCGGAGCTCGAGTCTTCTCAAAGATAGACCTTAGAACTGGATACCATCAACTGAAGATCCGTGCAACTGATATACCTAAGACAGCCTTCACTACCCGATACGGATTGTATGAGTACACCGTAATGTCCTTTGGATTAACCAATGCCCCTGCCTATTTCATGAACCTCATGAATAAGGTTTTCATGGAGTTTTTGGATAAGTTTGTTGTTGTCTTCATTGATGACATTCTTATCTACTCCAAGTCCGAAGAAAAGCATGCAACCCATTTGAGATTAGTCTTAGAGACTCTGAGAGAGCATCAGCTTTATGCCAAGTTCAGTAAGTGTGAGTTTTGGCTGAAGGAAGTTGGATTCTTAGGCCATGTATTATCAGCTGGAGGAGTGTCAGTGGACCCAAAGAAGATCACATCAGTCATGGAATGGGAAGCCCCTACCACTCAAACTGACGTTAGAGGTTTTCTCGAATTAGCGGGATATTACCGCAAGTTTGTTGAAGGATTTTCAAGCATTGCCAGGCCCATGACTCAATTGTTGAAGAAGGACAAGAAGTTTGAATGGACCCCTAAGTGTGAAGAGAGTTTTCAAGAGCTCAAGAACCGATTGGTGACCGCCCCCGTCCTAACCATGCCCGATATCACCAAAAACTTTGATGTCTATTGCGATGCCTCCAAACTTAGACTTGGTTGTGTGTTAATGCAAGAAGGCAAGGTCATAGCATACCTCTCTCGGCAGCTTAGACCTCATGAAGAAAACTATCCAACCCATGATCTGGAGTTAGCAGCCGTAGTTCTAGCTTTGAAGACCTGGAGGCACTATCTTATGGGTAACCGTTGTGAGATCTACACTGACCACAAGAGTTTGAAGTATATTTTCACTCAGAAGGAGTTGAACATGAGGCAAAGAAGATGGATTGAGTTGATCAAAGATTATGATCTGGAAATTCATTATCACCCCGGTAAGGCCAATGTGGTGGCCGATGCATTGAGTAGGAAGCCATGCTCATTAAATATGATGATCAAGAAGGAGCAACCTATGTTGCACCAAGAGTTTGAAAAATTTGGATTGGAACTAGTCAGTCAAGGATTCTTAGCCAACCTTGAGTTTCAACCCACCTTGATGAGCCAAATCAAAGAAGCCCAGAAGGGAAATGAGAGTATTGACGGAATCAAGCGCATAATTAGTTCCGGCAAGGTGCCAGGATTTGAAGAAGATGATCAAGGAGTTCTTTGGTATAAAGGACGTATTTGTGTGCCTGCTGATTCAGAATTGAAGGAAGTGATTATGAAGGAAGCCCATGAGACACCTTACTCCATCCATCCCGGTGGAACTAAGATGTATCAAGATTTGAAGGAACAATTTTGGTGGCATGGAATGAAGCATGAGATTGCATCGTTCATATCCAAGTGTGACATTTGTCAAAGAATCAAGGCTGAACATCAACGTCCTGCTGAACTGCTGCAACCTTTGCAAGTTCCAGAATGGAAGTGGGAATCTGTTGGAATGGATTTCATCACTGGATTTCCAAGGTCTAGCCGTGGAAATGACTCTATCTGGGTCATTGTGGATAGACTGACCAAAGTTGCCCACTTTATTCCTGTTAAGACCACTTATACCTCGGGACAGCTGGCAGATCTTTATCTATCCAAAATTGTTAGTTTGCATGGAATCCCTAAAACCATAGTTTCCGATCGAGGAACCCAATTCACCTTGAGATTCTGGAGAAGTTTGCATCAAGCCTTGGGAACCAAATTAGCCTTTAGCATAGCTTACCACCCTCAGACCAATGGACAGACTGAAAGGGTAAACCAAATACTTGAAGATATGTTGAGAGCCTGTGTTCTAGCCTATGGAGCTAAGTGGGAAGATTGTCTGCCTTTCGCGGAGTTTTCCTACAACAACAGTTATCACGCCAGTTTGCAAATGGCCCCATTTGAAGCTTTATATGGAAGAAAGTGTCGTACCCCCTTGAATTGGTCTAAAACCGGAGACAGTCAGATATTTGGACCTGACATTCTGCAAGAAGCTGAGGAGAAAGTTCGCATGATTCGTGATTATCTCAAGGCAGCCCAGTCTAGACAGAAGAGTTATGCCGACAAGAGACGTAGGGAACTGACTTTCAAGAGTGGAGATTTTGTCTATCTTAGAGTATCACCTCTCAAAGGAATGCAGAGATTCCAAGTAAAAGGAAAGCTTGCACCAAGATATATTGGACCCTTCAAGATACTAGACCGCAGAGGAGAAGTGTCTTATCAGTTGGAAATGCCCCCTGAATTGTCTGAAGTGCACGATGTCTTTCACGTGTCCTTACTTCGGAAATGTCTTGAAGTGCCGGAGAAGCCAGAAATCTTCAAGAATATTGATCACCGTTCGGTGGATATCAACAAGGATTTGACCTATCGTGAAGTGCCTATCCGTATCCTCGAGGAAGCATATCGAACCACTCGAACCCGAAGCATCAAGTTTCTGAAAGTTCAGTGGAGCAATCACACTGAAGATGAAGCCACTTGGGAACGAGAAGATTACCTTCAGAAAGAGTTTCCCAATCTTTTTAGTTCGTAACTAGTGAATCTCGGGGACGAGATTCTTTTTAAGGGGGGAAGATTGTAACAACTCAGAAATTGTAAGCCACTTCTTATTAATTAAAGTACCAAATTTTGGACCCAGATAAAACTTTTTATCTATTATTGCATGCATACATGTATTTTCTGTTATATGTCTTCTATAATTTCATGTGTGTTATTATTTGTTGTGCAATAGTTAGCTACTTCTAACTTAACCAACAGAAGCAATTGAGAAGAATTACAGGAACCAAAGAAACCAGAAATAAAATTTACAAAGAAAAAGAGAAGAATAAGTGGATCTAGGAAATCTTATTGACTACCCTACTTTGAGCCTTTAGAATAAGCAATCTGTAACTCAACTCAGTGTTTGGCCAGTTAGTTGAGCTTAATCAAGTCACATACTAACTCAACCAAGAAGTTGCTACCCAAAATTCAAATCAGAACTTGACTCAAACTTCAACCAAAGATTGAATCTGAAACAGTGACCAAACTCCAAATTTGAAATAAAATTTCTGCAAAACATCATATTTCTTCAGAACAAAAATAGTTCCAGAACCCTTGTCCAATATGTTGACGAACCACGGTGGCCGTTTTCAAAATTTCGAATTTGAATCTCTTGCGGGCATTTCGTCGAACACCTGGCAGACAAAAATCGAGGAAATCGAGTTTACTGTAAAGATCACTGTCGCCGTTCGTCCTGTGACTGTAGCCATGCTCCTGGACGGTGCCACGGTCGAGCCCAGCCCCCTCTGCCCCGACCCGAGCCGTGAGAAAGGGAGGAGAAGAGGAAGACAGCACCCAGGACCCCCTCTCTTCTTCCTCTGCTCACTGCACGTCACCGACCGCCATGACCACGCCAGCACCGACCCACAGCCCACCGCAGCCAAGACCAAAGCCCCCCAGCACGCGAGCGAGGTCGCCGTGCCCGGTGTTGCTCGATGTGCATAGCCAGGGCCCCCGAGCCGGCGAGCTTCTGGACACCCTCTCCCTTGACGCTCAGCCCTATATAAACCCCCGCCGATCAAACAAGGAGATGCACACCACTCCCGGCTACCGCCCAGACACCATCTCTCCCTCCCTCTCACTCTGGTTCGTCGACGCCTGCATCGCCTGCGAGGTTCTGGACGCGAGCCGCGCCACCGCATTGGACTGCCGCTGGACGAATGAACGCCGGAGCTGGTGGAGGAGTGCTGCCGGATCCTTTTCCGCACGTCGCCGACAAGTTCTGCTTCCTCTCCGTCACGCCCTCGCCGTCAAACAGTCGTCCCTGCAAACGCCGGTGAGCTCCAGCCCTAGCCAACGAGGACGATGCCTCTGAGCCATTAGATCGCAATCGA
The DNA here is from genome assembly GCA_007115705.1 of Dactylis glomerata. Classification (NCBI taxonomy): domain Eukaryota; kingdom Viridiplantae; phylum Streptophyta; class Magnoliopsida; order Poales; family Poaceae; genus Dactylis; species Dactylis glomerata. The sequence continues at coordinate 3,957,421 of QXEO01000492.1, forward strand.
TCGGTAGCGTACCGATTTGGTGCGGGTTAAGTGACCTGACCAGTGGGACCCCCCTATCAGGTTCAGTTTTATTTCTTTCCCGCCCGGAGCGAAGCGGTATGGGCCGGCCCATTCGTGTTTCATTTGAAATAGGCCCAGCTAGTTTAGATTCGGTCCGTTTCGTTTTTATTTAATTTCCCGCCCGTTTGAATTATTTCAAATGTGATTCAGCTATGATTTTCAAACTTAACTTCCAAGAGTTTTAGAAATCCATTTCTAGCAATTGAATATGCGTTGGAAAGCTTATGAAATGCTCTACATTGTAGAACTGGTTAGAACTCAAGTTGAATTAGGGATTTAAATAAATAATAATAGTGGGACCATAGCTTTATTAATCATAGGAAAATTCTAGAAAATTAGTTAAATCTCCTAAAATCTTGAAACTTGATTGGTGAACTCACTAATCAACTTGTCTACTGTTTAGCCAACCCTAATCAACTCAAACCTTGTTAGTGGTACCCATTTAGACCCTCACCCAATCCTAGTTTGTAGCATAAAATTATAGATCTCTATTACACACTTAGAATTTATTTTCCCCCAATACCACTTGCTTAGTGAGTCAACCTCCACTTGAACTAGCCCTATTAACCATAGTTACTTACCCATACTCCAAAAAGTAAACAACACATGGCATATGGTAGAAAATTTAACTTGCACACTCAATGCAACCTTGGAAGAAAACTTGCAAACCAATTCAAATAAAATCCAACATGAAGGCTATTGTTTGAAAACAAGTATGTGTGCTTGGTATGCTGTTAGCATTGTGTAGTGATTGTGTGTATTGTGTTTATTTCGTTATTAGACGCTAGTGTTGCTGAGGAGGATATTGAGGGGGATTATTATCAAGAAGAAGAAGAATACCCCGGACCCCGGACACTTTGCTAACCAAGGCAAGCCATCTTTTGAATCATACTCCAAATGCCTAGTTTTCCTATTGCATTCTACTTGTTTTAAGTAAATTGCATGATTGAATTGCTAGAGTAGAATAATAGAGGTGTAGTGATATCTTGCTTAGGAAGAGCATCAAGTTGAGTTTATCCAACCATATTTAGTGGTATCATCACTCAATGTAGTTGCTTAGTCGCTATTAAAATTGAGGCCATCTATAAGGGGAACCCTACTTGAAAGTGGTGACTTGAACTTGAAAGCTTAAATTGGAGACTACTCATACATGGTAGTTTTTGAAAGAAAATAATCTTGACTAAGGACTATGGAATGTATTTCTCAATGACAACGAGTGATGTACTATGGGAGCCAACCATACCGTACGACCACATTACCCCTGAATGGGAAGGGGCTTAGTCCGTAGCTTGTTTGTTTTAGTATGGGAGACCTCATTTGAACTTATAGAAGCATGGACCCCGCGGGGACGCTTCCGAAGCCGGGACTTGCCATAGCTGTGATGGAGGATACAACAGACTATGGGAGTCCAAAATATAGCACTCTATAGCCGGAAAAACTATGAGTTCCATTCCGTATCTGGACTCGTAGGGAGGATCCCCATACTAAGGTGTCGTCGTGGTGAAACAACATATGCCATAGGATGGCTTAAGTGGGGGCCGAACTAGATGCGGGAGGATTCGGGAGAGGGGAACGAGCTGAAAAGCACGACAGAAAGGAACACTGATCTACCCAGGTTCGGGGATCTCGTAAGGAGATAACACCCCTACTCCTGCTCTACTGGTTATATATTTGGATTGATGGAGTACACAACAATGGTGCTCCCAAGCTCTCTGCTAGAGGAGGAAGATGAACTGTTAAGTGTAGGAACACAGAGTGACCAACCCTCTACTAGGGCTCCCTGTGCCACCTTATATAGTGGTGGCCAGGGTTACAATGGTCATGAGAGACCTCGAGACACCAACTACACTCCAAATAGGACTTGCTGACGAGGGCAGACGCCCATGACTTTCTCCCTGATTGCTCTCGATGGGACTCACCCTTGCTGTACCTTGTACTTCCAGGACTATGCCCTTACCACTCTGAGGTAAGCTTGTACTTGTGCACAGTGAGGGTAGGTAGACTACCACTGTGCACCCTGTCACCATGATCTCTCTCCATACTTGGCAGAACCTCTCCTTGATTGTAGGGATTGGACACCTTAGCTGACTTATGTACCCCGGATACGACCGTTGGCCATATCCCGGACCTATATGCCGGACCATCGACCTATGAAGGTCGGGTAATCCGGCTACGCTGCTCCTGCACGAGATAACATATAAGTTAGGCCGGCATATCTATGTATATGCCGGCACTCCTCAATAAGTATCCCGGTTATACCGGCATATCCGGACACCAGCCGGGATACAGAAAATATGCCGGCCTGGCCGATGCTCTTATATTCCGGCCAGGCCCTTTCTTGACAAATCCGGCATAAAGCCAACCATAGTCCTTGTACCTTTCTAGTCTCTTGACCCTACCGGGGGTCATCCCCCCGACATTAGTCCCCGAAGCTGTCGAGGTCCCCCAGTCTTGACTGAGGGGCCTTGGCAGGTTCAACATATCCTCTTCTCATTATAACCCGGCTCTCCGTTATATCCCGACTATCAGATTATATGCCGGGACATCCACCCATATACCGGCCACTGTGCCTTCTCCAAAAGTTAATCCGGCCGGCCCTGAGGGTATTCCGGACGGAACTTATTCTCCGGGCAGCCAAGCCGGCATATAGATGAGACTTCCTCGAGAAGCCACGCCTGACAGTTTGCATCGAAACTTGGAACCGTCCTGTCATCTCGAACGGTCACACACGATGTGACGGTTCACAGTGCATTTACTCCCTGCCATCATTGCCTAGTGGCACGGTTACAGGAACCGCCGCCCCACTCCGTGCCGCCACGTGGCGAACTCTCGCAGGAACGGTCGGGGTAGTGGAACACTCCCCATGATCCCCACGACCCTGGCCTCTTCGGTATAAATACGGGGGTGGAGGTAAACTTGCTCTTTTTACCCCCACAGTGCCTTCTTCTTCCTCCGCACCTCTGCCTCTTGCGCTGCACCGCCGGGCCGAGGGACAGAGAAGGAAAGCCGCCGCCGTCGCCCCACTGCACGCCGGTGCCTCCGCTCACCGACGTCCGACACCATCGTCGATGACGCCGCCGCTCCTCTCCGCGACACTGCTGAGAGACCGGATCTTTCTTCAGCACGCTCACCGTCGTTCCACCGCCGCCGGCCAAGCTTCGGTGAGTTCATCTTTCTCTGTTCTTGTCCTTCATCCCTCCTGCCTCTCTGTAGCTATACCACGATAGTCCTGCTAGCTTGGATCTGTGGTAGTTTCTCTACTTGATGTCTCCTTGACTTGATTAGCATTGCCAGTGATATCCCTTCGCAGTTCACCGCTGTTCTTCCGTGGGAATTATATCCACGTTTATTTCCGGTTTTAACTGCCTCGGTAGATCTTCTATTTCTGCTAACATTGGTGAGAGCTGTATGCCGGAGAGACTAACCTCCCTCTTTTCTCCGGCCTTGATAGGATTAACATCACGGGACTCCGGCTCTCACGCCTTGTTCCGGCCATCAAGATGGCTTCCTCAAGCATGACGGGTACCTCGGCCTCAGAGGAAGATAACTCGGCCCGGCTTCAAGGACGCTCCGGCTGGGAGGGGTCGGAGGTTACCCCGGCCAACATATCCTGGATCACATCCACCAGGAGAGTGACGGAGGGAGTTGCATGCCGGCTACCGGCGGGAGAGACTGCGCCGGCACCCGAACCCGGCGAACGCGTCGTCTTCATCGCCCACTTCGAGCGGGGCTTCGGTCTGCCGGCATCGGACTTCTTCCGGGACTTCCTCGACACCTACGACCTACAACCTCATCATATCCCGGCCAATGCCGTGATGATCCTCTCCGCCTTCGCTGCCTTTTGCGAAGGCTATGCCGGCATAGAGCCCCTTACCCAAGGCTGGGCGAAATACTTCCAACTGAGGAAGCAAGTCGTCCAAGAACTGCCCCGGAGCAAGAATGACCCGCCGGAGACGGCCCAGGAGAAGAAGGACCGCCCCATGACCCTATGCGGCGCGGCCACCATCATGTCCCGGAAGGGCTCGGACTTCCCCAAGGTGGAACTCCTCGAGTCTTGCAAGAAGTGGCAGAAAAGCTTCTTCTACGTCAAGAACACCACCGACGTGGATCTGCTCAACCTGCCGCCATTTGTGGACGAGCCACCCCTGGCCATGAAGAATTGGACCTACAACCCGAAGAACTCGGTGATGCCTGTGAATGCGCTCCACCGGGTTAAGGGCGAGCTCCGGGATGCCGGCCTTACCCCCAACGATCTAGTGGCATGCTTTATCAGCCGGCGCGTCTCTCCTTTGCAGCGCCGGTCACACAAAATCTGCCAGATGAGTGGGCACATGGACCCCACCCGGCATTCCACACACGAGCTGACCCCGGCCGACATCCTGCGGCGGATTAAGGACGTCTGCAAGTCCTCTCAGGCCACCTTTGCCTGGGGACTTGAACCATATAGCCGGGATCGGCCCGCCCCAACGGTAAATCCTTTGGCCGATACATACTTTCTTGTCCGGCATATATATACCTAGGCCGACACACTTCTATTTTCCGATACTTATCATGCTTGATCCGGCATACTTATTGCACCGGCATATTTCTTGCTTTTGACCTATTTACTTTGCATTATGCAGAAGTTCAGCTTCCAGGCCATGGAGAACTCCTGGATCCAGATCGCGGCAGACCGCACTGCTGCGGATGTTGAAGATCCGGATCATTGGGACAAGCTGCCCCGGAACACCCGTGCTGCGGCTGCCACGGGTAAGGCCTCTTCATTCCGGCATTTCACTCAAGGCCGGAGTGAAGGCGATTCTGACGAGGAGATCCTGACGTATTATGACCCGATGCCACTTGCATATGCCTTTCCCACATCCTTTGCTTATGCCTTTCCAATGCCGTCCTCAGCTATCCCGGACGACATGGTTGTTGACGCCGCCCCTCTGAACCAGGGACCTCCTTCCACCGGCGGACGTACCGGCCGGAAGCGAGGCGTGAAGCCCCAGCCCGACACACCTCAACAACAGAAGAGGCAGAAGGTTGGCGTGCCTATTCCGAAGAAACAGAGGCTTGTTGCCTCGGGGTAAGTTTCTTTTCCTTACATTGCCTCCGACATATCTCTTGCTTTGATTACTAACTTAGCTTCTTCTCTCTTTCAGGGCTCCTCTTGCGCCGGAACATGCTTCCAGCACGAGCGCCAGCCCGCACATTGAAAAGCCGGCGGCCGCTGCCACCCCCGACATACCTTCCGCGAGCCATACTACCTCACCGGCGCCGGCATCTTCGCCTGCGCCAGACAAGACCACCTCCCCGGCGAAGGACGTTCCTCCGCCGGAACAAGATTTCTCTGCCCCCGACGTCCATATGGACTCGGGGGCTCAACAGGGTCCTTCGGCTTCTGATGTCCATATGGACACAGGAGCCCAGCAAGATGCCTCGGACTCCGGCGCGCCCGCCAGCGACGCCGGCACTACTGAAGACGCCAGCGCAAGCGACAAGAGCGCCGGTATAGACCTCAAAGGAAAGGGTCATGCAGTACCAGAAGTCCGGACTATTCCGGAACCTGCCTCTGCTGGCCAAGCTGCACCGGCCGCGCCGGAACAACCCGCGCCCCAGACTCCCTCAGCTGAGAAGACTCCTGCCACGACCAAGACCACTGCCTCGGCTAAGACCACCGTCCCGGACAAGACCTCTGCCCCGGTCAAGTCCGGGACTCTCAAGATCCAGACGACCAAGTCCGGCACACCAGCCGCCGCCACTGCTCCGTCTAAAGCAGCACCCCGGCCCAGCTTAGCCCTGGCCCTGCACCTTGGCAGGGCAGCAACCCGGCCTGGCTACCGGACCAGCTTCTTCGACACGCCAGAACTTGAGGGCCGCGTCTCCCTGGTGACGAAAAGTGACCAGAGCCTTGGGTCTCTCAAGGAGCACTGCGTCAGGTGGAACGACGCCGACAGTATGGATACTGCGGACTCCAGGAGCAAGAAGTTGGCCGAAGCCTCGGTCACTGGCAATCCATCTGATATCCTGGCCATGAAGCCCATTCCCATTGCCTGCGAGCTCCTCAGCCTCCAGCAAAGACTTCACCGCGTGGCCGACGCTACCAACGTAAGTCTTTTATACATATATCCTCAGTCCCCGAAAATGTCGGCTGTCTGGGATACGGACATCCGAGATTTTCCAATAACTTTTGCACTTAGCTCTTCTCAAATTAACTGCCCGACACATGAGCTCGATCCGAGCTTCAAATCCTAGTCACCGAGAGCCGGGATAGGTGCGCAGCACCTGTGCCGGGTCTTTAACAATTTCGCATCTTAATCATTTTTCAAATCCTCTTGACCGAGATATAAGCTCGATTCGAGCTTCAAATCCTAGTCACCGAGAGCCGGGATAGGTGCGCAGCACCTGTGCCGGGTCTCCAACAGCATGAATACTTCGCATACTCTTCAATTGTACTGTCTTGCTAGACTTTTCTCATAACCTTTCAAATCCTAACACTTTTGCAGCGCATGAACAACACACGGGCCGACATGTACCACGACTTGGTGTGCGAGCACCGGAAGCTCTCTGACGCGCATAGCAAGCTCCGGCAGGAACTGCGCCAGAAAGGTAAACTCATCCGACATATATGCCGGATGGCTTGCCTTCTTTTTTTTATGCACCTTTTGCCGACACACCTTAACACGCCGACACATAACCTTTTACCGTTACTCCGCAGCTGGTGCCGAAGCCCAAGTCACCGAGCTTGTCAAAAGGGTGAAGGAGCTGACAGGTATGCCGGGTGCCTGCTGTGCCCCAAATAGACACTTTAAACTTCAAATCCTTTATCTCTTGTCACTGTTTTCTATCTTCCCATTATTTTGACTTCAAATCTTTTCAGATGATAAAGCTGCACTTGAGGCACGCCACCGGGACTGTATGTCCTCAGTGGATGTGGCCAAGCAACTGGATCACCGGGATGCCTCCCACAAGGCCGAGGTAGAGCAGTTGAAGGGCCGGATTGCCGAGCTTCTGGAGGAGAAGGAGCAGAGGGAGGGCCAACTGAAGAAGACCCAGGATCTGCTCGTCGCCTCCGAGACCGATGCAGCCAACGCTCATGCTGAACTGGATGGCTTAAAGGAGCAGGCCACCAAATGGGAAGTTACAGTTGCACAGCTCAATGCCGACCTCGCCAGTAAGCTTCAAATCCTTTTTCCTTACCCTGCCCGGGATATCCTGATCCTTTCCGGCATAACCTTTATACCGCGATATACTCCTTCTGCTAACATCATTTCTATTTCACAGACATGTTTCCCGCTTCCGTCGAAGACGTTGAGAGGGCTCTGCAGTTGGATCGAGAAAGCCGGGGTGTTCCGGTTGACTCGGCCAACTGGGACATGTCGGAGCAGCTGTTGGCCCTGCAGTCTCGGAAGAACGCCATGACCCTCTACACAGAAGAACTCTTTTATGGCGCCCAGGAGGCATTCTCTGCCCTCTGGCCGGGACAAAGGACGCCCACTGATCCTGTTGATCTCGGCAATGATCTGCAGCTTGCCAAGGTTCGCCTCCAGGAATGGCGGGATTCCGGCGCGAGGGTTGGAGCTGATGAAGCTCTCAGCTACTTCCTCTCCTGGTATGAAAAAGCTAATCTGGAGACTTTGCGCAATGTGCGCGAAGGATCCATCTGGACCACGGATCCGGAACACATCCGGCGTCGGCGGGAACTGGCCCACAGTTATGTGGATTATGCCGACACCGATGTCTTTGTCTGGGACATCCGCGAGCCAGAAAAGACAGCAGACGATGCCAAGGATGCTGCTGATGCCGAGGGCTCTGACTCCAGCCAGGACGAAGAGGAAGCTGAAGAGGCCGACACTGATGCTCCGGAACAGGCATCTGCCCCGGGCGGTGGTGATGGCTCCATTCCATCTGCCGGGTCCGGCACCCCTGAAGCCGACATCTCCACCGCTACAGCTCCTCCAGCCGGCGGCTCTGCTTCTGCCGCTGCTCCTTGACTTTGCAGCACCAAAAACTTTAAGCTTTATCAGATCCCCGGTATGCCGGGTGCAATTGTAAGATATACGTTTAACTTCCTTTGGTTTGCTACCTGAACAAGTTTTATCTCGGTTTGCTTGTTTATGAATGCCGGATCATCTTTTGGCTAAGTCACCGAGTTTGTTTTCCTGTTTCCTCAACTTCACAACCTTGGCTACTTGTCTACCTTATTTGGCTTTCGACGTATGAGTCTCAAGGTTGCTTCATTAAACATACAGTACTTAAACTTTGAAACTTAGACTTCAAATCATCCGACATTTCAAGTTTTATCTTTAGTAACAACATAATGCCGGTTCACCTGCTTTACATTTCCTTAGCCGTTTTCCATGTGTCGACAATCTCCGGCATCTACTCTTGCTAGCCATGAAGCCGGGTTTCGGACAGCAGCTGAGTCGAAGAGCGGCCTTTGGTGCCGACACATTACTAGGCCGACATAGGAAACACTCAAATCAAGCCAGCCGGCATATAAATAAAACTAAAAAAATAAGCAATGATATATCTCGGAGGCAGTGCCCATTCTCTTCGGGATGCCGACACTTGATTCATTAGTCTTGTGCCGACACAAAGCTCCGGCACATAAAGCAAGTAATATGGAAATACATACATTGTGCTGCTCAGGAGTAAAAGGGACGGAGTAGAGCTATGTTCCATGGTCTCTTGGTTTCTTCTCCGGACCTGTCCGCCTTGTCCTTTTGGGGGCCTGCGCATCTATAAGATAATAGGCATCATTGTGCAGAGCTCTGCTCACAATGAATGGCCCCTCCCATGGAGGAGTTAACTTATGCCGGCCCTCTGTTCCTTGCCTTAGCCGGAGTACAAGATCTCCCTCTTGGAATCTCCTTGGATTCACCTTCTGCGCATGATAGCGTCTGAGGTTCTGCTGATATACTGCTGTTCTAGACAGTGTTACTTCTCTTGCTTCTTCCAGCAGATCCACATCATTTTCCCTGGCTTCTTTAGCCTCTTCCTCAGTATATAGCACTACTCTTGGTGCATCATGTATTACATCTGTTGGAAGCACAGCTTCTGCTCCATACACCAGGAAAAATGGTGTGTAGCCTGTTGACCTATTCGGAGTTGTCCTTAAACTCCAAAGCACTGCTGGCAATTCATCTAGCCAACATCCCGGAGTTTTCTCCAGTGGCTCTATCAGCCGGGGTTTTATGCCGGACAACACTAGTCCATTTGACCTCTCTACTTGGCCATTGGCACAAGGGTGAGCGACCGACGCTATGTCCAACCGGATTCCCACTTCCTCACAAAATCTGGCAAATGGTCCTTGGGCAAAGTTCGACCCATTGTCAGTGATGATGCCATGGGGAACACCATATCTCAAGATTATATCTTTTAAGAATTTTACTGATGTGTGACCGTCACACTTGCTTATGGGCTTTACTTCAATCCACTTGGTGAACTTGTCCACCATGACCAAGATATGGGTCATTTTTCCTCTGGCCGGCTTAAAAGCCCCGAACATATCCAGGCCCCAAACAGCAAAGGGCCAGGTTATCGGGATAGTCTTCAAGGCAGATGCCGGCTGATGAATCTGGTGGGCATATCTCTGACACCCATTGCACTTCCGGACCAAATCTTCTGCTTCTTGCAGTGCCGTCGGCCAATAAAACCCATGCCGGAATACCTTTGCCACCAGTGCTCTGGATGAAGCGTGGTGCCCACACTCCCCCTGATGAATTTCCCGGAGCATCTCCAGGCCCTCCGCAGATTCGACACATCTCTGCAATACTCCGGTGACACTTCTCTTATATATTTCCTTGTTTATGATGGCATATCCTTTGGATCTCCTCATAACCCGGCGTGCCTCGGTTTCATCCGCCGGCACTTGGCCATCTACCAAGAAATCCATGATAAGACGTACCCATGAGGGCACTTCCCTGACAGTGAACACTGCCTGATCTATCTCCATCATTTCGACCGACACATAATCGATCTCCATGGGCTGCGAAGTCCCCGGGACTGAGGGATCAGTCCCCGGGTATGCCGGAGCAGTCCCCGGGTATACCGGCACAACCTCTTGGTACATTTTACCCTTGCTCCTAGCTCTGCTCCGGAATACTGCGCTCACCGCATATGTCGGCCCAGTCCCCGGGACTAAGGAAACAGTCCCCGGGTTATCTGACCTAGCTCCAACGTCTATCTCCATTGGAACTGCATCCTCCGGACTCGGCGGGACATAAATGGAAGATGACTCCGGCGAGGGCTTGATTGACAGCTTCCTCAGATGCTCCAATGAAATGCCGGGCAGGATTGACTCTCTGGAAGATCCCAGCTTGGACAATGTATCGGCTGCTTCATTCTGAGCCCGGGGAACATGCCGGAACTCACAACCTTCAAAGTAACCACTTATCTGCTGCACTAAGAAACGGTAGGATCCCATGTTTGCATCATGGGCATCCCATATGCCGGAACATTGCTGAATCACCAAGTCAGAATCACCGAAACACATAATCCGGCGAATTCCTATGTCCTTAGACACCTTCAGGCCATGCACCAGTGCCTCATATTCCGCCACATTGTTCGATGCGGCAAAATGAATCTGCAGAACATATCTCAATTGATCATTCTTTGGTGAACTGAGAACTATGCCGGCACCCAAGCCATGGATTGTCTTGGACCCATCGAAATGCATCCTCCAATAGTTTGCATCTGGCAATGGTGGCTCATATTGTATCTCGGCCCAGTCAATAAAGAAATCAGCCAACACCTGGGACTTGATTGTATCTCTTTTGTCATATTGAGGAGTATATGGCGACAACTCTATTGCCCACTTGGCTATTCTGCCACTGGCATCTTTGTTGCCTATGATCTCCGAGATAGGGGCCTCGGCCACTACCCGGATTGGATGCTCTTGGAAGTAATGCTTGAGCTTCTTGGCCGCCATATAGACACCATATGTCATCTTCTGATAGTGTGGGTAGTTTTGCTTTGAGGTGGAGAGGACTTCACTCAGATAATATACCGGCCGCTGCACGGTTTTGCCTCCTTCCTCTCGCTCTACTACCACCACTGCACTGACAACCCTGTTGGTTGCCGCTATATAGAGCAACATCGGCTCCCGGGGCATTGGGGACGCCAATACCGGCGCTGTTGACAACATCTGTTTCAATTCCTTGAAAGCCGCATCTGCTTGCGTTGTCCAGACAAATGTGTCGGACTTTTTCATCAACTGATATAACGGCAAAGCTTTCTCTCCCAGCCGGCTTATGAAACGGCTCAGGGATGCGAGGCACCCAGTGAACTTCTGTACTTCCTTCAAATCTGTCGGCGGCTTCATCCTTTCTATGGCACGAATCTTGCCGGGATTCACCTCAATACCTCGGCTGGAAACAAGGAAGCCGAGCAACTTGCCCACCGGCACACCGAAGGTACACTTTGCCGGATTTAACTTCATCCGGAACCTCCTCAGGTTTGCAAAGGTTTCCCGAAGGTCATTTATGAGAGTCTTACTTTCCTTGGTCTTATGACGACATCGTCGACATATACCTGCACATTTTTATCTATTTGATCATGCAAACACTTCTGCATACATCTCTGGTAAGTTGCGCCGGCATTTCTTAACCCGAAAGGCATGGTGAGATAGCAATAAGCCCCGTACGGGGTAATAAAGGATGTCTTTATTTGATCCGGCTCATACAAAGGGATCTGGTGGAAACCAGAATAGGCATCTACAAATGATAACAGTTCACATCCAGCTATGGAATCGATCACTTGATCGATCCGAGGGAGCGGGAATGGATCTTTGGGGCATGCCTTGTTCAAGTTGGTGTAATCAACACACATCCGCCATACTTTCACTATGGCGGGCTCATCTTTCTTCTTTTCCACCAAAACCGGATTAGACACCCAATCCGGATGTAGTACTTCTTTGATAAAGCCGGAGGCTAGGAGCCTGGCCACTTCCTCCCATATTGCCTTCCTCCTATCATCCGCGTTCCGCCGGAGCGGCTGCTTCACCGGCTTAGCATCTGGTCTCACATGCAATGCGTGCTCAGCCAGCTCCCTCGGCACACCTTGCAAGTCTGAAGTAGACCATGCAAAGATATCCCGATTCTCACGGAGGAAGCTGGTGAGCTCGCTTTCCTATTTGGGGTCCATACCTGCCCCGATGAGGGCATGGCGCTACGGGAAAACTTCATCCAGAGGCACCTTTTTGACTTCCTTGCCCACTTGAAAAGAAGCGCTGCCACCTGGGCTCGTCATGCCCGGCATAGATTTGCCGGCCACAACTATCTCAGCAATTTCCACTGCTCGCTTGAGCCTCTTCTTTTCCTCCGCAATGATCAGAGTCTCGGCCAGATTAGATCCGGCTGTGGCACATGCCATCGAACGCTTGTAATCACCAATGATGGTGATCACTCCCTTGGGCCCCGGTATCTTCATCTTCAGATACGCAACATGCGTAGAGGCCATGAACTTTGCCAATGCCGGCCTACCCAGCAGAGCATGGTAGGGGCTTTCCAGATCAACCACCTCGAACATGAGATTTTCCACCCTGCAGTTATCCCGGCTGCCAAACATGACATCCATCCGGATCTTGCCCATCGGCGCACATGAAAGTCCCGGCACAATGCCGTGGAATGTGGTCTTGCTTGGCTCCAGCATATTCTCCTTGATACCCAGCTTCTGCATCGTATCCCGATACATGATGTTGATGCTGCTTCCATTGTCAATGAGGACCTTGCTGAACCTCACTTTATTAGCCGGCCCGACGAATGTCGGATCCATTACCAGCGCATATCCGCCGGGGTTCGGCATGATTCGGGGATGATCGTCCCTATCCCAGCCAATGGCCTGGTCAGACCAGTACATCAGCTTCGGAATAGCCGACATAACGGCATTCACCTCCAAACTTCGCCGGTACAAGCTCTGCTTGTCTGTTCTTTCGGTCTCAAAGACCATATAGCTCTGATCATGTTCCTTGAACTCGTTTCGGCCCGCACCTGGGCCTCCGGCATAATGTTCCGGGTTATAGCTCTGATCTACTTGATTTACGCCGGCATTTCCGGCATTGCTCTGAATCCCGGGATTAACCGGCCTGGGCGGGACTGCAATTGTATTGGCACCTATCAACGGCGATGGGGCTGCCGGGACAGGTGGTCTAGCCGGTCCCCAGGGACCTGCACGACCTGCACGACCTGCTAATATGTCGTCCAGCCATGAACAGTTTCTTGTCAAATGATTGGCCGGTTTACCCGGCTGGAATGTGTGAAACACACAAGGCTTGTCCATGGCCAGACCCACTGTAAACTTCGGCCATTGCTTCTTCTGACCGGCGGCTCCGCCGGCATTCTTGTTGATCCAGACATTCTTCTTCTGGAAGGGCTGCGCTTGCTGCTGCTGTTGTTGCTGCTGAGGCTGCTGATAGCCCTCGTATCTCGGCCGCTGGCTACTACCGGCGCCCTCTTGCTCTTCCTCCACGGCTGCTACTTGTGCCGCTCCGTACCGATAATCCGGCCTTTCATCTCTCCTCTTGTTCCGGTTATCAGTGCGATAGAACTGCCCCGGTCTCCCGGTGTTGCTATTGTTCCGCTGGGTCTGCCCCTGTCCTTGTGAATCAAGGGTGGGCTGCATGGGGTCTCCCAGAGCATAACTATTAGCAATCTTGATTGTCTCGGCCAACGTGGCCGGCATATCCCTCTGCAGCTTTTGCCACAACATGGTGCCGTGCCGGCACCCATGAGCGAACCACATGATGGCCTGCTGCTCCACAACTCCCTCGCAGGAATTGCGCAATGTGCACCACCTGGTCAGGTAGTCACGGTCAGTCTCATTCACTCCCTGCCGGCAGTTAGCCAGCTGCTGAGGACGATTCGGCCTCTTATATGTACTGGTGAAGTTTGACACAAACTACTCTTCGAAATCAACCCAGCCATTGATACTTCCGGCCGGCAGATTGTTCAGCCATATCCTGGCTGGTCCTCTAGCATTTGCGGCACATATTGTACCGCCCATCTGAGGTTTCCTCCGGCAATGTTCACTACGGTGGAGTAATCCTCCAACCAATCTTCCGGCTTTGTACTGTCGTTGTATGTCCTCGCGCTACGCGCGAGCTGGAAATAGTAGGGTACCGGCTCACCCATGATCCGGGGTCCAAAGCACATAGGACCCGGAGCTCCTTGTCTCTCCACCAACTCCGATTGGTGAATTCGGTCCAGCTTGAAACGCGCATCGCTTGCTGCCAAGGACCGAGGTCCAAGCCGGGATGCAATTGGGCCCGCAATCACTTTTTCCTGCTGCTGCTCCGGCTGATACTACTCACTTTGCCGGCCTTGCTGATGCTGCTGCTGATATCCCGCCCTGACAAGGGCAGCATTGCCGTCATCTTCCCGATGTCTCGGCTGACCTGCATCTTGTTGCTGCGCTGCACCTCCGGCACCCTGCTGCTGACGCCGGACCGCACTGTTACTCCAGCCACCACCGGCCGAAACTGCCCCATGCCCGGCCGGCACATTCTGGCTAGCATTCTTGCTGCCGACATACTTGTCAGCTTGGCCGGCACTCTTCTGAACTATTGCTTGCTTTCCGGCGATTGCCGGATCATACACCTGGATCTGCTTGTCCCGGCGGCCAGAGGTCACACTTCCGGCACGCCGGGCGCTTGGATGTGGGGACGAAGCTTCGCCCCTCGACCTTGCGCCGGCACCTCCTACCGACGCAATGTACTGGGATGCCCCGGCACCTGGGTTTGCCTTCTTGAAGGCTTCCTGTTGCTTAGTAGCTTCAGACAAAAGATGGTTAAGCCGGGCTTGCTGCTCATGCAGTGCTTCACCGGACAAATTAGATAAGTCCTTAGCTACCTCTGCTGCTGCTCTAAGATTCTTTACTGGTGAGCTATAAATTACTTTAGGCACAGTACTAGTTGCAGTATGACCCTTACCACTAGCACCTTTTTCTAGCTCAGTGTTAAGATCTCTACCTCTAGTTCTAACCTCATCTATCCGGCTAGGCCGGGTTACCACAGGAGTAAAACCATGGGCTGCCTCATACTCATGGAGTTGGCGGTTAAACCGCTCGCGCTCCTGATGCATGGCCAGGGCCTCGTCGACGAGGGCCTGGCGAGATCCCTCCAGGACCTCCCTTGTCTGCTCCGGATCATCGCCGGATCGCACCGGCTCGAGAAGCCGCTCGATGACGGGAAGGAGCACCTGACCCTTTGCCGGCACAGCGGAAGTGCCGGCCAGGTTCTCGACACGCTCCACCGGAGGACGTGCCGACCTCTTGGCCTTCGGCGGCTCCGGGGGAGTATCTCCTGCTGCTGCTGCTGCCTTGCTGGCACCATCTGCCGGCGGCACTGATGTGCCGGCCATCATCACCTCGGCCGACTCTACTGAGCGAGCGCTACGCCCAGCGTGAGCCAGCCGATGTGACGGAGGATCCGCCGCCACCAGTACCTCTTCACTGCAAACTCTCTCAGTTCCCACGTACACCTCGTGGGAACCGAAATACATGATCCGGCCATCCCTGGGGAACGGCCGGCCGCCGAGACTCCCAGCGTTGTCACTGACGAAGCTGAGCGAGCCTAGCCTCTGGACGAGGCCAGAGACCACGCGCACTCCCGAAGCTGCTATCACAGACCCCGTCCGAATAAACACTCCGCCCAGCATATCGATCTGCCCCACGGTGGGCGCCAAATGTCGTCGTGGTTAAACAACATATGCCATAGGATGGCTTAAGTGGGGGCCGAACTAGATGCTGGAGGATTCGGGAGAGGGGAACGAGCTGAAAAGCACGACAGAAAGGAACACTGATCTACCCAGGTTCGGGGCTCTCGTAAGGAGATAACACCCCTACTCCTGCTCTACTGGTTATATATTTGGATTGATGGAGTACACAACAATGGTGCTCCCAAGCTCTCTGCTAGAGGAGGAAGATGAACTGTTAAGTGTAGGAACACAGAGTGACCAACCCTCTACTAGGGCTCCCTGTGCCACCTTATATAGTGGTGGCCAGGGTTACAATGGTCATGAGAGACCTCGAGACACCAACTACACTCCAAATAGGACTTGCTGACGAGGGCAGACGCCCATGACTTTCTCCCTGATTGCTCTCGATGGGACTCACCCTTGCTGTACCTTGTACTTCCAGGACTGTGCCCTTACCACTCTGAGGTAAGCTTGTACTTGTGCACAGTGAGGGTAGGTAGACTACCACTGTGCACCCTGTCACCATGATCTCTCTCCATACTTGGCAGAACCTCTCCTTGATTGTAGGGATTGGACACCTTAGCTGACTTATGTACCCCGGATACGACCGTTGGCCATATCCCGGACCTATATGCCGGACCATCGACCTATGAAGGTCGGGTAATCCGGCTACCCTGCTCCTGCACGAGATAACATATAAGTTAGGCCGGCATATCTATGTATATGCCGGCACTCCTCAATAAGTATCCCGGTTATACCGGCATATCCGGACACCTGCCGGGATACAGAAAATATGCCGGCCTGGCCGATGCTCTTATATTCCGGCCAGGCCCTTTCTTGACAAATCCGGCATAAAGCCAACCATAGTCCTTGTACCTTTCTAGTCTCTTGACCCTACCGGGGGTCATCCCCCCGACATAAGGTAGGCAAGTGAAAGAGTTTGTTTGATTATCTGAACCCTGCATACTTGTGTATGACGATCCGTGGATTTCTCCCGGCAGATGTATCGAATCTTGTGGGTAAAGTGTACCCCTCTGCAGAGGTTTCAAAACTATTCGAATAGCCGAGTCCGCGGTTATGGACAGTTGGCAAGCTGTACTTGACTTTTGTCAAGAATAAAAATAACAATGGTGAACATGGTGTATGACTTGACTTAACAATGATGTTGACACATTTGAAGTTCCTCTTTAGATTGAACTTAGAGAACTAAACTTCTTTTCTACCAATGAACATTCTTGGGAAATAAAACTAGCTTTTGCAAGTAAACTTAGTGCTTAGTCCACCATATCAACCTTGCATATCTACTTCATCTTTTCATTTATACGATGGTTTGCGAGTGCATCCAATGTACTCATGGCTGTGTCC
The DNA here is from genome assembly GCA_007115705.1 of Dactylis glomerata. Lineage (NCBI taxonomy): Eukaryota > Viridiplantae > Streptophyta > Magnoliopsida > Poales > Poaceae > Dactylis > Dactylis glomerata. The sequence goes on from QXEO01000492.1 coordinate 3,974,523, forward strand.
CTGGCTATCAACTTGGCTAGACTATGGGGAAGAGTACCAGGAGGAAGGGTATGAAGAAGAGTACCAGAACTAAGCTCGTCTCCATGAGTCGCCATTGCCTGTAGGGTGAAGGCATGGACCCAAAGACGTTATTTCCGCTGCTATATTGTGTTGTAATATGAACTTGGTCACTAGGACCATTGTATTTGAACCATCGTATTGTAATGTCTATGGAACTGGTTACCAACTACGTTATGTATATCGCAACAATGGTTCTGGGATTGCGGTGGAATACATAACGGGCACTTCGAATTTGTTATCAAATTTGCGGTCGTCACACGGCGCCTCCGAGAGATGCACACGTACGGTGCAGCGACGTCTCCTCCTTCCTTGGTCCAGCAAGTATGGTGGAGAGATAGATTGGATCTGCAGCACGACGGCGCGGTGCTTATGGTGGAGAGTTTCTGCGGCAGGGCTTCGCCTACGCACAGTCGTGAGAGAGAGAGGTGGAGGGGCAGCAGTTGGCCGGCGGCTAGGGTTAGAGTGGGAGGGGGCTGCGCCCCTGCCCCCCCTTATATGGGGGGCTGGCCGGCTGCCTTGGCCCCTCCTCCAAGCCTCTAGGGTGGCGGCTAGGGAGAAGAGTAGGGGGCAAGTCTTCCCCCCCTCTTCTGGAAGGTTCCCCTAGGGTTTCCCCTAGGGCTGGCCGGCTGGGCCTTTGGGGCCTTGTGCGCCTGGCCCAAAGTGGCCAAGGCACTTCCCCTTAGGCCCACGTAGGCCTCCGACAAGTGGGCCCACGTTGGTCCCACTCCGGAACCTTCTAGAACCTTCTGGTACAATACCGATAAACTCCGAAACGTGTCCGGAATCCAAAAACTGCTTTCCTTTATATGAATCTTATTCTCTGGACCATTCCGGAACCTCTCGTGATGTCCTGGATCTCATCCGAGACTCCGAACAAAAACTCATAAACCAATTATCCATTCTATCCTAGCGTCGATGCACGTTAAGTGTGTGACCCTACGGGTTCGAGAATATGCAGACATGATCTTCTATCAATAATCAACAGCGGGATATGGAAACCCATATTGACTCCCACATATTCATCGATGATCATATCAGATGAACCACGATGTCAGGATTCAATTAATCCCGTATATGTATTCCCTTCGTCACACGATATTTTACTTGCCCGCGATTTGATCGTCGGTATCGCCATACCTAGTTCAATCTCGTTCACAGCAAGTACTTTACTCGTTCCGTAATCCGATATCACTTCGTGATTAACTCCTTAACCACATGCTTGCAAGCGGTGTTAATATCGATTACCGAGTGGGCCCGAAGTATATCTCTCCGACTTGGGAGGGACAAATTCCATCTCGATACATACAACCCAACAAGTACTTTCCGATCACCTGAGAGACACCTTTATTATCACCCTCACATAGGATGACGTTTGATGACCTCAAAGCTTTCTTCCGATACTAGGGAGTTGTATTATCTCATGGTCTAAGGAATACAATACTTGACAGAGGAAAAGCTTCGCAAAGATGAACACGATGACACGATCTAATTGCTCTGCTTTATTTGGGTCTGTCCATCACATCATTCTCCTAATGATATGATCTCATTATTAATTGACAACTCATGTCTATGGTTAGGAAACCTTAACCATCATTAATCAATGAGCTAGTCCATAGAGGCGTACTAGGGACACGATGTTGTTCATAAACCACACAAGTATTAAAGTTTCCGCTTAATACAATTCTAGCATGGAATATAAACATTATCATGAACAAGAATTATAATAATAACATCTTTATTATTGCCTCTAGGGCATAATTCCAACAGTCTCCCACTTGCACTAGAGTCAATAATCTAGTTTATATCTGGCAACAATCTAACACCCATGGCATTAAGGTGCTGATCATGTTTTGCTCGTGGAAGAGGTTTAGTCAACGGATCTGCAACATTCAGATCCGTATGTACTTTGCTAATCTTCAGATCACCATTTCATATATAATGTCGAATTATATGGAAACGGCGGTTGATGTGCTTGGTTTTTGGATGATATCTTGGTTCCTCAGCCAGTGCTATGGCGCCAGTGTTGTCGCACAATATCTCCAGTGGGTCCAAGGCATTTGGAACCACACCAAGCTCAGTGATGAAGTTCCTGATCCAAACTCCTTCACTTGATGCTTCCGAAGCAGCCATGTATTCCGCTTCTGTTGTAGATCCCGCGATCACGCTTTGCTTGCATCTTCTCCAGCTCACAGCTCCACCATTCAAAATATAAACGTATCCTGTCTGAGATTTAGAATCATCCGGGTCGGTGTCGAAGCTAGCGTCGACGTAAACTTTTACGACGAGCTCCTCATCACCTCCATAGACCAAGAACATTTCTGTAGTCCTATTTAAAAACTTTAGGATGTTCTTTACGGCTGTCCAGTGTTCCACTCCTGGATCACTTTGGTATCTGCTCGTCAAACTAAGAGCATTGGACACATCCGGTCTAGTACATAGCATGGCATACATGATAGAACCTATGGCCAAGGCATATGGCACTTTGCTCATAGTTTCTCTATCTTTTACCGTAGCTGGACACTGAGCCTTGCTCAATATCTTACCTGACAACATGGGCAATGAACCTTTCTTTGCTTTATCCATTCTGAACCTTTTCAGAACTTTGTCCAGGTATGTACTTTGGCTTAAATCTATTAGGCGTCTTTGTCTATCTCTATAGATTTTGATGCCTAATATATAAGCAGCTTCTCCTAGGTCTTTCATTGAAAAACATTTATTCAAATAACTCTTCACATCGTTAAGCATACCGATGTCATTTCCAATAATCAATATGTCATCCACATATAGTACTAAAAATGTCACCGAGCTCCCACTCACTTTCTTGTAGATACAAGCTTCGTAGCAATTTGGAACAAATCCAAAACTCTTGATCACTTGATCAAAATGAAGGTTCCAACTCCGAGATGCTTGCTTCAGTCCATAAATGGAACGCTGAAGTTTGCACACCTTATTAGCATCCTTAGGATCGACAAAACCTTCGGGCTGCATCATATACAACTCTTCATCAATGTTGCCATTGAGGAATACAGTCTTGACATCCATCTGCCATATTTCATAATCATGAAACGCAGCAATTGCTAATAAAATCCGAATGGACTTAAACATCGCTACGGGAGAGAAAGTCTCATCGTAGTCAACACCTTGAACTTGCCGAAAACCTTTTGCGACAAGCCGAGCTCTATAGACAGTAAAATTACCATCCGCGTCCGTTTTCTTCTTGAAATCCATTTGCACTCAACGGCCTTACGGTCGCTAGGAGGGTCCACCAAAGTCCACACTTGGTTTTCGCTCATGGATCCCAATTCGGATTTCATGGCCTCTAGCCATTTCTCAGAGTCTGGGCTCATCATCACTTCCTCATAGTTCGCAGGTTCACTGTTGTCTAACAACAAGACGGTTAAGACAGGGTTGCCGTACCATTCAGGAGTGGCACGTGACCTTGTCGACCTGCGAAGTTCAGTAGTAGCATCGTTCGAAGTTTCATGATCCTCGGCATTAGCTTCCTCTCTTGTTGGTGCAGACGGCACCGGAACAACTTCAGGTGCTGCGCTACTCTCCAACTCGAGAGAAGGTTCAATAACCTCGTCTAGCTCTACCTTCCTCCCACTCACTTCTTTCGAGAGAAACTCCTTCTCAAGAAAGGATCCATTCTTAGCAACAAACACTTTGCCTTCAGATCTGTGGTAGAAGGTATACCCAATCGTTTCCTTAGGGTATCCTATGAAGACGCATTTCTCCGCTTTGGGTTCGAGCTTGTCCGGCATCAACTTCTTGACGTAAGCTTCGCATCCCCAAACTTTAAGAAACGACAACTTAGGTTTAGCACCAAACCATAGTTCATATGGTGTCGTCTCAACGGATTTAGATGGTGCCCTATTTAAAGTGAATGCAGCGGTTTCTAATGCATAACCCCAAAATGATAACGGCAAATCTGTAAGAGACATCATCGATCGTAGCATATCTAATAGAGTTCGATTCCGGCGTTCAGACACACCATTGCGCTGTGGTGTTCCGCGTGGTGTGAGTTGCAAAACGATTCCGCTTGCTTTAAGATGCGTGAGAAAATCATAACTCAAATATTCACCTCCACGATCAGATCGTAGAAATTTAATTTTCGTGTTACGATGGTTTTCCACTTCGTTCTGAAATTCTTTGAACTTTTCAAACGTTTCAGATTTATGTTTCATTAAATAGATATACCCATATCTACTTAAGTCATCAGTAAAAGTGAGAAAATAGCGATATCCACCGCGCGTCGAAACACTCATTGGTCCGCACACATCGGTATGTATGATTTCCAATAAGTCCGTTGCTCGCTCCATTATTCCGGAGAACGGGGTTTTGATCATCTTGCCCATGAGGCACGGCTCGCATGTGTCAAATGATTCAAAATCAAGAGACTCCAAAAGTCCATCAGAATAGAGTTTCTTCATGCGTTTTACACCAATATGACCTAGACGGCAGTGCCACAAATAAGTTGGATTATCACTATCTACTTTGCATCTTTTAGCCTCAATGTTATGGATGTGCGTTTCATTGCTTTCGAGATTCAGAAGAAATAAACCATTCACAACAGGTGCATGACCATAAAAGATGTTATTCATATAAATAGAACAACCATTATTCTCAGATTTAAATGAATAACCGTCTTGCAATAAACACGATCCAGATATAATGTTTATGCTCAACGCAGGCACATAATAACACTTATTAAGGTTTAAAACTAATCTCGAAGGTAAAACTAAGGAGAGCGTGCCGACGGCCATCACATCAACTTTTGATCCATTGCCAACGCGCATCGTCACCTCATCTCTTGCTAGCCGCCGTCTATTCCGTAGCTCCTGTTTCGAGTTACAAATATTAGCAACTGAACCAGTATCATATACCCAGGCACTACAACGAGCGCTAGTAAGGTAAACATCAATAACATGTATATCAAATATACCTTTAATGGTGCCAGCCTTCTTGTCCGCTAAGTACTTTGGACAGTTGCGCTTCCAATGACCCTTGTCCTTGCAATAGAAGCACTCAGTGTCCGGCTTAGGTCCAGACTTGAGCTTCTTCTCAACAGGGGCAACGCGCTTGCCGCTGCCTTTCTTGAAGGATCCCTTTGCACCCTTAGCTTTCTTAAAGCTAGTGGTCTTGTTGACCATCAACACATGATTGTCTTTCTTGATATCCACCTCCGCAGCTTTAAGCTTTGCGAAGAGCTCAGTGATCGTATCAGTGGAACCAATTTGATTGTGAGTAACTACAAAACCTTTGTAGCTAGGAGGGAGTGATTGCAGAACTCTGTCAATCTTGAGCTCCTCTGGAATCTTGCAGTCCAGTTTCTCAAGGCGTTGAGTGTAGCCCGACATCTTAATGGCGTGCTCACTAACGGAACTCCCTTCCTCCATCTTGCAGTTAAAGAACTTCTTAGAGATCTCATATCTCTCAGAACGGGCTTGAGTCTGAAACATGATTTTCAATTCCTCAAGAATCTCATAAGGCCCGCGGTACTTCTCAAAACAATTTTGAAGTTCCGGTTCCATAGAAAACAGCATGGTACTCATAATCGCATCACAATCATCTCTGCGAGCATTGAAGTCAGCAAGTTCTTCAGTTTTCGCTGTTGCAGCAGGGGTGTCACCTAACGCTTCCTCGAGTACATAGGCTTTTTGTCTGCCAGCGAGAATGATTCTCAGATTGCGGAACCAGTTGGTGAAGTTAGACCCATTGTTCTTAAGCTTTTCTTTCTCAGCAAACACGTTGAAGTTGAAGTTGGACTTAGCCATTTGATCTACAACATTGCAAGTACAATTTTAGACTATGTTCATGATAACTAGTTCAACTTAATCAAATTACTAGATGAACTCCCACTAAAATCAACATCCCTCAAGTTGTTTAGTGAACACGATCCAAATTCACCACACCTAATCCGATCTTCACGAGAAGAGATGTGGTTTCAATGGTGGACAACTAAGTGTCGATCATATCATTCATATGACTCATGTTTAACCTTTCGGTTCGTGTGTTCCGAGGCCATGTCTGTACATGCTAGGCTCGTCAAGTCAAACCCAAGTATTTCCGCGTGTGCAAAACTGGCTTGCACCCGTTGTATGTGAACGTAGAGTTTATAGCACCCGATCATCACGAGGTGCTTGAAAATGACGAACTTTCGCAACGGCGCATACGAGGGGAGAACACAATTTTATCTTGATCTTTAAGTGAGGAATCATCTTATAATGCTACCGTCGCGATCTAAGTATAATAAGATACATAAAAGGATAAACATCACATGCATATAATTTTATGTGACATGGTATAGCCAATCTCCGCGCCATGATCTCCATCTTGTGCGCGCCGGCATGATCTCCATCACTCCACCATGATTGTCTCCACCAGGAATAGCAACTACAACTATTGCTAACTACTTAGCGATAAAGTAAAGCTATTACATGGCGTATAAGAAGTTGACACGCAGGTCATACACAATTATAAAGACAACCATATGGCTCATGCCGGTTGTGAACTCATCGACATGCAAGTCGTGAAAGATTACAAAACATTATCATCGCATACATCTCAATTCATACACATCATGTCTTGAGCCATACCATATCACAAAACACTCCCTGCAAAAACAAGTTAGATGCCTCTACTTTGTTGTTGCATGTTTTACGTGGCTTATGGGAGTTACAAGTTAAGAATGATTCTTACCTACGAAAAGCCACAACGGTGATATTATGGTTGCTAACATCCGTTATAAATCTCATGACTACTATAGTGAGAGAAACTGGCATCCACCAGCCGCATGTGTGGAACAAGCCACACGTCAAGTGCGGAGCCGGTCTCGCGAACGAGGTCGCGTAAAGTTGGCCTGGACCGCTTCGATGTCACTATGCCGCGCCATAAGAAGTACAAAACAAAGAGGTTTGCAACAGAAAACATCAATGCCCGCAACAAGCATGTTCCGTTCTACTCGTGAAACACATCTACGCATAGATCTAGCTCTGATACCACTGAAGGGTTTTGCAGCATAGTAAATCAAAAAAATTCCTACGGAAGCGAACAAGAAAGCCAAGATCTAATCTAGGAGATGCAATCAACGAGAGAGGTAGATGAGATCTTCATACCCTTGAAAAAATCGCACATCGGAAATGTTCAACAGAACGTGGTTGACGTAGTCGTACTCGCCGTCTCCTCCTCGCGATCCGATCCGATCCTACGCAGCAAGTGGCGGCGCCTCCGAGAGATGCACACGTACGGTGCAGCGACGTCTCCTCCTTCCTTGGTCCAGCAAGTATGGTGGAGAGATAGATTGGATCTGCAGCACGACGGCGTGGTGCTTATGGTGGAGAGTTTCTGCGGCAGGGCTTCGCCTACGCACAGTCGCGAGAGAGAGAGGTGGAGGGGCAGCAGTTGGCCGGCGGCTAGGGTTAGAGTGGGAGGGGGCTGCGCCCCTGCCCCCCTTATATGGGGGGCTGGCCGGCTGCCTTGGCCCCTCCTCCAAGCCTCTAGGGCAGCGGCTAGGGGGAAGAGTAGGGGGCAAGTCTTCCCCCCCCCTCTTCTGGAAGGTTCCCCTAGGGTTTCCCCTAGGGCTGGCCAGCTGGGCCTTTGGGGCCTTGTGCGCCTGGCCCAAAGTGGCCAGGGCACTTCCCTTTAGGCCCACGCAGGCCTCCGACAAGTGGGCCCACGTTGGTCCCACTCCAGAACCTTCTAGAACCTTCCGGTACAATACCGATAAACTCCGAAACGATTCTGGAATCCAAAAACTGCTTTCCTTTATATGAATCTTATTCTCCGGACCATTCCGGAACCTCTCGTGATGTCCTGGATCTCATCCGAGACTCCGAACAAAAACTCATAAACCAATTATCCATTCTATCCTAGCGTCGATGCACGTTAAGTGTGTGACCCTACGGGTTCGAGAATATGCAGACATGATCTTCTATCAATAATCAACAGCGGGATCTGGAAACCCATATTGACTCCCACATATTCATCGATGATCATATCGGATGAACGACGATGTAAGGATTCAATTAATCCCGTATATGTATTCCCTTCGTCACACGATATTTTACTTGCCTGAGATTTGATCGTCGGTATCGCCATACCTAGTTCAATCTCGTTCACAGCAAGTACTTTACTCGTTCCGTAATCCGATATCACTTCGTGATTAACTCCTTAACCACATGCTTGCAAGCGGTGTTGATATCGATTACCGAGTGGGCCCGAAGTATATCTCTCCGACTTGGGAGGGACAAATTCCATCTCGATACATACAACCCAACAAGTACTTTCCGATCACCTGAGAGACACCTTTATTATCACCCTCACATAGGATGACGTTTGATGACCTCAAAGCTTTCTTCCGATACTAGGGAGTTGTATTATCTCATGGTCTAAGGAATACAATACTTGACAGAGGAAAAGCTTCGCAAAGATGAACACGATGACACGATCTAATTGCTCTGCTTTATTTGGGTCTGTCCATCACATCATTCTCCTAATGATATGATCTCATTATTAATTGACAACTCATGTCTATGGTTAGGAAACCTTAACCATCATTAATCAATGAGCTAGTCCATAGAGGCGTACTAGGGACACGATGTTGTTCATAAACCACACAAGTATTAAAGTTTCCGCTTAATACAATTCTAGCATGGAATATAAACATTATCATGAACAAGAATTATAATAATAACATCTTTATTATTGCCTCTAGGGCATAATTCCAACAGTCTCCCACTTGCACTAGAGTCAATAATCTAGTTTACATCTGGCAACAATCTAACACCCATGGCATTAAGGTGCTGATCATGTTTTGCTCGTGGAAGAGGTTTAGTCAACGGATCTACGACATTCAGATCCGTATGTACTTTGCTAATCTTCAGATCTCCATCTGATATATAATCTCGAATTATATGGAAACGGTGGTTGATGTGCTTGGTTTTTGGATGATATCTTGGTTCCTTAGCCAGTGCTATGGCGCCAGTGTTGTCGCACAATATCTCCAGTGGGTCCAAGGCATTTGGAACCACACCAAGCTCAGTGATGAAGTTCCTGATCCAAACTCCTTCACTTGATGCTTCCGAAGCAGCCATGTATTCCGCTTCTGTTGTAGATCCCGCGATCACGCTTTGCTTGCAGCTTCTCCAGCTCACAGGTCCACCATTCAAAATATAAACGTATCCTGTCTGAGATTTAGAATCATCCGGGTCGGTGTCGAAGCTAGCGTTGACGTAACCTTTTACGACGAGCTCCTCGTCACCTCCATAGACCAAGAACATTTCTTTAGTCCTATTTAAATACTTTAGGATGTTCTTTATGGCTGTCCAGTGTTCCACTCCTGGATCACTTTGGTATCTGCTCGTCAAACTAAGAGCATTGGACACATCCGGTCTAGTACATAGCATGGCATACATGATAGAACCTATGGCCGAGGCATATGGCACTTTGCTCATAGTTTCTCTATCTTTTACCGTAGCTGGACACTGAGCCTTGCTCAATATCTTACCTGACAACATGGGCAATGAACCTTTCTTTGCTTTATCCATTCTGAACCTTTTCAGAACTTTGTCCAGGTATGTACTTTGGCTTAAAGCTATTAGGCATCTTTGTCTATCTCTATAGATTTTGATGCCTAATATATAAGCAGCTTCTCCTAGGTCTTTCATTGAAAAACATTTATTCAAATAACTCTTCACATCGTTAAGCATACCGATGTCATTTCCAATAATCAATATGTCATCCACATATAGTACTAAAAATGTCACCGAGCTCCCACTCACTTTCTTGTAGATACAAGCTTCGTAGCAATTTGGAACAAATCCAAAACTCTTGATCACTTGATCAAAATGAAGGTTCCAACTCCGAGATGCTTACTTCAGTCCATAAATGGAACGCTGAAGTTTGCACACCTTATTAGCATCCTTAGGATCGACAAAACCTTCGGGCTGCATCATATACAACTCTTCATCAATGTTGCCATTGAGGAACGCAGTCTTGACATCCATCTGCCATATTTCATAATCATGAAATGCAGCAATTGCTAATAAAATCCGAATGGACTTAAACATCGCTACGGGAGAGAAAGTCTCATCGTAGTCCACACCTTGAACTTGCCGAAAACCTTTTGCGACAAGCCGAGCTTTATAGACAGTAACATTACCATCCGCGTCCGTTTTCTTCTTGAAAATCCATTTGCACTCAACGGCCTTACGGTCGCTAGGAGGGTCCACCAAAGTCCACACTTGGTTTTCGCTCATGGATCCCAATTCGGATTTCATGGCCTCTAGCCATTTCTCAGAGTCTGGGCTCATCATCGCTTCCTCATAGTTCGCAGGTTCACTATTGTCTAACAACAAGACGGTTAAGACAGGGTTGCCATACCATTCAGGAGTGGCACGTGACCTTGTCGACCTGCGAAGTTCAGTAGTAGCATCGTTCGAAGTTTCATGATCCTCGTCATTAGCTTCCTCTCTTGTTGGTGCAGACGGCACCGGAACAACTTCAGGTGCTACGCTACTCTCCAACTCGAGAGAAGGTTCAATAACCTCGTCTAGCTCTACCTTCCTCCCACTCACTTCTTTCGAGAGAAACTCCTTCTCAAGAAAGGATCCGTTCTTAGCAACAAACACTTTGCCTTCGGATCTGTGGTAGAAGGTATACCCAATCGTTTCCTTAGGGTATCCTATGAAGACGCATTTCTCCGCTTTGGGTTTGAGCTTGACCGGCATCAATTTCTTGACATAAGCTTCGCACTCCCAAACTTTAAGAAACGACAACTTAGGTTTAGCACCAAACCATAGTTCATACGGTGTCGTCTCAACGGATTTAGATGGTGCCCTATTTAAAGTGAATGCAGCGGTTTCTAATGCATAACCCCAAAATGATAACGGCAAATCTATAAGAGACATCATCGATCGTACCATATCTAATAGAGTTCGATTCCGGCGTTCAGACACACCATTGCGCTGTGGTGTTCCGGGTGGCGTGAGTTGCGAAACGATTCCGCTTGCTTTAAGATGCGTGAGAAAATCATAACTCAAATATTCACCTCCACGATCAGATCGTAGAAATTTAATTTTCCTGTTACGATGGTTTTCCACTTCATTCTGAAATTCTTTGAACTTTTCAAACATTTCAGATTTATGTTTCATTAAATAGATATACCCATATCTACTTAAGTCATCAGTAAAAGTGAGAAAATAGCGATATCCACCGCGCGTCGAAACACTCATTGGTCCGCACACATCGGTATGTATGATTTCCAATAAGTCCGTTGCTCGCTCCATTATTCCGGAGAATGGGGTTTTGATCATCTTGCTCATGAGGAACGGCTCGCATGTGTCAAATGATTCAAAATCAAGAGACTCCAAAAGTCCATCAGAATGGAGTTTCTTCATGCGTTTTACACCAATATGACCTAGACGGCAGTGCCACAAATAAGTTGGATTATCACTATCTACTTTGCATCTTTTAGCCTCAATGTTATGGATGTGCGTTTCATTGCTTTCGAGATTCAGAAGAAATAAACCATTCACAATAGGTGCATGACCATAAAAGATGTTATTCATATAAATAGAACAACCATTATTCTCAGATTTAAATGAATAACCGTCTTGCAATAAACACGATCCAGATATAATGTTCATGCTCAACGCAGGCACATAATAACACTTATTAAGGTTTAAAACTAATCCCGAAGGTAAAACTAAGGAGAGCGTGCCGACGGCCATCACATCAACTTTTGATCCATTGCCAACGCGCATCGTCACCTCATCTCTTGCTAGCCGCCGTCTATTCCGTAGCTCCTGTTTCGAGTTACAAATATTAGCAACTGAACCAGTATCATATACCCAGGCACTACAATGAGCGCTAGTAAGGTAAACATCAATAACATGTATATCAAATATACCTTTAATGGTGCCAGCCTTCTTGTCCGCTAAGTACTTCGGACAGTTGCGCTTCCAGTGACCCTTGTCCTTGCAATAGAAGCACTCAGTGTCCGGCTTAGGTCCAGACTTAAGCTTCTTCTCAACAGGGGCAACGCGCTTGCCGCTGCCTTTCTTGAAGGATCCCTTTGCACCCTTAGCTTTCTTAAAGCTAGTGGTCTTGTTGACCATCAACACATGATTGTCTTTCTTGATATCCACCTCCGCAGCTTTAAGCTTTGCGAAGAGCTCAGTGATCGTATCAGTGGAACCAATTTGATTGTGAGTAACTACAAAACCTTTGTAGCTAGGAGGGAGTGATTGCAGAACTCTGTCAATCTTGAGCTCCTCTGGAATCTTGCAGTCCAGTTGCTCAAGGCGTTGAGTGTAGCCCGACATCTTAATGGCGTGCTCACTAACGGAACTCCCTTCCTCCATCTTGCAGTTAAAGAACTTCTCAGAGATCTCATATCTCTCAGAACGGGCTTGAGTCTGAAACATGATTTTCAATTCCTCAAGAATCTCATAAGGCCCGCGGTACTTCTCAAAACAATTTTGAAGTTCCGGTTCCATAGAAAACAGCATGGTACTCATAATCGCATCACAATCATCTCTGCGAGCATTGAAGTCAGCAAGTTCTTCAGTTTTCGCTGTTGCAGCAGGGGTGTCACCTAACGCTTCCTCAAGTACATAGGCTTTTTGTCCGCCAGCGAGAATGATTCTCAGATTGCGGAACCAGTTGGTGAAGTTAGACCCATTGTTCTTAAGCTTTTCTTTCTCAGCAAACACGTTGAAGTTGAAGTTGGACTTAGCCATTTGATCTACAACATTGCAAGTACAATTTTAGACTATGTTCATGATAACTAGTTCAACTTAATCAAATTACTAGATGAACTCCCACTAAAATCAACATCCCTCAAGTTGTTTAGTGAACACGATCCAAATTCACCACACCTAATCCGATCTTCACGAGAAGAGATGTGGTTTCACTGGTGGACAACTAAGTGTCGATCATATCATTCATATGACTCATGTTTAACCTTACGGTTCGTGTGTTCCGAGGCCATGTCTGTACATGCTAGGCTCGTCAAGTCAAACCCAAGTATTTCCGCGTGTGCAAAACTGGCTTGCACCCGTTGTATGTGAACGTAGAGTTTATAGCACCCGATCATCACGAGGTGCTTGAAAACGATGAACTTTCGCAACGGCGCATACGAGGGGAGAACACAATTTTATCTTGATCTTTAAGTGAGGAATCATCTTATAATGCTACCGTCGCGATCTAAGCATAATAAGATACATAAAAGGATAAACATCACATGCATATAATTTTATGTGACATGGTATAGCCAATCTCCGCGCCATGATCTCCATCTTGTGCGCGCCGGCATGATCTCCATCACTCCACCATGATTGTCTCCACCATGAATAGCAACTACAACTATTGCTAACTACTTAGCGATAAAGTAAAGCTATTACATGGCGTATAAGAAGTTGACACGCAGGTCATACACAATTATAAAGACAACCATATGGCTCCTGCCGGTTGTGAACTCATCGACATGCAAGTCTTGAAAGATTACAAAACATGATCATCGCATACATCTCAATTCATACACATCATGTCTTGAGCCATACCATATCACAAAACACTCCCTGCAAAAACAAGTTAGACGCCTCTACTTTGTTGTTGCATGTTTTACGTGGCTTATGGGAGTTACAAGTTAAGAACGATTCTTACCTGGGCTAACATCCGTTGTAAATCTCATGACTACTATAGTGACAGAAACTGGCATCCACCAGCCGCATGTGTGGAACAAGCCACACGTCAAGTGCGGAGCCGGTCTCGCGAAAGAGGTCGTGTAAAGTTGGCCTGGGCCGCTTCGATCTCACTATGCCGCGCCATAAGAAGTACAAAACAAAGAGGTTTGCAACAGAAAACATCAACGCCCGCAACAAGCATGTTGCGTTCTACTCGTGAAACACATCTACGCATAGATCTAGCTCTGATACCACTGAAGGGTTTCGCAGCATAGTAAATCAAAAAATTTCCTACGGAAGCGAACAAGAAAGCCAAGATCTAATCTAGGAGATGTAATCAATGAGAGAGGTAGATGAGATCTTCATACCCTTGAAGAAATCGCACAGCGGAAACGTTCAACAGAATGTGGTTGACGTAGTCGTACTCGCCGTCTCCTCCTCGCGATCCGATCCGATCCGATCCTACGCCGCAAGTGGCGGCGTGTAACAACTCAGAAATTGTAAGCCACTTCTTATTAATTAAAGTACCAAATTTTGGACCCAGATAAAACTTTTTATCTATTATTGCATGCATACATGTATTTTTTGTTATATGTCTTCTATGATTTCATGTGTGTTATTATTTGTTGTGCAATAGTTAGATACTTCTAACTTAACCAACAGAAGCAATTGAGAAGAATTACAGGAACCAAAGAAACGAGAAATAAAATTTACAAAGAAAAAGAGAAGAATAAGTGGATCTAGGAAATCTTATTGACTACCCTACTTTGAGCCTTTAGAATAAGCAATCTGTAACTCAACTCAGTGTTTGGCCAGTTAGTTGAGCTTAATCAAGTCACATACTAACTCAACCAAGAAGTTGCTACCCAAAATTCAAATCAGAACTTGACTCAAACTTCAACCAAAGATTGAATCTGAAACAGTGACCAAACTCCAAATTTGAAATAAAATTTCTGCAAAACATCATATTTCTTCAGAACAAAAATAGTTCCAGAACCCTTGTCCAATATGTTGACGAACCACGATGGCCGTTTTCAAAATTTCGAATTTGAATCTCTTGCGGGCATTTCGTCAAACACCTGGCAGACAAAAATCGAGCAAATCGAGTTTACTGTCAAGATCACTGTCGCCGTTCGTCCTGTGACTATAGCCATGCTCCTGGACGGTGCCACGGTCGAGCCCAGCCCCCTCTGCCCCGACCCGAGCCGTGAGAAAGGGAGGAGAAGAGGAAGACAGCACCCAGGACCCCCTCTCTTCTTCCTCTGCTCACTGCACGTCACCGACCGCAATGACCGCGCCAGCACCGACCCACAGCCCGCCGCAGTCGAGACCAAAGCCCCCCAGCACGCGAGCGAGGTCGCCATGCCTGGTGTTGCTCGATGCGCATAGCTAGGGCCCCCGAGCCGGCGAGCTTCTGGACACCCTCTCCCCCGACGCTCAGGCCTATATAAACCCCCGCCGATCAAACGAGGAGACGCACACCACTCCCGGCTACCGCCCAGACACCATCTCTCCCTCCCTCTCACTCTGGTTCGTCGATGCCTGCATCGCCGGCGAGGTTCTGGACGCGAGCCGCGCCACCGCGTTGGACTGCCGCTGGACAAACGAACGCCGGAGCTGGAGGAGGAGTGCTGCCGGATCCTTTTCCGCACGTCGCCGACAAGTTCTGCTTCCTCTCCATCACGCCCTCGCCGTCGAACAGTCGTCCCTGTAAACGCCGGTGAGCTCCAGCCCTAGCCAACGAGGACGATGCCTCTGAGCCGTTAGATCGCGATCGATCGGTAGCGTACCGATTCGGTGCGGGTTAAGTGACCTGACCAGTGGGACCCCCCTGTCAGGTTCAGTTTTATTTCTTTCCCGCCCGGAGCGAAGCGGTATGGGCCGGCCCTTTCGGGTTTCATTTGAAATAGGCCCAGCTAGTTTAGATTCGGTCCGTTTCGTTTTTATTTAATTTCCCGCCCGTTTGAATTATTTCAAATGTGATTCAGCTATGATTTTCAAACTTAACTTCCAAGAGTTTTAGAAATCCATTTCTAGCAATTGAATATGCGTTGGAAAGCTTATGAAATGCTCTACACTGTAGAACTGGTTAGAACTCAAGTTGAATTAGGGATTTAAATAAATAAGAATAGTGGGACCATAGCTTTATTAATCATAGGAAAATTCTAGAAAATTAGTTAAATCTCCTAAAATCTTGAAACTTGATTGGTGAACTCACTAATCAACTTGTCTACTGTTTAGCCAACCCTAATCAACTCAAACCTTGTTAGTGGTACCCATTTAGACCCTCACCCAATCCTAGTTTGTAGCATAAAATGATAGATCTCTATTACACACTTAGAATTTATTTTCCCCCAATACCACTTGCTTAGTGAGTCAACCTCCACTTGAAGTAGCCCTAGTAACCATAGTTACTTACCCATACTCCAAAAAGTAAACAACACATGGCATATGGTAGAAAATTTAACTTGCACACCCAATGCAAACTTGGAAGAAAACTTGCAAACCAATTCAAATAAAATCCAACATGAAGGCTATTGTTTGAAAACAAGTATGTGTGCTTGGTATGCTGTTAGCATTGTGTAGTGATTGTGTGTATTGTGTTTATTTCGTTACTAGACGCTAGTGTTGCTGAGGAGGATATTGAGGGGGATTATTATCAAGAAGAAGAAGAATACCCCGGACACTTTGCTAACCAAGGCAAGCCATCTTTTGAATCATACTCCAAATGCCTAGTTTTCCTATTGCATTCTACTTGTTTTAAGTAAATTGCATGATTGAATTGCTAGAGTAGAATGATAGAGGTGTAGTGATATCTTGCTTAGCAAGAGCATCAAGTTGAGTTTATCCAACCATATTTAGTGGTATCATCACTCAATGTAGTTGCTTAGTCGCTATTAAAATTGAGGCCATCTATAAGGGGAACCCTACTTGAAAGTGGTGACTTGAACTTGAAAGCTTAAATTGGAGACTACTCATACATGATAGTTTTTGAAAGAAAATAATCTTGACTAAGGACTATGGAATGTATTTCTCAATGACAACGAGTGATGTACTATGGGAGCCAACCATACCGTACGACCACATTACCCCTGAATGGGAAGGGGCTTAGTCCGTAGCTTGTTTGTTTTAGTATGGGAGACCTCATTTGAACTTATAGAAGCGTGGACCCCGCGGGGACGCTTCCGAAGCCGGGACTTGCCATAGCTGTGATGGAGGATACCACAGATTATGGGAGTCCAAAATATAGCACTCTATAGCCGGAAAAACTATGAGTTCCATTCCGTATCTGGACTCGTAGGGAGGATCCCCATACTAAGGTAGGCAAGTGAAAGAGTTTGTTTGATTATCTGAACCCCGCATACTTGTGTATGACGATCCGTGGATTTCTCCCGGCAGATGTATCGAATCTTGTGGGTAAAGTGTACCCCTCTGCAGAGGTTTCAAAACTATTCGAATAGCCGAGTCCGCGGTTATGGACAGTTGGCAAGCTGTACTTGACTTTTGTCAAGAATAAAAATAACAATGGTGAACATGGTGAATGACTTGACTTAACAATGATGTTGACACATTTGAAGTTCCTCTTTAGATTGAACTTAGAGAACTAAACTTCTTTTCTACCAATGAACATTCTTGGGAAATAAAACTAGCTTTTGCAAGTAAACTTAGTGCTTAGTCCACCATATCAACCTTGCATATCTACTTCATCTTTTCATTTATATGATGGTTTGTGAGTGCATCCAATGTACTCATGGCTGTGTCCCTGGCTATCAACTTGGCCAGACTATGGGGAAGAGTACCAGGAGGAAGGGTATGAAGAAGAGTACCAGAACTAAGCTCGTCTCCATGAGTCGCCATTGCCTGTAGGGTGAAGGCATGGACCCGAAGACGTTATTTCCGCTGCTATATTGTGTTGTAATATGAACTTGGTCACTAGGACCATTGTATTTGAACCATCGTATTGTAATGTCTATGGAACTGGTTACCAACTACGTTATGTATATCGCAACAATGGTTCTGGGATTGCGGTGGAATACATAACGGGCACTTCGAATTTGTTATCAAATTTGCGGTCATCACAAGTTGGTATCAGAGCCTAGGCTAACCATAGGAGACCTTAGTTAGAATGGGCGTTAAATGAAACCTTTATTAAAGCAAAGATATAAGTAATGGTTGCAAAATTGCTTAGTCTTTTCCTCTCTATTTACAAAACTTTGTACATGATTCCGTTTTTGCCTACTTAAAATTTTGCACACTTGAATTGATCACTAACTTAATCTAATCTAAAAAAATTGTAGATGGCCCCGGTATTCACTGAGCACTACCAGTTGGGCCATGGTGGCAGCCTTTGTTTCGAGCGCGACCTCACCACCCTGACCTTGTTCCTGGATCGTTTGTATCCGGAGTTCAAGGGAGCCGTGCTCAATGAGCACCCAGATGGAGAGCTACGGTGGCTTATCAGGGCCAGTTGCCGTGACAAGAAGGGAAATTTGAGTTCTCCAAGGATCAAGTTTGAGCTTGTGGAGAACACTTGGGCCGATGGTTTGGTCCGAGGTATGCAGGAGATGCACGCCCGCTTATGCGGACTGCATGTTGAGGAGGTCCAGGGGGAGCGCTTTAGGAACTTTTCTCGGCGTGATGCGGACGGGCGTCCCGCAAACATGCCTGGGCAAAATGAGCCGAGTACCTACATCGATCACATGGACTTCTTGCTGTACTCCACTCAGCAGGAGGCCGATCGTGCCCGTACTAAGGCCAACCTTGAGCACTTCGCACTGGTGGAGGCGAGGAGCACTATCAGGATACTTGCGAAGGAGCGCAAGAGTCTTCGTCGCCAGCGCGATGAGAAGGATCAGGACATTGAGGAGTTGAAGGCCAATGTGGCTGAGCTGACTGAGTACATTGAGAGTCTAGAGGATCACCTTGGTGAGGAGGAAGGCATTGATCTCCGCAAGGAGGATAATGCCCTCATTAGTGATGAGGATGATTTCATGGAGGACCTTGATGATCCGGAAGATGGTGGGCATAATGGATTCATTGTGGATGATGAGGAGGAAGACCCCGAGGAGCCGGATGTTTAGATCAGAGATCCACATGTTATCTAGTTATGAGTTCCACTTTATTTTCACTTCGTGTAGGTGTGAGTTGTATCCCCCTCTCTAGTAGACGAGTCGCCATGGTTTGATGTAAACCATTTGTAATGTGTGAACTCGTATGTATGGTGTGTGTGATGTTTGTGAATGAAGTATGAATTTGGCCCTTAAGGCCTTCGTAAGACAAAAATTGCATCATCCATGTTACAATTAAATCTTAGCAATTAGCTTTCCCTCTTGTCTTACAAACATTATCTTCAGATGCCGCGAGCACCCCCACCCCCGAACCAAGAAATGGCAGAACTACTAAGGTTGATCATGGAAGACCGGGAAGCAGCCCGAGCTGAGCGCCAAGCTAACTTGGCCACTCTTCAGCAGATAACCCAGATGGCAATGAACCACAACAATGGCAATGGAAATGGCCATGGTGAAGGAGAGAACAATGGCCATGGTGATCACCGATCCAAGCTAAGGAGTTTCCAAAACACCAACCCTCCTATGTTCACTAAGTCTGAAGAACCCTTAGATGCGGATGACTGGCTTCGCACCATGGAGAACAATTTGGCAGTCGCCAAAGTTGGTGAAAATGAGAAGGTCTTGTACACCACCCACTATCTTGCTGGAGCAGCAAGAGCTTGGTGGGATAGCACTCGTGCAATGCAAGCCCAAGGGTATGTGATGCCTTGGGAGGAGTTCAAGAGCAAGTTTAGCAAAGCCCATGTTCCTTTGGGATTAGTTGAAAGGATGAGAGATGAGTTCAGAAATCTGAAGCAAGGTTCCCTGTCTGTGGTGGACTACCGTGACAAGTTCCTTACCTTGTCTAGGTATGCCCCAGATGACACCAACACCACTGAGAAGAAGCAAGAAAGGTTTCTGGATGGACTTCATGATGAGATGCAATGTGTCTTGGTCAGTATTCACTTTGCAGACCTAGAGTCACTGGTTGACTCTGCCATTCAGATGGAAGGCAAACTCAAGCAAGCTGCAGAGAACCGCAAGCGCCGTATGATGTATCAAGGCAACTCAAGCAACTCGCAGAAGCCAAAGGGAAATCCACCTATGGGTTTCGCCCCGAGGCCTATGAGGCCATCTGCACCTGCTCCACGTCCCAATTACCCCAACCGTCCGCCCAGCAACAACTTCAATCATGCACCTCCAAGACCTAGTGGCAACAACTTCAACACCAATACTCCAAGGCCAAATGGCGCCCCTGTGCTGCCCAAGTCTGGTGACAAGTCTGGTGTTACCTGTTATGAGTGCGGACTCAAAGGGCACTACTCCAATGAGTGCCCCAAGAAGATGAATGATGCATCCAAGACCACTGCTCCTGCTCAGCAGCAGCGCCGTGTTGGAAATGGCAAGAATTATCCACCAAGGAACCAGCCTCACTCTCGAGGCCGTCTGAATCACATGAATGTTGAAGAAGCTCAGGAAGCAACCGACGTTGTGCTTGGTATGTTCCCTGTTAATTCAGTTCATGCAAGAGTTCTGTTTGATTCTGGAGCTTCACACTCGTTTGTTACCAAGTTATTTGTTGATAAAAGTGGACTTCACCCAACCCCTATGAAACATGCCATGTTAGTACAAATACCTGGGTCAACAACAAGGGCTGAGTGGAACTGTTTGGCAGTTCCTATTGAAATTCATGGAATAGCTTTCTTAGCCAATTTGATAGTGTTGGGAACCAAAGGTTTGGAAGTAGTTCTGGGTATGAACTGGATGTCTTCCCATCAAGGAGTAATAGATTGTGCCAAGAAGACCATCACCATGAAGAGTAGCACTGGAATTGTAGTAAAGCATGTGTCCGTAAAACCACCCCAAACCACCCGATGTCATAAGAGTATCTCAGGACCAACTTTAGAGCAAGTTCCCATCGTCTGTGAATATCCGGATGTTTTTCCCGATGAGCTACCCGGGATGCCACCGGATCGGGATATTGAGTTTCTCATTGAGCTTATCCCCGGAACTGGATCTATAGCCCAACGACCCTATCGTATGAACCCCGCTGAACTAGTGGAGTTAAAGAAGCAATTGGATGACCTTTTGAGTAAGGGATTGATTCAGCCAAGTTCTTCTGCTTGGAGATCACCTGTCTTGTTTGTGGATAAAAGTGACGGTTCCAGCCGACTGTGCACTGATTACCGCAAGCTAAATGATGTAACCATCAAGAATAAGTATCCTCTCCCAAAGATTGATGATCTGTTTGACCAACTGACGGGAGCTCGAGTCTTCTCAAAGATAGACCTTAGAACTGGATACCATCAACTGAAGATCCGTGCAACTGATATACCTAAGACAGCCTTCACTACCCGATACGGATTGTATGAGTACACCGTAATGTCCTTTAGATTAACCAATGCCCCTGCCTATTTCATGAACCTCATGAATAAGGTTTTCATGGAGTTTTTGGATAATTTTGTTGTTGTCTTCATTGATGACATTCTTATCTACTCCAAGTCCGAAGAAGAGCATGCAACCCATTTGAGATTAGTCTTAGAGACTCTGAGAGAGCATCAGCTTTATGCCAAGTTCAGTAAGTGTGAGTTTTGGCTGAAGGAAGTTGGATTCTTAGGCCATGAATTATCAGCTGGAGGAGTGCCAGTGGACCCAAAGAAGATCACATCAGTCATGGAATGGGAAGCCCCTACCACTCAAACTGACGTTAGAGGTTTTCTCGGATTAGCGGGATATTACCGCAAGTTTGTTGAAGGATT
Organism: Dactylis glomerata; assembly: GCA_007115705.1. Taxonomy (NCBI): domain Eukaryota; kingdom Viridiplantae; phylum Streptophyta; class Magnoliopsida; order Poales; family Poaceae; genus Dactylis; species Dactylis glomerata. The sequence continues at coordinate 3,996,078 of QXEO01000492.1, forward strand.
TTCAAGCATTGCCAGGCCCATGACTCAATTGTTGAAGAAGGACAAGAAGTTTGAATGGACCCCTAAGTGTGAAGAGAGTTTTCAAGAGCTCAAGAAGCGATTGGTGACCGCCCCCGTCCTAACGATGCCCGATATCACCAAAAACTTTGATGTCTATTGCGATGCGTCCAAACTTGGACTTGGTTGTGTGTTAATGCAAGGAGGCAAGGTCATAGCATACCTCTCTCGGCAGCTTAGACCTCATAAAGAAAACTATCCAACCCATGATCTGGAGTTAGCAGCCGTAGTTCTAGCTTTGAAGACCTGGAGGCACTATCTTATGGGTAACCGTTGTGAGATCTACACTGACCACAAGAGTTTGAAGTATATTTTCACTCAGAAGGAGTTGAACATGAGGCAAAGAAGATGGATTGAGTTGATCAAAGATTATGATCTGGAAATTCATTATCACCCCGGTAAGGCCAATGTGGTGGCCGATGCATTGAGTAGGAAGCCATGCTCATTAAATATGATGATCAAGAAGGAGCAACCTATGTTGCACCAAGAGTTTGAAAAATTTGGATTGGAACTAGTCAGTCAAGGATTCTTAGCCAACCTTGAGTTTCAACCCACCTTGATGAGCCAAATCAAAGAAGCCCAGAAGGGAAATGAGAGTATTGACGGAATCAAGCGCAGAATTAGTTCCGGCAAGGTGCCAGGATTTGAAGAAGATGATCAAGGAGTTCTTTGGTATAAAGGACGTATTTGTGTGCCTGCTGATTCAGAATTGAAGGAAGTGATTATGAAGGAAGCCCATGAGACACCTTACTCCATCCATCCCGGTGGAACTAAGATGTATCAAGATTTGAAGGAACAATTTTGGTGGCATGGAATGAAGCGTGAGATTGCATTGTTCATATCCAAGTGTGACATTTGTCAAAGAGTCAAGGCTGAACATCAACGTCCTGCTGGACTGCTGCAACCTTTGCAAGTTCCAGAATGGAAGTGGGAATCTGTTGGAATGGATTTCATCACTGGATTTCCAAGGTCTAGCCGTGGAAATGACTCTATCTGGGTCATTGTGGATAGACTGACCAAAGTTGCCCACTTTATTCCTGTTAAGACCACTTATACCTCGGGACAGCTGGCAGATCTTTATCTATCCAAAATTGTTAGTTTGCATGGAATCCCTAAAACCATAGTTTCCGATCGAGGAACCCAATTCACCTCGAGATTCTGGAGAAGTTTGCATCAAGCCTTGGGAACCAAATTAGCCTTTAGCACAGCTTACCACCCTCAGACCGATGGACAGACTGAAAGGGTAAACCAAATACTTGAAGATATGTTGAGAGCCTGTGTTCTAGCCTATGGAGCTAAGTGGGAAGATTGTCTGCCTTTCACGGAGTTTTCCTACAACGACAGTTATCAGGCCAGTTTGCAAATGGCCCCATTTGAAGCTTTATATGGAAGAAAGTGTCGTACCCCCATGAATTGGTCTGAAACCAGAGACAGTCAGATATTTGGACCTGACATTCTGCAAGAAGCGGAGGAGAAAGTTCGCATGATTTGTGATTATCTCAAGGCAGCCCAGTCTAGACAGAAGAGTTATGCCGACAAGAGACGTAGGGAACTGACTTTCAAGAGTGGAGATTTTGTCTATCTTAGAGTATCACCTCTCAAAGGAATGCAGAGATTCCAAGTAAAAGGAAAGCTTGCACCAAGATATATTGGACCCTTCAAGATACTAGACCCCTGAATTGTCTGAAGTGCACGATGTCTTTCACGTGTCCTTACTTCGGAAATGTCTTGAAGTGCCGGAGAAGCCAGAAATCTTCAAGAATATTGATCACCGTTCGGTGGATATCAACAAGGATTTGACCTATCGTGAAGTGCCTATCCGTATCCTCGAGGAAGCATATCGAACCACTCGAACCCGAAGCATCAAGTTTCTGAAAGTTCAGTGGAGCAATCACACTGAAGATGAAGCCACTTGGGAATGAGAAGATTACCTTCAGAAAGAGTTTCCCAATCTTTTTAGTTCGTAACTAGTGAATCTCGGGGACGAGATTCTTTTTAAGGGGGGAAGATTGTCACAACTCAGAAATTGTAAGCCACTTCTTATTAATTAAAGTACCAAATTTTGGACCCAGATAAAACTTTTTATCTATTATTGCATGCATACATGTATTTTCTGTTATATGTCTTCTATGATTTCATGTGTGTTATTATTTGTTGTGCAATAGTTAGCTACTTCTAACTTAACCAACAGAAGCAATTGAGAAGAATTACAGGAACCAAAGAAACCAGAAATAAAATTTACAAAGAAAAAGAGAAGAATAAGTGGATCTAGGAAATCTTATTGACTACCCTACTTTGAGCCTTTAGAATAAGCAATCTGTAACTCAACTCAGTGTTTGGCCAATTAGTTGAGCTTAATCAAGTCACATACTAACTCAACCAAGAAGTTGCTACCCAAAATTCAAATCAGAACTTGACTCAAACTTCAACCAAAGATTGAATCTGAAACAGTGACCAAACTCCAAATTTGAAATAAAATTTCTGCAAAACATCATATTTCTTCAGAACAAAAATAGTTCCAGAACCCTTGTCCAATATGTTGACGAACCACGGTGGCCGTTTTCAAAATTTCGAATTTGAATCTCTTCGGGCATTTCGTCGAACACCTGGCAGACAAAAATCGAGCAAATCGAGTTTACTGTAAAGATCACTGTCGCCGTTCGTCCTGTGACTGTAGCCATGCTCCTGCACGGTGCCAGGGTCGAGCCCAGCCCCCTCTGCCCCGACCCGAGCCATGAGAAAGGGAGGAAAAGAGGAAGACAGCACCCAGGACCCCCTCTCTTCTTCCTCTGCTCACTGCACGTCACCGACCGCCATGACCGCGCCAGCACCGACCCACAGCCCGCCGCAGCCGAGACCAAAGCCCCCCAGCACGCGAGCGAGGTCGCCATGCCCGGTGTTGCTCGATGCGCATAGCCAGGGCCCCCGAGCCGGCGAGCTTCTGAACACCCTCTCCCCCGACGCTCAGGCCTATATAAACCCCCGCCGATCAAACGAGGAGACGCACACCACTCCCGGCTACCGCCCAGACACCATCTCTCCCTCCCTCTCACTCTGGTTCGTCGACGCCTGCATCGCCGGCGAGGTTCTGGACGCGAGCCGCGCCACCGCGTTGGACTGCCGCTGGACGAACGAACGCCGGAGCTGGAGGAGGAGTGCTGCCGGATCCTTTTCCGCACGTCGCCGACAAGTTCTGCTTCCTCTCCGTCACGCCCTCGCCGTCGAACAGTCGTCCCTGCAAACGCCGGTGAGCTCCAGCCCTAGCCAACAAGGACGATGCCTCTGAGCCGTTAGATCGCGATCGATCGGTAGCGTACCGATTCGGTGCGGGTTAAGTGACCTGACCAGTGGGACCCCCTGTCAGGTTCAGTTTTATTTCTTTCCCGCCCGGAGCGAAGCGGTATGGGCCGGCCCGTTCGGGTTTCGTTTGAAATAGGCCCAGCTAGTTTAGATTCGGTCCGTTTCATTTTTATTTAATTTCCCGCCCGTTTGAATTATTTCAAATGTGATTCAGCTATGATTTTCAAACTTAACTTCCAAGAGTTTTAGAAATCCATTTCTAGCAATTGAATATGCGTTGGAAAGCTTATGAAATGCTCTACACTGTAGAACTGGTTAGAACTCAAGTTGAATTAGGGATTTAAATAAATAAGAATAGTGGGACCATAGCTTTATTAATCATAGGAAAATTCTAGAAAATTAGTTAAATCTCCTAAAATCTTGAAACTTGATTGGTGAACTCACTAATCAACTTGTCTACTGTTTAGCCAACCCTAATCAACTCAAACCTTGTTAGTGGTACCCATTTAGACCCTCACCCAATCCTAGTTTGTAGCATAAAATGAAAGATCTCTATTACACACTTAGAATTTATTTTCCCCCAATACCACTTGATTAGTGAGTCAACCTCCACTTGAACTAGCCCTATTAACCATAGTTACTTACCCATACTCCAAAAAGTAAACAACACATGGCATATGGTAGAAAATTTAACTTGCACACCCAATGCAAACTTGGAAGAAAACTTGCAAACCAATTCAAATAAAATCCAACATGAAGGCTATTGTTTGAAAACAAGTATGTGTGCTTGGTATGCTATTAGCATTGTGTAGTGATTGTGTGTATTGTGTTTATTTCGTTATTAGATGCTAGTGTTGCTGAGGAGGATATTGAGGGGGATTATTATCAAGAAGAAGAAGAATACCCCGGACACTTTGCTAACCAAGGCAAGCCATCTTTTGAATCATACTCCAAATGCCTAGTTTTCCTATTGCATTCTACTTGTTTTAAGTAAATTGCATGATTGCATTGCTAGAGTAGAATGATAGAGGTGTAGTGATATCTTGCTTAGCAAGAGCATCAAGTTGAGTTTATCCAACCATATTTAGTGGTATCATCACTCAATGTAGTTGCTTAGTCGCTATTAAAATTGAGGCCATCTATAAGGGGAACCCTACTTGAAAGTGGTGACTTGAACTTGAAAGCTTAAATTGGAGACTACTCATACATGATAGTTTTTGAAAGAAAATAATCTTAACTAAGGACTATGGAATGTATTTCTCAATGACAATGAGTGATGTACTATGGGAGCCAACCATACCGTATGACCACATTACCCCTGAATGGGAAGGGGCTTAGTCCGTAGCTTGTTTGTTTTAGTATGGGAGACCTCATTTGAACTTATAGAAGCGTGGACCCCGCGGGGACGCTTCCGAAGCCAGGACTTGCCATAGCTATGATGGAGGATACCACAGACTATGGGAGTCCAAAATATAGCACTCTATAGCCGGAAAAACTATGAGTTCCATTCCGTATCTGGACTCGTAGGGAGGATCCCCATACTAAGGTAGGCAAGTGAAAGAGTTTGTTTGATTATCTGAACCCCGCATACTTGTGTATGACGATCCGTGGATTTCTCCCGGCAGATGTATCGAATCTTGTGGGTAAAGTGTACCCCTCTGCAGAGGTTTCAAAACTATTCGAATAGCCGAGTCCGCGGTTATGGACAGTTGGCAAGCTGTACTTGACTTTTGTCAAGAATAAAAATAACAATGGTGAACATGGTGAATGTCTTGACTTAACAATGATGTTGACACATTTGAAGTTCCTCTTTAGATTGAACTTAGAGAACTAAACTTCTTTTCTACCAATGAACATTCTTGGGAAATAAAACTAGCTTTTGCAAGTAAACTTTGTGCTTAGTCCACCATATCAACCTTGCATATCTACTTCATCTTTTCATTTATACGATGGTTTGCGAGTGCATCCAATGTACTCATGGCTGTGTCCCTGGCTATCAACTTGGCCAGACTATGGGGAAGAGTACCAGGAGGAAGGGTATGAAGAAGAGTACCAGAACTAAGCTCGTCTCCATGAGTCGCCATTGCCTGTAGGGTGAAGGCATGGACCCGAAGACGTTATTTCCGCTGCTATATTGTGTTGTAATATGAACTTGGTCAGTAGGACCATTGTATTTGAACCATCGTATTGTAATGTCTATGGAACTGGTTACCAACTACGTTATGTATATCGCAACAATGGTTCTGGGATTGTGGTGGAATACATAACGGGTACTTCGAATTTGTTATCAAATTTGCGGTCGTCACACGGCGCCTCCGAGAGATGCACACGTACGGTGCAGCGACGTCTCCTCCTTCCTTGGTCCAGCAAGTATGGTGGAGAGATAGATTGGATCTGCAGCACGACGGCGTGGTGCTTATGGTGGAGAGTTTCTGCGGTAGGGCTTCGCCTACGCACAGTCGCGAGAGAGAGAGGTGGAGGGGCAGCAGTTGGCCGGCGGCTAGGGTTAGAGTGGGAGGGGGCTGCGCCCCTACCCCCCCCCTTATATGGGGGGCTGGCCGGCTGCCTTGGCCCCTCCTCCAAGCCTCTAGGGCGGCGGCTAGGGGGAAGAGTAGGGGGCAAGTCTTCCCCCCCTCTTCTGGAAGGTTCCCCTAGGGTTTCCCCTAGGGCTGGCCGGCTGGGCCTTTGGGGCCTTATGCGCCTGGCCCAAAGTGGCCAAGGCACTTCCCCTTAGGCCCACACAGGCCTCCGACAAGTGGGCCCACGTTGGTCCCACTCCGGAACCTTCTAGAACCTTCCGGTACAATACCGATAAACTCCGAAACGATTCCGGAATCCAAAAACTGCTTTCCTTTATATGAATCTTATTCTCTGGACCATTCTGGAACGTCTCGTGATGTCCTGGATCTCATATGAGACTCCGAACAAAAACTCATAAACCAATTATCCATTCTATCCTAGCGTCGATGCACGTTAAGTGTGTGACCCTACGGGTTCGAGAACATGCAGACATGATCTTCTATCAATAATCAACAGCGGGATCTGGAAACCCATATTGACTCCCACATATTCATCGAAGATCATATCAGATGAACCACGATGTCAGGATTCAATTAATCCCGTATATGTATTCCCTTCGTCACACGATATTTTACTTGCCAGAGATTTGATCGTCGGTATCGCCATACCTAGTTCAATCTCGTTCACAGCAAGTACTTTACTCGTTCCGTAATCCGATATCACTTCGTGATTAACTCCTTAACCACATGCTTGCAAGCGGTGTTGATATCGATTACCGAGTGGGCCCGAAGTATATCTCTCCGACTTGGGAGGGACAAATTCCATCTCGATACATACAACCCAACAAGTACTTTCCGATCACCTGAGAGACACCTTTATTATCACCCTCACATAGGATGACGTTTGATGACCTCAAAGCTTTTTTCCGATACTAGGGAGTTGTATTATCTCATGGTCTAAGGAATACAATACTTGACAGAGGAAAAGCTTCGCAAAGATGAACACGATGACACGATCTAATTGCTCTGCTTTATTTGGGTCTGTCCATCACATCATTCTCCTAATGATATGATCTCATTATTAATTGACAACTCATGTCTATGGTTAGGAAACCTTAACCATCATTAATCAATGAGCTAGTCCATAGAGGCGTACTAGGGACACGATGTTGTTCATAAACCACACAAGTATTAAAGTTTCCGCTTAATACAATTCTAGCATGGAATATGAACATTATCATGAACAAGAATTATAATAATAACATCTTTATTATTGCCTCTAGGGCATAATTCCAACAGTTTCCCACTTGCACTAGAGTCAATAATCTAGTTTACATCTGGCAACAATCTAACACCCATGGCATTAAGGTGCTGATCATGTTTTGCTCGTGGAAGAGGTTTAGTCAACGGATCTGCGACATTCAGATCCGTATGTACTTTGCTAATCTTCAGATCTCCATCTGATATATAATCTCGAATTATATGGAAACGGCGGTTGATGTGCTTGGTTTTTGGATGATATCTTGGTTCCTTAGCCAGTGCTATGGCGCCAGTGTTGTCGCACAATATCTCCAGTGGGTCCAAGGCATTTGGAACCACACCAAGCTCAGTGATGAAGTTCCTGATCCAAACTCCTTCACTTGATGCTTCCGAAGCAGCCATGTATTCCGCTTCTGTTGTAGATCACGCGATCACGCTTTGCTTGCAGCTTCTCCAGCTCACAGCTCCACCATTCAAAATATAAACGTATCCTGTCTGAGATTTAGAATCATCCGGGTCGGTGTCGAAGCTAGCGTCGACGTAACCTTTTACGACGAGCTCCTCATCACCTCCATAGACCAAGAACATTTCTTTAGTCCTATTTAAAAACTTTAGGATGTTCTTTACGGCTGTCCAGTGTTCCACTCCTGGATCACTTTGGTATCTGCTCGTCAAACTAAGAGCATTGGACACATCCGGTCTAGTACATAGCATGGCTTACATGATAGAACCTATGGCCGAGGCATATGGCACTTTGCTTATAGTTTCTCTATCTTTTACCGTAGCTAGACACTGAGCCTTGCTCAATATCTTACCTGACAACATGGGCAATGAACCTTTCTTTGCTTTATCCATTCAGAACTTTGTCCAGGTATGTACTTTGGCTTAAAGCTATTAGGCGTCTTTCTCTATCTCTATAGATTTTGATGCCTAATATATAAGCAGCTTCTCCTAGGTCTTTCATTGAAAAACATTTATTCAAATAACTCTTCACATCGTTAAGCATACCGATGTCATTTCCAATAATCAATATGTCATCCACATACAGTACTGAAAATGTCACCGAGCTCCCACTCACTTTCTTGTAGATACAAGCTTCATAGCAATTTGGAACAAATCCAAAACTCTTGATCACTTGATCAAAACGAAGGTTCCAACTCCGAGATGCTTGCTTCAGCCCATAAATGGAACGCTGAAGTTTGCACACCTTATTAGCATCCTTAGGATCGACAAAACCTTCGGGCTGCATCATATACAACTCTTCATCAATGTTGCCATTGAGGAACACAGTCTTGACATCCATCTGCCATATTTCATAATCATGAAATGCAGCAATTGCTAATAAAATCCAAATGGACTTAAGCATCGCTACGGGAGAGAAAGTCTCATCGTAGTCAACACCTTAAACTTGCCGAAAACCTTTTGTAACAAGCCGAGCTTTATAGACAGTAACATTACCATCCGCGTCCGTTTTCTTCTTGAAAATCCATTTGCACTCAACGGCCTTACGGTCGTGAGGAGGGTCCACCAAAGTCCACACCTGGTTTTCGCTCATGGATCCCAATTCGGATTTCATGGCCTCTAGCCATTTCTCAGAGTCTGGGCTCATCATCACTTCCTCATAGTTCGCAGGTTCACTATTGTCTAACAACAAGACGGTTAAGACAGGGTTGCCGTACCATTCAGGAGTGGCACATGACCTTGTCGACCTGCGAAGTTCAGTAGTAGCATCGTTCGAAGTTTCATGATCCTCATCATTAGCTTCCTCTCTTGTTGGTGCAGACGGCACCGGAACAACTTCAGGTGCTGCGCTACTCTCCAACTCGAGACAAGGTTCAATAACCTCGTCTAGCTCTACCTTCCTCCCACTCACTTCTTTCGAGAGAAACTCCTTCTCAAGAAAGGATCCGTTCTTTGCAACAAACACTTTGCCTTCGAATCTGTGGTAGAAGGTATACCCAATCGTTTCCTTAGGGTATCCTATGAAGACGCATTTCTCCGCTTTGGGTTCGAGCTTGTCCGGCATCAACTTCTTGATGTAAGCTTCGCATCCCCAAAGTTTAAGAAACGACAACTTAGGTTTAGCACCAAACCATAGTTCATACGGTGTCGTCTCAACGGATTTAGATGGTGCCCTATTTAAAGTGAATGCAGCGGTTTCTAATGCATAACCCCAAAATGATAACGGCAAATCTGTAAGAGACATCATTGATCGCACCATATCTAATAGAGTTCGATTCCGGCGTTCAGACACACCATTGCGCTGTGGTGTTCCGGGTGGCGTGAGTTGCGAAACGATTCCGCTTGCTTTAAGATGCGTGAGAAAATCATAACTCAAATACTCACCTCCACGATCGGATCGCAGAAATTTAATTTTCCTGTTACGATGGTTTTCCACTTCGTTCTGAAATTCTTTGAACTTTTCAAACATTTCAGATTTATGTTTCATTAAATAGATATACCCATATCTACTTAAGTCATCAGTAAAAGTGAGAAAATAGCGATATCCACCGCGTGTCGAAACACTCATTGGTCCGCACACATCGGTATGTATGATTTCCAATAAGTCCGTTGCTCGCTCCATTATTCCGGAGAACGGGGTTTTGATCATCTTGCCCATGAGGCACGGTTCGCACGTGTCAAATGATTCAAAATCAAGAGACTCCAAAAGTCCATCAGAATGGAGTTTCTTCATGCGTTTTACACCAATATGACCTAGACGGCAGTGCCACAAATAAGTTGGATTATCACTATCTACTTTGCATCTTTTAGCCTCAATGTTATGGATGTGCGTTTCATTGCTTTCGAGATTCAGAAGAAATAAACCATTCACAACAGGTGCATGACCATAAAAGATGTTATTCATATAAATAGAACAACCATTATTCTCATATTTAAATGAATAACCGTCTTGCAATAAACACGATCCAGATATAATGTTCATGCTCAACGCAGGCACATAATAACAGTTATTAAGGTTTAAAACTAATCCCGAAGGTAAAACTAAGGAGAGCGTTCTGACGGCCATCACATCAACTTTTGATCCATTGCCAACACGCATCGTCACCTCATCCCTTGCTAGCCGCCGTCTATTCCGTAGCTCCTGTTTCGAGTTACAAATATTAGCAACTGAACCAGTATCATATACCCAGGCACTACAACGAGTGCTAGTAAGGTAAACATCAATAACATGTATATCAAATATACCTTTAATGGTGCCAGCCTTCTTGTCCGCTAAGTACTTCGGACAGTTGCGCTTCCAGTGACCCTTGTCCTTGCAATAGAAGCACTCAGTGTCTGGCTTAGGTCCAGACTTGAGCTTCTTCTCAATAGGGGCAACGCGCTTGCCGCTGCCTTTCTTGAAGGATCCCTTTGCACCCTTAGCTTTCTTAAAGCTAGTGGTCTTGTTGACCATCAACACATGATTGTCTTTCTTGATATCCACCTCCGCAGCTTTAAGCTTTGCGAAGAGCTCAGTGATCGTATCAGTGGAACCAATTTGATTGTGAGTAACTACAAAACCTTTGTAGCTAGGAGGGAGTGATTGCAGAACTCTGTCAATCTTGAGCTCCTCTGGAATCTTGCAGTCCAGTTGCTCAAGGCGTTGAGTGTAGCCCGACATCTTAATGGCGTGCTCACTAACGGAACTCCCTTCCTCCATCTTGCAGTTAAAGAACTTCTCAGAGATCTCATATCTCTCAGAACGGGCTTGAGTCTGAAACATGATTTTCAGTTCCTCAAGAATCTCATAAGGCCCGCGGTACTTCTCAAAACGATTTTGAAGTTCCGGTTCCATAGAAAATAGCATGGTACTCATAATCGCATCACAATCATCTCTGCGAGCATTGAAGTCAGCAAGCTCTTCAGTTTTCGCTGTTGCAGCAGGGGTGTCACCTAACGCTTCCTCAAGTACATAGGCTTTTTGTCCGCCAGCGAGAATGATTCTCAGATTGCGGAACCAGTTGGTGAAGTTAGACCCATTGTTCTTAAGCTTTTCTTTCTCAGCAAACACGTTGAAGTTGAAGTTGGACTTAGCCATTTGATCTACAACATTGCAAGTACAATTTTAGACTATGTTCATGATAACTAGTTCAACTTAATCAAATTACTAGATGAACTCCCACTAAATTCAACATCCCTCAAGTTGTTTAGTGAACACGATCCAAATTCACCACACCTAATCCGATCTTCACGAGAAGAGATGTGGTTTCAATGGTGGACAACTAAGTGTCGATCATATCAGTCATATGACTCATGTTTAACCTTTCGGTTCATGTGTACCGAGGCCATGTCTGTACATGCTAGGCTCGTCAAGTCAAACCCAAGTATTTCTGTGTGTGCAAAACTAGCTTGCACCCGTTGTATGTGAATGTAGAGTTTATAGCACCCGATCATCACGAGGTGCTTGAAAACGACGAACTTTCGCAACGGTGCATACATGGGGAGAACACAATTTTATCTTGATCTTTAAGTGAGGAATCATCTTATAATGCTACCGTCGCGATCTAAGCATAATAAGATACATAAAAGGATAAACATCACATGCATATAATTTTATGTGACATGGTATAGCCAATCTCCGCGCAATGATCTCCATCTTGTGCGCGCCGGCATGATCTCCATCACTCCACCATGATTGCCTCCACCACGAATGGCAACTACAACTATTGCTAACTACTTAGCGATAAAGTAAAGCTATTACATGGCGTATAAGAAGTTGACACGCAGGTCATACATAATTATAAAGACAACCATATGGCTCCTGCCGGTTGTGAACTCATCGACATGCAAGTCGTGAAATATTACAAAACATGATCATTGCATACATCTCAATTCATACACATCATGTCTTGGGCCATACCATATCACAAAACACTCCCTGCAAAAACAAGTTAGACGCCTCTACATTGTTGTTGCATGTTTTACGTGGCTTATGGGAGTTACAAGTTAAGAACGATTCTTACCTACGGAAAGCCACAACGGTGATATTATGGTTGCTAACATCCGTTGTAAATCTCATGACTACTATAGTGAGAGAAACTGGCATCCACCAGCCGCATGTGTGGAATAAGCCACACGTCAAGTGCGGAGCCGGTCTTGCGAACGAGGTCGCGTAAAGTTGGCCTGGACCGCTTCGATCTCACTATGCCGCGCCATAAGAAGTACAAAACAAAGAGGTTTGCAACAGAAAACATCAACGCCCGCAACAAGCATGTTGCGTTCTACTCGTGAAACACATCTACGCATAGATCTAGCTCTGATACCACTGAAGGGTTTCGCAGCATAGTAAATCAAAAAAATTCCTACGGAGCGAAGAAGAAAGCCAAGATCTAATCTAGGAGATGTAATCAACGAGAGAGGTAGATGAGATCTTCATACCCTTGAAGAAATCGCACAGCGGAAACGTTCAACAGAACGTGGTTGACGTAGTCGTACTCGCCGTCTCCTCCCCGCGATCCAATCCGATCCGATCCTACACCGCAAGTGGCGGCGCCTCCGAGAGATGCACACGTACGGTGCAGCGACATATCCTCCTTCCTTGGTCCAGCAAGTATGGTGGAGAGATAGATTGGATCTGCAGCACGACGGCGTGGTGCTTATGGTGGAGAGTTTCTGCGGCAGGGCTTCGCCTATGCACAGTCGCGAGAGAGAGAGAGGTGGAGGGGCAGCAGTTGGCCGGCGGCTAGGGTTAGAGTGGGAGGGGGCTGCGCCCCTGCCCCCCCTTATATGGGGGGCTGGTCGGCTGCCTTGGCCCCTCCTCCAAGCCTCTAGGGCAGCAGCTAGGGGGAAGAGTAGGGGGCAAGTCTTCCCCCCCTCTTCTGGAAGGTTCCCCTAGGGTTTCCCCTAAGGCTGGCCGGCTGGGCCTTTGGGGCCTTGTGCGCCTGGCCCAAAGTGGCTAGGGCACTTCCCCTTAGGCCCACGCAGGCCTCCGACAAGTGGGCCCATGTTGGTCCCACTCCGGAACCTTCTAGAACCTTCCGGTACAATACCGATAAACTCCGAAACGATTCCGGAATCCAAAAACTGCTTTCCTTTATATGAATCTTATTCTCCGGACCATTCCGGAACCTCTCGTGATGTCCTGGATCTCATCCGAGACTCCGAAAAAAAACTCATAAACCAATTATCCATTCTATCCTAGCATCGATGCACGTTAAGTGTGTGACCCTACGGGTTCGAGAATATGCAGACATGATCTTCTATCAATAATCAACAGCGGGATCTGGAAACCCATATTGACTCCCACATATTCATCGATGATCATATCGGATGAACCACGATGTCAGGATTCAATTAATGCCGTATATGTATTCCCTTCGTCACGCGATATTTTACTTGCCCGAGATTTGATCGTCGATATCGCCATACCTAGTTCAATCTCGTTCACAGCAAGTACTTTACTCGTTCCGTAATCCGATATCACTTCATGATTAACACCTTAACCACATGCTTGCAAGCGGTGCTGATATCGATTACCGAGTGGGCCCGAAGTATATCTCTCCGACTTGGGAGGGACAAATTCCATCTCGATACATACAACCCAACAAGGACTTTCCGATCACCTGAGAGACACCTTTATGATCACCCTCACATAGGATGACGTTTGATGACCTCAAAGCTTTCTTCCGATACCAGGGAGTTGTATTATCTCATGGTCTAAGGAATACAATACATGACATAGGAAAAGCTTCGCAAAGATGAACACAATGACACGATCTAATTGCTCTGCTTTATTTGGGTCTGTCCATCACATCATTCTCCTAATGACATGATCTCATTATTAATTGACAACTCATGTCTATGGTTAGGAAACCTTAACCATCATTAATCAATGAGCTAGTCCATAGAGGCCTACTAGGGACACGGTGTTGTTCATAAACCACACAAGTATTAAAGTTTCCGCTTAATACAATTCTAGCATGGAATATAAACATTATCATGAACAAGAATTATAATAATAACATCTTTATTATTGCCTCTAGGGCATAATTCCAACAGTCTCCCACTTGCACTAGAGTCAATAATCTAGTTTACATCTGGCAACAATCTAACACCCATGACATTAAGGTTCTGATCATGTTTTGCTCGTGGAAGAGGTTTAGTCAACGGATCTGCGACATTCAGATCCGTATGTACTTTGCTAATCTTCAGATCTCCATCTGATATATAATCTCGAATTATATGGAAACGGCGGTTGATGTGCTTGGTTTTTGGATGATATCTTGGTTCCTTAGCCAGTGCTATGGCGCCAGTGTTGTCGCACAATATCTCCAGTGGGTCCAAGGCATTTGGAACCACACCAAGCTCAATGATGAAGTTCCTGATCCAAACTCCTTCACTTGATGCTTCCGAAGCAGCCATGTATTCCGCTTCTGTTGTAGATCCCGCGATCACGCTTTGCTTGCAGCTTCTCCAGCTCACAGCTCCACCATTCAAAATATAAATGTATCCTGTCTGAGATTTAGAATCATCCGGGTCGGTGTCGAAGCTAGCGTCGACGTAACCTTTTACGACGAGCTCCTCGTCACCTCCATAGACCAAGAACATTTCTTTAGTCCTATTTAAATACTTTGGGATGTTCTTTACGGCTGTCCAGTGTTCCACTCTTGGATCACTTTGGTATCTGCTCGTCAAACTAAGAGCATTGGACACATCCGGTCTAGTATATAGCGTGGCATACATGATAGAACCTATGGCCGAGGCATATGGCACTTTGCTCATAGTATCTCTATCTTTTACCGTAGCTGGACACTGAGCCTTGCTCAATATCTTACCTGACAACATGGGCAATGAACCTTTCTTTGCTTTATCCATTCTGAACCTTTTCAGAACTTTGTCCAGGTATGTACTTTGGCTTAAAGCTATTAGGCGTCTTTCTCTATCTCTATAGATTTTGATGCCTAATATATAAGCAGCTTCTCCTAGGTCTTTCATTGAAAAACATTTATTCAAATAACTCTTCACATCGTTAAGCATACCGATGTCATTTCCAATAATCAATATGTCATCCACATATAGTACTAAAAATGTCACCGAGCTCCCACTCACTTTCTTGTAGATACAAGCTTCATAGCAATTTGGAACAAATCTAAAACTCTTGATCACTTGATCAAAACGAAGGTTCCAACTCCGAGATGCTTGCTTCAGCCCATAAATGGAACGCTGAAGTTTGCACACCTTATTAGCATCCTTAGGATCGACAAAACCTTCGGGCTGCATCATATACAACTCTTCATCAATGTTGCCATTGAGGAACGCAGTCTTGACATCCATCTGCCATATTTCATAATCATGAAACGCAGCAATTGCTAATAAAATCCGAATGGACTTAAACATCGCTACGGGAGAGAAAGTCTCATCGTAGTCAACACCTTGAAGTTGCCGAAAACCTTTTGCGACAAGCCGAGCTTTATAGACAGTAACATTACCATCCGCGTCCGTTTTCTTCTTGAAAATCCATTTGCACTCAACGGCCTTACGGTCGCTAGGAGGGTCCACCAAAGTCCACACCTGGTTTTTGCTTAGGGATCCCAATTCGGATTTCATGGCCTCTAGCCATTTCTCAGAGTCTGGGCTCATCATCGCTTCCTCATAGTTCGCAGGTTCACTGTTGTCTAACAACAAGACGGTTAAGACAGGGTTGCCATACCATTCAGGAGTGGCACGTGACCTTGTCGACCTGCGAAGTTCAGTAGTAGCATCATTCGAAGTTTCATGATCCTCATCATTAGCTTCCTCTCTTGTTGGTGCAGACGGCACCGGAACAACTTCAGGTGCTGCGCTACTCTCCAACTCGAGAGAAGGTTCAATAACCTCGTCTAGCTCTACCTTCCTCCCACTCACTTCTTTCGAGAGAAACTCCTTCTCAAGAAAGGATCCGTTCTTTGCAACAAACACTTTGCCTTCGGATCTGTGGTAGAAGGTATACCCAATCGTTTCCTTAGGGTATCCTATGAAGATGCATTTCTCCGCTTTGGGTTCGAGCTTGTTCGGCATCAACTTCTTGACGTAAGCTTCGCATCCCCAAACTTTAAGAAACGACAATTTAGGTTTAGCACCAAACCATAGTTCATACGGTGTTGTCTCAACGGATTTAGATGGTGCCCTATTTAAAGTGAATGCAGCGGTTTCTAATGCATAACCCCAAAATGATAATGGCAAATCTGTAAGAGACATCATTGATCGCACCATATCTAATAGAGTTCGATTCCGGTGTTCAGACACACCATTGCGCTGTGGTGTTCCGGGTGGCGTGAGTTGCGAAACGATTCCGCTTGCTTTAAGATGCGTGAGAAAATCATAACTCAAATACTCACCTCCACGATCGGATCGCAGAAATTTAATTTTCCTGTTACGATGGTTTTCCACTTCGTTCTGAAATTCTTTGAACTTTTCAAACGTTTCAGATTTATGTTTCATTAAATAGATATACCCATATCTACTTAAGTCATCAGTAAAAGTGAGAAAATAGCGATATCCACTGCGCGTCGAAACACTCATTGGTCCGCACACATCGGTATGTATGATTTCCAATAAGTCCGTTGCTCGCTCCATTATTCCGGAGAACGGGGTTTTGATCATCTTGCCCTTGAGGCACGGTTCGCACGTGTCAAATGATTCAAAATCAAGAGACTCCAAAAGTCCATCAGAATGGAGTTTCTTCATGCGTTTTACACCAATATGACCTAGACGGCAGTGCCACAAATAAGTTGGATTATCACTATCTACTTTGCATCTTTTAGCCTCAATGTTATGGATGTGCATTTCATTGCTTTTGAGATTCAGAAGAAATAAACCATTCACAACAGGTGCATGACCATAAAAGATGTTATTCATATAAATAGAACAACCATTATTCTCAGATTTAAATGAATAACCGTCTTGCAATAAACACGATCCAGATATAATGTTCATGCTCAATGCAGGCACATAATAACACTTATTAAGGTTTAAAACTAATCCCGAAGGTAAAACTAAGGAGAGCGTGCCGACGGCCATCACATCAACTTTTGATCCATTGCCAACGCGCATCGTCACCTCATCCCTTGCTAGCCGCCGTCTATTCCGTAGCTCCTGTTTCGAGTTACAAATATTAGCAACTGAACCAGTATCATATACCCAGGCACTACAACGAGCGCTAGTAAGGTAAACATCAATAACATGTATATCAAATATACCTTTAATGGTGCCAGCCTTCTTGTCCGCTAAGTACTTCGGACAGTTGCGCTTCCAGTGACCCTTGTCCTTGCAATAGAAGCACTCAGTGTCCGGCTTAGGTCCAGACTTGAGCTTCTTGTCAACAGGGGCAACGCGCTTGCCGCTGCCTTTCTTGAAGGATCCCTTTGCACCCTTAGCTTTCTTAAAGCTAGTGGTCTTGTTGACCATCAACACATGATTGTCTTTCTTGATATCCACCTCCGCAGCTTTAAGCTTTGCGAAGAGCTCAGTGATCGTATCAGTGGAACCAATTTGATTGTGAGTAACTACAAAACCTTTGTAGCTAGGAGGGAGTGATTGTAGAACTCTGTTAATCTTGAGCTCCTGTGGAATCTTGCAGTCCAGTTGCTCAAGGCGTTGAGTGTAGCCCGACATCTTAATGGCGTGCTCACTAACGGAACTCCCTTCCTCCATCTTGCAGTTAAAGAACTTCTCAGAGATCTCATATCTCTCAGAACGGGCTTGAGTCTGAAACATGATTTTCAGTTCCTCAAGAATCTCATAAGACCCGCGGTACTTCTCAAAACGATTTTGAAGTTCCGGTTCCATAGAAAACAGCATGGTACTCATAATCGCATCACAATCATCTCTGCGAGCATTGATGTCAGCAAGCTCTTCAGTTTTCGCTGTTGCAGCAGGGGTGTCACCTAACGCTTCCTCAAGTACATAGTCTTTTTGTCCGCCAGCGAGAATGATTCTCAGATTGCGGAACCAGTTGGTGAAGTTAGACCCATTGTTCTTAAGCTTTTCTTTCTCAGCAAACACGTTGAAGTTGAAGTTGGACTTAGCCATTTGATCTACAACATTGCAAGTACAATTTTAGACTATGTTCATGATAACTAGTTCAACTTAATCAAATTACTAGATGAACTCCCACTAAATTCAACATCCCTCAAGTTGTTTAGTGAACACGATCCAAATTCACCACACCTAATCCGATCTTCACGAGAAGAGATGTGGTTTCAATGGTGGACAACTAAGTGTCGATCATATCAGTCATATGACTCATGTTTAACCTTTCGGTTCGTGTGTTCCGAGGCCATGTCTGTACATGCTAGGCTCGTCAAGTCAAACCCAAGTATTTCCGCGTGTGCAAAACTGGCTTGCACCCGTTGTATGTGAACGTAGAGTTTATAGCACCTGATCATCACGAGGTGCTTGAAAACGACGAACTTTCGCAACGGCGCATATGAGGGGAGAACACAATTTTATCTTGATCTTTAAGTGAGGAATCATCTTATAATGCTACCGTCGCGATCTAAGCATAATAAGATACATAAAAGGATAAACATCACATGCATATAATTTTATGTGACATGGTATAGCCAATCTCCATCTTGTGCGCGCCGGCATGATCTCCATCAGTCCACCATGATTGTCTCCACCACGAATAGCAACTACAACTATTGATAACTACTTGGCGATAAAGTAAAGCTATTACATGGCGTATAAGAAGTTGACACGCAGGTCATACATAATTATAAAGACAACCATATGGCTCCTGCCGGTTGTGAACTCATCGACATGCAAGTCGTGAAAGATTACAAAACATGATCATCGCATACATGTCAATTCATACACATCATGTCTTGAGCCATACCATATCACAAAACACTGCCTGCAAAAACAAGTTAGACACCTCTACTTTGTTGTTGCATGTTTTACGTGGCTTATGGGAGTTACAAGTTAAGAACGATTCTTACCTACAAAAAGCCACAACGGTGATATTATGGTTGCTAACATCCGTTGTAAATCTCATGACTACTATAGTGAGAGAAACTAGCATCCACTAGCCACATGTGTGGAACAAGCCACACATCAAGTGCGGAGCCGGTCTCGCGAACGAGGTCGCGTAAAGTTGGCCTGGACCGCTTCGATCTCACTATGTCGCGCCATAAGAAGTACAAAACAAAGAGGTTTGCAACAGAAAACATCAACGCCCGCAACAAGCATGTTGCGTTCTACTCGTGAAACACATCTACGCATAGATCTAGCTCTGATACCACTGAAGGGTTTCGCAGCATAGTAAATCAAAAAATTTCCTACGGAAGCGAACAAGAAAGCCAAGATCTAATCTAGGAGATGTAATCAACGAGAGAGGTAGATGAGATCTTCATACCCTTGAAGAAATCGCACAGCGGAAACGTTCAACAGAACGTGGTTGATGTAGTCGTACTCGCCGTCTCCTCCTCGCGATCCGATCCGATCCTACGCCGCAAGTGGCGGCGCCTCCGAGAGATGCACACGTACGGTGTAGCGACGTCTCCTCCTTCCTTCGTCCAGCAAGTATGGTGGAGAGATAGATTGGATCTGCAGCACGACGGCGTGGTGCTTATGGTGGAGAGTTTCTACGGCAGGGCTTCGCCTACGCACAGTCGCGAGAGAGAGAGGTGGAGGGGCAGCAGTTGGCCGGCGGCTAGGGTTAGAGTGGGAGGGGGCTGCGCCCCTGCCCCCCCTTATATGGGGGGCTGGCCGGCTGCCTTGGCCCCTCCTCCAAGCCTCTAGGGCGGCGGCTAGGGGGAAGAGTAGGGGGCAAGTCTTCCCCCCCTCTTCTGGAAGGTACCCCTAGGGTTTCCCCTAGGGCTGGCCGGCTGGGCCTTTGGGGCCTTGTGCGCCTGGCCCAAAGTGGCCAGGGCACTTCCCCTTAGGCCCACGCAGGCCTCCGACAAGTGGGCCCACGTTGGTCCCACTCCGGAACCTTCTAGAACCTTCCAGTACAATACCGATAAACTCCGAAACAATTCCAGAATCCAAAAACTGCTTTCCTTTATATGAATCTTATTCTCCGGACCATTCCGGAACCTCTCGTGATGTCCTGGATCTCATCCGAGACTCCAAAAAAAACTCATAAACCAATTATCCATTCTATCCTAGCATCGATGCACGTTAAGTGTGTGACCCTACGTGTTCGAGAATATGCAGACATGATCTTCTATCAATAATCAACAGCGGGATCTGGAAACCCATATTGACTCCCAAATATTCATCGATGATCATATCGGATGAACCACCATGTCAGGATTCAATTAATCCCCTATATGTATTCCCTTCGTCACACAATATTTTACTTGCCCGAGATTTGATCGTCGGTATCGCCATACCTAGTTCAATCTCATTCACAGCAGGTACTTTACTCGTTCTGTAATCCGATATCACTTCGTGATTAACTCCTTAACCACATGCTTGCAAGCGGTGTTGATATCGATTACCGAGTGGGCCCGAAGTATATCTCTCCGACTTGGGAGGGACAAATTCCATCTCGATACATACAACCCAACAAGTACTTTCCGATCACCTGAGAGACACCTTTATTATCACCCTCACATAGGATGATGTTTGATGACCTCAAAGCTTTCTTCCGATACTAGGGAGTTGTATTATCTCATGGTCTAAGGAATACAATACTTGACATAGGAAAAGCTTCGCAAAGATGAACACGATGACACGATCTAATTGCTCTGCTTTATTTGGGTCTGTCCATCACATCATTCTCCTAATGATATGATCTCATTATTAATTGACAACTCATGTCTATGGTTAGGAAACCTTAACCATCATTAATCAATGAGCTAGTCCATAGAGGCGTACTAGGGACACGATGTTGTTCATAAACCACACAAGTATTAAAGTTTCCGCTTAATACAATTCTAGCATGGAATATAAACATTATCATGAACAAGAATTATAATAATAACATCTTTATTATTGCCTCTAGGGCATAATTCCAACATTATGTTCAGACCTTGTCATATCTTTTCATCAAGGTGTATTTTTGCCTCTGATCTTTATTGGTTTTCATCAAAAGAGGTGTTTATAAAAATTTCAAATGGTGTTGGAAAAGAGAAAAAGCTTTATGCAAAATAGTGGTACAAGAAGGAGCTTGTGTAGACTGCGGCTTAGGTTTTTTCATGTCATGCTTGATGTCTTTTTGATAGTATGCTTAGTGGTTTTGCTGTAGCATGACTTGTCTCAAATAACTGAGATTGCTTAATGAGCCTTTGAAAAAATCATGCGTTGTTTTTATTGTATGGAAGCATTATTCTGGTTTTCTCCTTGATGCTTTATTTGGGTTGACTTGGCGCATGCTCACACATGTTAGACTCTTACAAAGTCGCCAATAGCCTCTATGATTATTTAGTTTTTGACTTTTGATGCCATCTTATGCTTCTTTTAATGTCGCTTTGTTGCTTTGCATTATTATGGCCATTATTGCTCTCTTAGTTGGTCGCTCCCAGTCTTTTGCTAGCCCTCGCCTTGTACTGAGTATGAGCTCTACTCGTGCATCCAACTCCTAAAAGCCAAAGTTTTCCAAAGTGTCCACCATACATACCTACTAGCAATTTGCTATTCCAAGTAAATTTGACTTGCTTTTGTTATCTCTTCAAATTAAACTCTTACCAGTGTTATGCGAAATTTGGTCAGTAAAGCTCTCACGAACCGGAAGGCACACTTTACTTTTTCCTGTTCTTAAAAATTTGACATTGTGGTCTCTTATGTTGAGTTGTTATGCTTGAAAGTTGTAAGTTGGATTCTAGCCCAGCCATGCCGTCATGAGGCAAGCTTTCAACATTGCACTTCTTATTTGAGTTGATATCGTGATCTTTTGTTTATGGATGCCCGCGGTGTGAAATGAATTGGGAATCTTGTGGGGATCATGGAGTTTGTATATGTGTTAGGGAAACGCCGGGCCGCCAATCTAAGCCATGCATAATTCATGGTGGAAATTTGCAGCATACCCATGGTGAACATTCGACGACGCATCTCACAATAAAAAGCTAAACAAAAGGCAAATAAAAGAGATGTCGAGGTGTTCATTATCTGCTTGTCCTGTCATTTTGGTGTGGGCTTGTTCCATGTCATCGGGCACGGAGGTACCCCATTGGCGGTTCTCAATGATATGCATATACTTACAATGATAAGAGCCTTGCTTGGGACTCTAAGTAAAGTAGCATGAGGTTTGGGTACTCGTATTCATGGGGCACGAAGGTTTTCAACTTATGATTTGTCAAGCATATGCATCATAATTGTTCTCGCATTAACTTTAACCATTCAAGATGCTTATGATGGGGGCAATGAGAGCTCAAAACCGGTAAGTACCATAATTTTTGAAGATTATAAAACTTGCAATCACTGCTTCCCTCTGCGAAGGGCCTTTCTTCTACTTTTATGTTGAGTCACCACCTTCTATCTTTATGCACCATAAGAGAGCATAGTTGTCATTCTTAGTATAATGTGCATTGTCCCAAAGTTTTCATTGATTGATTCATATTGTTGGTTTCACTTGTTCTTAAATTATTTGTATCTAGTCGCCCTCTTAAACTTGAAGGTGTCCTATGCATTTATGTTTTGCTCTCTTTGAAGGACAAGCTGAAAACCATTTGTATGTTTTCCTTATGATTTGAACACACGTTTGACTTTCATTGTTTCATTTTCATGATCTTTTGTTTGTGTTCATTTGCATGTTTACAACATGGTTGCTAAGTTCTTATTGTCAAGATTATATCTTCATGTCCATGTTTTAAGTTCTTATGATCCCAGCTCACAAATGCTTACATATATGATCAAGATTGTGTAGGTGCATGTCACCTCAAAAATTATTCTTTTGTTATCACTTACCTACTCGAGGACGAGCAGGAGTTAAGCTTGGGGATGCTTGATACGTCTCCAATGTATCTATAATTTTTGATGCTCCATGCTTGTTTTTACACCATTTGCCTACTGTTTCATTACACTTTGTGGCACTTTTATGCATTTTCCGGAACTAACCTATTAACAAGTTGCCACAGTGCCAGTTCCCTGTTTTCTGCTGTTTTTGTGTTTCAGAAGTGATACACAGGAAATATTCTCGGAATTGGACGAAACAAGTTCCTGAAGTCTTATTTTACCTGGAAGCTTCCAGAGATCCGAAGGAGAGTAGGAGGGGGGCCACCAGGGCCCCACACGCCAGGCTCGCGCGGCCAGGGGCCTGGCCGCGCCGCCATGGGGTGAGGGCGCCTGGCCCCACTCCTGGCATCGCCCCTTCGCCTATAAAGACCCCCCGATGGAAAAAAACCTAAGTACCCGATCACTTTTCCAGAACACATCGTGATCCGCCGCCGCCGTCGACCCGAAGATTGGGAGGGTCCAGAAGCTCTTCCCGGCACCCTGCCGGAGAGGGGAATCGCCACCGGAGGTCTTCTTCATCGCCATGCTTGCCTCCGGAGCGATGAGTGAGTAGTCTACCTTGGACTATGTGTCCATAGCAGTAGCTAGATGGTTGTCTTCTCCACCATGTGCTTCATGTTTAGATCTCATGAGCTGCCCTACATGATTGAGATCACCGTTATGTAATTCTACATGTTTGGTTTGTTAGGATCCGATGAATATTGGTGTTTATGATTGAGTTGCTGTACTGAATATTATCTTATGTTATCTCTATGTTGTTTATGATCTTGCATGCTCTCCATTGTTAGTAGCTATCTTGGCCGAGTAGTTGCTAGTGACTCCAAGAGGGGGTATTTATGCTCGATAGTGGGTTCATGCCTCTATTTAACCTGGGGGAGTGACAGAAACCTCTAAGGTTGTAGATGTGCTGTTGCTACTAGGGAGAAAACAACATTCATATGCTCAAGGGCATATGCTTTGTTTACATTACACACTTTGCTTAATGCAATTATCTGTTGTTCGCAACTTAATACTTGTGGAGTTCTTGGATTGATTCGCCACAAGTGGATTATTAGTCATAGATGCAGTTGGATGGCGGTCTATGTATTTTGTTGTAATGCCCAGAGTAAATCTCATAGTGATCTTCTTGACATATCACGTTTATCTTTATTCTATCAATTGCCCAACTGTAATTTGTTTACCCAGCATGTGTTATTTATCTTATGGAGAGACACCACTAGTAAACTGTGGACCCCGGTCCTATTTCCATCATATTGCTATTACCTATTTACTTTACTCTCACTGTTTACTTTATTCGCATACTCTACTGTTTTCCACTCGATACGCTTATAACCTTTGTTTCAAGCAAACCGATGAGATTGACAACCTCATCGCAAGTTGGGAACAAAGTACTTGGTTGTGTTGTGTGCAGGTTCCGCGTTGCAGCTAGGAAGCAAAGCTTGGATGAGGCGCCATATATAAATTGTCCAAAGCTGTCGCAAACTAGCAAGCATCACCTTCAGTCATCATTGTCTGCTTTTCTCCTGAACGATAAACCTTGGTTTCTTAACTGAGGGAAAATAAGCTTCTATACTCATCATACCTTCCTCTTGGGGTTCCCAACGGGCTGGTCATTCACCACACACAAGGACCTCTGATCTCCCACATCAACTTGGAGTATCACATCGTTTTATCAAAAATACAAAAAAATTAGTTCTTTCTATAGTTGTTATTTTTGTTGGTCTGTTCTTGTCTTGCTTTATCATGCTTTCTATCAATGGTTGGTTTCTTTGAAACTAAATCTTTTTGGCAAGGTGGGTTCACGGAAAAACAATAGAATTATTATGAGGAACACCGCTTGTCACAAAAAGGGAAACACTTATGGGAACAAATTAATAGATTGTACATCATCGCGAGAAACACGTGCTCTACTTATAATGTTACTTACTGTTTTGATAGATCTTGTTGCTGTAGGAGGAATAAACACCTCCCTTTTCAATGTGAGTATAACCATTATGTTACCATATCTTCTTATATTAATGGAAATTATGACTTTTATGATGTGGAACAAATTGAAGAATTTATTGCTTGGAAGGGTGCATTCGAACTTGCTTATTTTCTTGAAAATACTGATGATGCACCTTATAAATATGAGGTTTATGATATACTTAAATTTTGCTTTGATAATTACAAGGAAGGAAATGACTACATTCTTAAATATCTTAATAGATGCTCTCCAACGAAAGAGAGTAATGCCTTGAAGGAGCCTATGGAAGAAGAAATTGCTGAGACTGGAAGCTCATTGGATGAAAAAGAGGAGGAGAGTGATGATCAAGAGGAGGAAGAATGGAGTTACCCATGTCTAACTCCCAATAAGAGTAACTCTTTAACTAATACCTTGTTTGATCGCCCTCCATGCTTAACAAAGGAGGGTGAGTGTGATATTTATATTGTTGAGTTTATTCATGATGCTACTGAAAATTATTATGAGAGAGGAAAATATGGTTGCTGGAATTCTCATGTTACTAAAACACCTCTCTTTATATTGAAAGTTCTGAAGTTGCTCTTGTTTTATCAACCCATACTTGTGACTATGTGCTTCTTTGATTTATTTTATTACAAGATTCCTAGGCATAGGAAGTGGATTAAACTTAAATGTGTTTTATATTTGCTCATTGATGCTCTTTTTGGCTTCCATTCATATTTCATATGTGAGCATCTTCTCAAATTACTGAGCCTAGCTCAAAGACATTAAAGGAAAGCACTCTTGGGAGATAACCCAATGTTTTCTTTTCAGTACTTTTTCTTTTATTTGAGTCTTGGAAGTTATTACTACTGTAATGACCTCTCCTTATCTTTTTTATTTCGTTTTTGTGCCAAGAAGAACCTCTAATTTGAGGTAGGTAAGATTTTGGGAAGTTGCTGTCCTAACATAGATTTCGGTGCTGCACCGTAAAAATTCGTGAAAATTCTCAGAATATTTTTTGACCTGCGATTTCTTGTGCATATGCCCCAGGTTATATCCAAACTTTCATTGGTTTTGCACTTTTTAATTTAAGCAACAGAAGGTCCTCGAATAAATCGACCTTTGTCAGCTGTTCTGTTTTGACAGATTTCTGCCACTATTTGTGTTTGCCTCTCTATCACTTTCTTTTTGAGTTCTTTTGATCACGGAACTTTAGGGGGAAGTTGCTACAGTAGTATATGCTTTATTTGTGGTGTTTTTTATTTGAAACCTGAACCAAAAAAGGGTTTATTCATTATTATGTTTATGCTAACATTGCTAATAAAATTGTGTGAAGTTTTGTATGAAAGAAGTTTTCAAGTGTAGGGATTGGAGAATAATGAGATGAGGTGAAGAATGGACAAAAGCTCAAGCTTGGGGATGCCCATGTCACCCCAAGAAATATCCAAGAGGTACAAGCATCAAAGCTTGGGGATGCCCCCGAGGCACCCCTTCTTCATCGGCAAAAATCAGGTCACCTTTTAACACACTATATTTTTATTGCTTCATGCACTATGCGTTTTTCTTGGAGCGTCTTTACTTTTGCTTTCAGTTTTCTTTTGTTTTGTTTTTCTACAATAACTGGTTGGACCCCAACAAATTTCTTTTGGAGGAGATTTACTTCTTTTTCATTTGCCAAGAACACTCTAGTTTTCACTCTTATCGTTCAATGAGTGTTCTCTTTTTCTAGAACTGCGTTTAGTTTTCATTTTTCGCCTTGATTTTTGTTCAGATCTTGTTTTATATTTGCATCAAGGTGCATTTGGACCTCTGGTATATATTGGTATTCATCAAAAGAGTTGTTTCAAAAAGGTTTGAATGGTGTTGGAAAAGAGAAAAAGTTTCATGCAAAAATGTGGTACAAAAAGGAGCTTGTTTAGACTGCGGCTTAGACTTTTTCATGCCATGCTTGACGTCGTTTTGATAGTATGCTTAGTGATTTTTGCTGTAGCATGACTTGTCTCAAATGACTGAGATTGCTTAATGAGCCTTTGAAAAAATCATGCATTGTTTTTATTATACAGAAGTATTTATTTGGTTTTCTCCTTGATCCTTTATTTGGGTTGACTTGGTGCATGCTTACAACATGTTTGACTCATACAAAGTCGCCATAAGCCTTTATGATCATTTAGTTTTTGACTTTTGATGCCATTTTATGCTTCTCTTAATGATGTTTTGTCGCTATGCATGATTATGGCCGTTATTGCTCTCTTAGTTGGTCACTCCCAGTCTTTTGCTAGCCCTCATTTTGTACTGAGTATGAGCTCTACTTGTGCATCCAACTCCCAAAAACCAAGTTATTCCAATGTGTCCACCATACATACCTATTAGCAATTTTCTATTCCAAAGTACATTTGACTTGCTTTTATCTATCCTTCGAATTAAACTCTTTTGGTGTTATGCGAAAATTAGTCAGTAAAGCTCTCACGAACCTGATGGCACACTTTACTTTTCTCGCTTTTAAAATTTTAACATTGTGGCTCTTTTATGTTGACGTTATGCTTGCAAGTTGTAAGTTGGAAATTAGCCAAACCACGTCGTCATGGGGTAAGCTTTCAACATTGCACTTCTCTATTTGAGTTGATATCGTGATCTTTTGTTTATGGATACTCGCGATGTGAAATAAGTTGGGAATCTTGCGGGATCATGGAGTTTGTATATGTGTTAGAGAAATGTCTGGGCCGCTAATCTAAGCCATGCATCATTCATGGTGGAAATTTATAGCATGCCCATAGTGGACATTCGATGATGCATCTCAAAATAAAAAGCTATACCAATGGTAAATAAAAGAGATGCCAAGGTGTTCATTGTTTGTTTGTCCTATAATTTTGATGTGGGATTGTTCCATGTCATTGGGCAAGGAGGTACCCCGTTGGCGGTTCTCGATGATACGTGTATACTTACAATGACAAGAGCTTGCTTGGGACCCTAAGTCGAGTAGCATGAGGTTTTGGTATTCGTACTTCATGGGACACGAGGTTTTCAACTTATGATTTGTCAAGCATATGCTCATAAACGTTCTTCCTTTTACTTTAACCATTCAAGATGCCTATGATGGGGGCAATGAGAGCTCAAAGCTAGTAAGTACCATAATTTTTGAAGGTTTATAAAACTTGCAATCACTGCTTCCCTCTGCGAAGGGCCTTTCTTGTACTTTTATGTTGAGTCAACACCTTCTACCTTTATGCACCGTCTAAGAGAGCATAGTTGCCATTCTGAGTTTAATGTGCATAGTCCCAAAGTTTATCATTGATTGATTCATGATTTTGGTTTCACTTGTTCTTAAATTATTTGTATCTAGTCGCCCTCTTAAACTTGAAGGTGTCCTATGCATTTATGTTTTGCTCTCCCATGAAGGACTTGATGAAAACCATTTTCTATGTTTTTCCATATGATTTGAACACATGTTTGACTTTCATTGTTTCATTATTCATGATCTTTCGTTTGTGTTTCTTTTCATGTTATAACATGGTTGCTAATTTCTTATTGTCAAGATTATGTCTTTTATGCCCATGTTTTAAGTTCTTTTGATCCCAGCACTCAATGCTTACTTTGATGATCAAGATTGTGATGGTGCATGTCACCTAAAAAATTATTCTTTTGTTATCACTTACCTACTTGAGGACGAGCAGGAGATAAGCTTGGGGATGCTTGATACGTCTCAGACGTATCTATAATTTCTGATGCTCCATGCTTGTTCTTACACCATTTGCTTTGTGTTTTGTTACACTTCGTGGCGTTTTTTTTGCATTTTTTGGAACTAACCTATTAACAAGATGCCACAGTGCCAGTTCCCTATTTTCTGTTGTTTTTGTGTTTCAGAAAAGTTACACAGGAAATATTCTCAGAATTGGAGCAACTCAACATAACACCAATATTCATCAGATCCCAACAAACACAACATGTAGAATTACATAACGGTGATCTCGATCATGTAAGGCAGCTCACGAGATCTAAACATGAAGCACATGGTGGTGAAGACAACCATCTAGCTACTGATAAGGACCCATAGTCCAAGGTAGACTACTCACTCATCACACCGGAGGCAAGCATGGCGATGAAGAAGACCTCCGGTGGCGATTCCCCTCTCCAGCAGGGTGCCGGGAAGAGCTTCTAGACCCTCCCGATCTTGGGTCAACAAAGACGACAGATCGCAATGTGTTTCTGGAAAATTGATCGGGTCTCTAGGTTTTTCCCATCGGGGGGTCTTTATAGGCGAAGGGGCAGCGTCAGAGGTGGACCAGGGCGGTCTCACACATAGGGGGCACGACCAAGGGCTGGGCCGTGCTGCCCTACTGTGTGGCTGGCCTGTGGCCCCTCTCCGTCTCCTATTTGGACTTCTGGAAGCTTCGGTAAATTTCTGGATGTTCGGCTTTTGTTTCGTCCAATTCCGAGAATATTTCCTGTGTAACTTTTCTGAAACACAAAAACAGCAGAAAACAGGGAACTGGCACTGTGGCATCTTGTTAATAGGTTAGTTCTGGAAAATGCATAAAAACGCCACGAAGTGTAACGAAACACTAAGCAAATGGTGTAAAAACAAGCATGGAGCATCAAAAATTATAGATACATTTGAGACGTATCAGCATCCCCAAGCTTAACTCCTGCTCATCCTCGAGTAGGTAAGTGAAAACAAAAGAAATAATTTTTGAGGTGACATGCACCTACACAATCTTGATCATCTATGTAAAGCATTGAGTGCTGGGATCAAAAGAACTTAAAACATGGGCATGAAAGATATAATTTTGATAAAAGAAACTTAGCAACCATGTTATAACATGAAAAAGAACACAAATGAAAGATCATGAAAATGAAACAATGAAAGTCAAACATGTGTTCAAATCATATGGAAAAACATAGCAAATGGTTTTCAGCTTGTCCTACATGAGAGAGCAAAATATAAATGCATAGGACACCTTCAAGTTTAAGAGGGCAACTAGATACAAGTAATTTAGGAACAAGTGAAATCAAAATCATGAATCAATCAATGAAAACTTTGGGACAATGCACATTATTCTCAGAATGACAACTATGCTCTCTTAGACGGTGCATAAAGATAGAAGGTGGTGACTCAACATAAAAGTAAAAGAAAGGCCCTTTGCAGAGGGAAGCAGTGATTGCAAGTTTTATAAACCTTCAAAAATTATGGTACTTACTAGCTTTGAGCTCTCATTGCCCGCATCATAGGCATCTTGAATGGTTAAAGTTAATGCGAGTACAATTATGAAGCATATGCTTGAGAAATCATAAGTTGAAAACCTCGTGTCCCATGAAGTATGAATACACAAACCTCATGCTACTTGACTTAGAGTCCCAATAAAGCTCTTGTCATTGTAAGTATACACGTATCATCGAGAACCGCCAACGGGGTACTGACTTCTACACACGCTTCTGTTCTTGTAGACAGTGTTGGGCCTCCAAGTGCAGAGGTTTGTAGAATAGCAGCAAGTTTCCCTTAAGTGGATCACCCAAGGTTTATCGAACTCAGGGAGGAAGAGGTCAAGGCTATCCCTCTCAAGCAACCCTGCAATTATGATACGGAAAGTCTCTTGTGTCCCCAACATACCCAATACACTTGTCAGATGTATAGGTGCACTAGTTTGGCGAAGAGATAGTGAAATACAAGTAGTAGTGATGATTATGAGTAGTAAATGCAATCTGGAATAAAAATCGCTGCGAGCAAACATGTAACAAAACAGCAAGTAAATGGTGTGCAAAGCTTGGAAACAAGGCCTAGGGATCATACTTTCACTAGTGGACACACTCCCAACAATATAACATGATTGAACAAATAAACAACTTCTCTTCACTATGGTACTCTGAATTACTCTCCTATTGAACAACACTAATCATTGTGTAGTGGCTATAGAAGCACCCCTTAAAGTTCATCAAGTACTTGACAAACACCACTCATAGAGATATCCAAATCAAAGCACAACTCAAGATAGATATTATTGCAACTTAGACCAAGTACTAACACGGTGCACACACTGTCAACATTACACCATGAAAGGAGGAATAGATCACTTCAATACTATCATAGTAATAATTATTCTCATAATCCATAAGAGATCACAATCATAGCCTAGACCAAGTACCACCATGATGCACGCACTGTCACCGTTACACTATGGCAGGAGGAATAGATTACTTTAATAACATCACTAGAGTACACATAATATCTGAATAATAACATCTACTTGTTCAACATGATACAAAGCTCACGATCACATAAAGATCACATCATGAGAGAGAGAGAGGTGAACCACATAGCTACCGGTAGAGCCCACAGCCCCGGGGATGAACTACTCCCTCCTCATCATAGGAGACAGCAAGGTTGATGGAGATGGCGGTGAGGTCGATGGAGACGGCGGAGACGGCGATGAAGACCGATGGAGATGGCTCCGGGGGCACTTCCCCGTCCCGGCAGGGTGCCGGAACAGAGACTTCTGTCCCCCGAAATTTGGCTTCGATGGTGGCGGTGCTGCGGAACTGTTCTGGAAATTTCGCTGACTATCTTAGGGTTTTCCGTCCCGAGGCTTCTTATAGGCGAAGGGGCGATGTCAGGAGTGGCCCCAGGCCTCCTCACACCTAGGTGGCACGGGCCAGGGGCAGGCCGCGCGAGCCTAGTGTGAGGGCGGCCTGTGGCCCCTCTCCTACTCCTCTTCGGATCTCTGGAAGCTTCCGGGAAAAATAAGACTTCAGGAACTTGTTTTGCCCAATTCCGAGAATATTTTCTGTGTATCACTTCTGAAACACAAAAATAGCAGAAAACAGGGAACTAGCACTGTGGCGACTTGTTAATAGGTTAGTTCCGGAAAATGCATAAAAGCGCCATGAACTGTAACGAAACACAAAGCAAATGGTGTAAAAACAAGCATGGAGCATCAAAAATTATAGATACGTTTGAGACGTATCAGCATCCTCAAGCTTAACTCCTGCTCGTCCTCGAGTAGGTAAGTGATAACAAAAGAATAATTTTTGAGGTGACATGCACCATCACAATCTTGATCATATATGTAAGCATTTGTGAGCTGGGATCATAAGAACTTAAAACATGGGCATGAAAAATATAATCTTGACAATAAGAACTTAGCAACCATGTTGTAAACATGCAAATGAACACAAACAAAAGATCATGAAAATGAAACAATGAAAGTCAAACGTGTGTTCAAATCATAAGGAAAAACATACAAATGGTTTTCAGCTTGTCCTTCATGGAGAGCAAAACATAAATGCATAGGACACCTTCAAGTTTAAGAGGGCGACTAGATACAAATAATTTAAGAACAAGTGAAACCATGATCATGAATCAATCAATGAAAACTTTGGGACAATGCACATTATACTAAGAATGACAACTATGCTCTCTTAATGGTGCATAAAGATAGAAGGTGGTGACTCAACATAAAAGTAAAAGAAAGGCCCTTCGCAGAGGGAAGCAGTGATTAAACATGTGCTAGAGCTTTTCATTTGTAAAACAGAGAGATAAAACTTGAGTTTTGAGAGGTGGTTGATTTTGTCAACGACTATCAATGGGGTTCTTACTATCTTCCATACAAAAATGAAGCAAGTTTTTGAGAGAGAGATTGGCACTTTTGTGCTCTTTTATAAAGCTTGGCACTCCTCCCCACCTTTTTTTCCTTTCTCAAACCATGGCTAACCGATTCCATCGGGTGCCCACCAACATTCACATACCATGGAGGAGTGCCTTTTTTTTCTTTTCTTTTTTTCCTTTTTTTCTTTTTGGAATAAGCAATATGGAAGATAGCAAATCCGACCACTACGTCCCCATGAGCTGAAAACAGTGTCACAAAACGAGAAGTATTTTGAAGGTTTTTTCAAAGGTAGCACATGAAAATTTACTTTGGAATGGCTTACAAATACCATACATAGGAATTTATAGTGGACACAATGGCAAACTTGGTTTTTAGGGAGTTGGATGCACGAGTAGAGCTCATACTCAGTACAAAATGAGGGCTAGCAAAAGACTGGGAGCGACCAACTAAGAGAGCAATAATGGCCATAATCATGCATAGCGACAAAGCGACATTAAAAGAAGCATAAGATGGTATCAAAAGTCAAAAACTAAATGATCATAGAGGCAATGGTGAGTTTGTATGAGTCAAACATGTGTGAGCATGCGCCAAGTCAACCCAAATAAAGCATCAAGGAGAAAACCAAAATAATGCTTCCACATAATTAAAACAACGCATGATTTTTTTCAAAGGCTCATTAAGCAATCTCAGTTATTTGAGACAAGTCATGCTACAGCAAAACCACTAAGCATACTATCAAAAAGACATCAAGCATGACATGAAAAAGCCTAAGCCGCAGTCTACACAAGCTCCTTCTTGTACCACTTTTTTGCATAAAGCTTTTTCTCTTTTCCAACACCATTAAAACCTTATTGAGGAAACTCTTTTGAGGAAAACCAATAAAGACCAGAGGCAAAAATACACCTTGATGAAAATATATGACAAGGTCTGAATGCAAATCAAGGCAAAAACGAAAACCAAAAGCAGTAGCAGAAAAAGAAGAACACTCGTTGAACGATAAGAGTGAAAACTAGAGTGTTCTTGGCAAATGAAAAGCGAGTTCATCTCCTCCAAAGGAAACATGATGTGATCTAACCATTTATTGCAGCAAACAAATCAAAACTAATAATGAAAACTAAAACAACTGACGCTCCAAGAAAAACATATAGTGCATGAAGCAATAAAAATATAGTGTTTTGAAAGGTGACCTGTTTTTTGCCGATGAAGAAGGGGTGCTTCGGGGGCATCCCCAAGCTTTGACGCTTGAACTTCTTGGATATTTCTTGGGGTGATGCATGGGCATCCCCAAGCTTGAGCTTTTGTCCATTCTTCAACTCATCTCATCATTCTCCAATCCCTACACTTGAAAACTTCCTTCATACAAACTAAACACAATTCTATTAGCAACATTAGTGTAAGCATATCATATAATCAACCTCTTTTTGTTTCAGGTTTCAACCCAAAACCACCACATATATAGCAAATACTACTGTAGCAACCTCCCCAAAAGTTCTTTTTTTTTGAGAACTCGCAGGAGATCTGCGCGTCATCGTATTAAGAAGAGAGAGAAGCGGCCATAGGCCGAGTACAATGCCGAGGCAAAGGAGAAGAGAACACACCACTGAACGCGGCACAACACGCGGCCGCGCCAAACCAAGCTACTCTAATTCTCTCCTATACCCACGCCTACAAGCCAACCAAGATTTCCACTCATCTAAGACCAAACGCAGGGAGACCTGCGCTGAGGTGCACTGGCGGTTGAACACACGTGCATTCCTCTCAAGCCACAGCGTCCGCACAACGAGTGAGATGAACGAGTTGGCGGTCCTCCTCTCCGAGGCCGCGAAGCGGTTGACAGCAAGCGGCCACCATTCCCCTAGCTCCGCGCGACCGGAGGGCACGATGTTAGGCAAGCCTAGACGCATGATAGCCCCGGTCCAGATCGCCGTCGCAAAAGGGCACTGCAGCGATATGTGATCAATGGTCTCCTCATGAGAGCCACATAGCGGGCACATGATGTGCGTAGGTAGCCCCCTTCGCCGTCGGCGATCCGCCGTCCAACATCGCCTGCGCAACGCAAGCCACGCATGCATCTTGTGCTTTAGCGGGGCGAAAGAGTTCCACACATTCGCCGCCCCGGCCAAAGCTATAGTCCCATGGAAGAGCGTGAGGTAAGCCGTCTTGGCGGTAAAGGCGCCGGTAGCAGTCCACTTCCAACGGAACGTGTCGGCCTCGTCGACGCCGAGCCGTTGGACACTTTGGATGGCACCCCAGAGCCTGAGATAGCCCCTCAGCGCGCCGAGCGTGAGTTCGCCAGAGATGTCGCGCGCCCACGCGTGCTCCGGCAGCCCATCCGCCACCGTGCGCGTCCGTTTAGCCAACGGTCGGACGTGCTCCATGAGGTCCGGGGCAATAGATCCTGCATGAAGGCCACCAATCCAAGGGTCCACCCAAAACATGACTGAGGTTCCCGACCCAACGGAGACCACCACCGAGGCGTTGAACAAGGAGCGGGAATGGACGCTAGCTCCCAGCTCAAGATCGCTCCAGGGCTTGGTGGTGTCAGTTCTTTGCAGCCAAATCCACCTGGTTCGCAGGGCCGTATTCAGGTGCCGAAGGTTATGGAACCCCAGCCCACCTAGGATCTTAGGCTGGCAGACCTGATCCCAAGCGACGGCGCAGCTGCCACCATTGGCGTCCGCGCATCCCGCCCAGAAGAAACCTCTCTGCAACTTGTCCACCGCTTTGAAGAACCAAGGCTCGAGGTCGAGAGCCATAAGATGGTAGATTACGGAGGCCGTCATCACGGCCTGCACGTACACCGCGCGGCCCTCCCTGGTCATGAGGCGCGCTCTCCACGTAGAAAGCTTGCCGCCAAGCTTGTCAAGCACTGGTTGCAGGTCAGCCTTGCGCAGCTTCCGGACCGATAGAGGCAAGCCCAGGTACGTGCATGGGAGTGCCATGACCTGACACGGGATCGCGTCGTGCACGGAAAGCATGGCAGCCTCCGGGCAGTGGATCGGCGCGACGGCGCTCTTGGCGAAATTGACCTTGAGCCCCGAGGCTTCACCAAAACAGTCCAAGATTCTGCGAAAGGCCTCGAGCTCGGCGCAGTCGGGTTTGGCGAAGACCACGACATCATCGGCGTAGAGCGAGACCCGGTGCTTGATTGCTGCGATGCCGAAGCGGGAGAGGATGCCGTCCTCCTCGGCCTTGCGGAACATGGCGGCGAGCACATCCATGGCGATGACGAAAAGGAGGGGGAGATAGGGTCACCCTGCCGTAGCCCTCTCCCATGCCTGAACGCATCGCCCGCGTAGCCGTTAACAAGCACCCTAGTGCGCGCCGTCCGGAGCAACAACAGGATCCATCGAATCCAGCGAGGCCCGAAGCCACGTTGCCGGAGCACGCTCAACAGGAAAGGCCAGGACACGCTGTCGAACGCCTTCGCGATGTCCACCTTGAACAAGAGCGCTGGCTCTTTCCTCTTGTGCAGAGCCTTGGCCGATTCTTGCACGAGCAGGAAATTATCCTGTATGCAACGCCCACGAATGAAGGCCGACTGGTTTGCGTCCACGAGCTCGGTCATCCGAGGGGCCAGCCGGCGCGCGAGCACCTTGGTGAGGAGGCAGGCAAAGCTGTGAACAAGGCTAATAGGCCGGAAGTCTGAAAGATCGACAGCCCCAGCCTTCTTGGGAAGCAATGTGATCAACGCTTCGTTAAGACAATCAAAGCCCTGATCCTGGCCGACCCAAATCGCGCGGAGGGCGGCGAGCACATCCTCCTTGATCACCGGCCAACACCGCCTGTAGAATTCCCACGTGAAGCCATCCGGCCCGGGGGACTTGTTGGCCGGCATAGCGCGCAGCGCCGCCCAAACCTCGTCCTCCGAGAACAGCGCCTCGAGCTCGGACAAATCCGCCGCGGGCAGCCCAATGGCTTGGAGGTTGAGATCAAGTCCCCTGGGCTGGGCCGTTCCGAGGAGGTCCACGTAAAAATCAGTCGACATTGCCTCCTTGTCGTCCTGCTCGGTGGCAATCTGGGAGCCCACCTTCAAGCAGGCGATGTGGTCTCGTCGCCGCCGCTTGGAAGCCATGATCCGAAAATACTGGGTGTTGGCATCGCCGACACTCAACCCAACCACCCTAGCTCGCTGCCGCGCGATGGTGCGCTCCAAGGAAGCGAGCCCAAGGACGCGCAGCTTCAGCCCACGCTTGCGCCCGAGCTCCTCCACGGAGAGCGCCCTAGTCTCCCGCGCCACGTCAAGACGCATGATCAACTCGTTTGCCATGAGAATCTGATCTCGAACGCTGCCAATCCGGCGCTGACTCCAGCTTTGGAGGCCACGGGCTAGGCTCCGAAACTTGGCGCCGAGGTTCACGAAGGGGTTTGTCGAGACCCTCTCCTTGCCCCAGATAGCCTCCACCTCTGCGTGAAAACCATCGAGCTTCAACCAAAAAGCCTCGAACCGGAAGCGCCGCTTGAGCGGGAGCGAGATCGCCGTGTCCATGAGGATAGGGCAGTGGTCGGAGAGGGAGGAGGACATCGCCGAGAGAGATGCATCCGGGTGCCTTTCGTCCCAGTCCACCGAACCGAACCATCTGTCGAGCTTGGCCATCGTTGGCGCGCCCCTCTCATTACTCCACGTATACCTCCGCCCGAGCAGGGAGGACTCCTTGAGCTCGAGGTCATTGAGGCACCGCCTAAACATGTCCATCAACCGGCGGTTGAGCCTCGCGTTGCTCTTATCACGCGCATCAACAATTAGGTTGAAATCGCCTGCAACCGCCCACGGCCCCGGGCTAGCAGCACGTACAGCCCGCAACTCGTCGAGGAAAGCAGCCTTTCGATCCTCCACGGTCGGACCGTAGACCGCCGTAAGCCACCAAGCCCGATCGATGGTTCCACCGGCGCGGTGGAGCTGGATGGACACGGAGAATTGGTCGGTCCTCGTAGCCAACACCGCGACATCGTCCGAGCACCATGCAATGATCACCCCACCCGCAGTACCAAGGGCCGGCAAGTACGCAAACCCGTCGAAGCGGGGCCCAAAGCACTCAACTACGTCGAAAGCGGTTACAGATTGGAGTTTGGACTCCGATACACACACCACAGACGCCACTGCATCGGCGATAGCAATACGCACGGCCGATCGACGTGCGGGATCGTTGAGTCCGCGCGTGTTCCATACCACCACTCTAAGATTAGGTTCGTCATCCATTGACAAGACCAGCCAAGCAACCAGCGCTAGCAGCAAGCTAGGCTACTGCCAACGCCACCAGGCCGGCCTCATCGGTAGCCGGACAACTGAGCCCGAACAACGCCGTGAGCGCAGCCACCTGCTCCTTGCCCAGCGGAGAGGCGAACATCGCCGCATACTCCTCGAGCTGGCTTGCTGAGAGACGCTGCTGCTCATGACAGAGCTCGAGCTTCTCCATCAACAGGCGCTGCGCCCTCTTGACCACCGTCGAAGATGAGCCACGCCTGAGCGCCGCGATGCGCTTGCTCTTTCTCGTGGACGGGCGAGCTCCAGAGAACAAGCGTCTGCGCACAACCTTGGGGTCTGGCAGAGACAGCAACGGGCTGCCGATCTGGCGCCGAAAATCTTGGAGCAGGTCAAGGAGGGCTGTTAGGTTTGCGTGGCCGTTGCTTCGCGTCCCAGATTGCGCTGGTCCCGAACCTTGGCCCACAGACCGCTCCTGCCCACCCGAGTACCCCTCTACCGAGCCATCACGGACCGGCGTGCGCTGGTCAACAGAGGCGACAACGGCCACATGGCTAGCCCCAGCAGCCTGTGCAGCCACAGCACGGGGCTCCCCAAATTCCTGCGTCGCGGAGGCAGAGGTATGCAGCTTCCCCATCTCGAACAAGGACGCAAGCGGGGTGCAACCAGGCGAGGAACCGGCCTCGGAGACCGAGCGGTACCCAGACAGGAAGGATTCAGCAGCATGCAGAGCTGTCCTGTCACCGGCCAGACAAGTGCCGCCCCGTGAACCATCGCAGGTACAACATTGAACAGGAGTTCGAATCTCCGACCGTTGACGCTGGCCCTGTGGAGACAACGACGCGCAGCCGGCCGCAGCAGCGGATGCACAGAGCAGGTCCACAGCACTCCCGGAGCGAGCGTGGTCAGAGCACGCGGATCCCTGCCCATCCACGGACCCGTGACCTACCGAGCTAGGGCTGAGCTGGCACTGCTGCATGCCGGATGAACGCGGCACGAACGGCGGCGCACACGCCCAGCTGCCGTTACCGGCCAGCCACCTCCCTGGCGAGCCGCTGGCGCCGGTGCCGGCCGCAACCGGCGAGGGCAGGCCAGCGTCGACAGCTCCAGAGTCCTCTCCATCCGCAACCACGGGTGTGGGGATGCCCGCTTGCTCGTGCCGCCCAGCAGCTGCATGGCCACGGCGCCTTCACGGTCCTCCGCGGCGCCTGCGCTGGCGGCGAGCATGGCCAGCCGCACCACCGGCGCCACCGCCATCTTGAGCACTGCCAGCAGCCCCATCGCCATCGCCACCAGCAATGTCAGAGCTGCCTGGTGAAGGGACGGTCCCGACGATCCAGCTACGCACCTCAAACCGAATGCGATACCAAAGCACCGTCGGCGAGTCAGCGCGCGGACGGCGGCGGCCTGTGGAGACCTCAAGCCTGTTCCCGTGCCCCGGCTCCGGCACCGCCAGCCAACGCACTGTCGGGATGCTGGCCACATCATGCGTCCACACGTCCACCCTGAATACGGACATGTCATTCCGGTTCGCCGTCGCGGGATCCACCGCGTCGACGATCCCGCAGCCCTCGAGCAGCTTGATGGCGGTGCGCTCCGCCCAAGCATGAGCTGGGATCCCACGTATGTCCAGCTGCGCGAGGAACGGCGCGTCCCGCAGGAACGCGCCCACCTGCCGAGACCAGGGCACCAGGCTCAGCGCGCAGCGCGCCGTGGACACCGAGCCGGCCAAGACGAGGGTATCACGCACGTCCATGGTGTCGCAAAGGACCAGAAAATCTGCTGGCTCAAAGGCACGAATGGAGAAGGAGTACGGAGGCAGGACCAGCTGCTCGTAGATTGCCCTGGCCGCCACGTCGAGGGAGATCTCCCGCCGGTCTCCCGCGGTGACCGTCACCATGACAGCGCGGTCCAGGTCCGTTTCCATCTGGACCATGCTTGGCGATGGCATCATGTAGCACAGGTCCACCCGATCCACCCCCGGGGGCGGCGATGCCGGAGCGGGCGCGGACGACGACGGCGAGGGGACCGGCGACGGCGGCGCAAAGGGGGCCGAGAACTC
The DNA here is from genome assembly GCA_007115705.1 of Dactylis glomerata. NCBI lineage: Eukaryota > Viridiplantae > Streptophyta > Magnoliopsida > Poales > Poaceae > Dactylis > Dactylis glomerata. Next base: position 4,035,904 of record QXEO01000492.1, read on the forward strand.
AGTCCCGGCCGAGCCCGCAACAGGAGCACCATCAGCAGCGACGACATCCCTCCAGGAGCGCCCCGACCCCGACGAGGCAGGGGGTGGAGGTGGGCGCACCACAGGCGGCTGAGCGCAAACCACCGGGCCGGGCACGGCCAGGCCAGCACCACCAGCACGGTGACGCAGCGGCGGCGCTCTGGCACGCGGCGGTGGACCATCGGAGTCGCTACGAGGCCTCTTGCAGTCCTTGGAGATGTGCTCGGTGCCGCCACAGCGCACGCACAATGTAGGGTTGTCGCACTGGGAAGCGATGTGCCCCTCCTCTCCACAGTTATAGCAGCAGCCGTGAAGCGCGGCCGGGACACGGCTGGACGCGCCGTTCACCGGCGGGCGGGCTCCCTGGAGCGGGGCGCTTGCGCGCGGCGCCGACGCGGCTCACGCGTTTGCCAGGCACCAGCAGCCGGCGCAAGCTCCGAGGCGGCCGCAGGGCGGCTAGGGCCGGCGCCAGCGTCCCAGCCCCTCGACCCAATCACGCGATCCGTTGGCACGACGACCAGCGAGCGGAGGGGAGGAGCAGGGGGCGCGAGGACATGGAGGACCCACTGCCGTCGGAGTCGGACAGCGCGACATGGCTGGCCATGGCGAGGCTGGGGGAAGAAGAGGGGTTTCTAAGGTGGCTGCCGGGGCCGGAGTGGAGGCCGGCAGGTTTGGCTGGTGGCACCGGCGCCGTGGCGGCGGCCGGCGTGGGTAGGGAAGGTGGTGCTCTCACGCGTGGGTCAGGCAAAAAGAACTCAAAAAGAAAGCGATAAAGCGGCAAACACAAATATTGGCAGAAATCTGTCAAAACAGAACAGCTGACAAAGGTCGACTTTTTAAGGGGTTTTTTGTTGCTCAAATCAAAAAGTGTTCAACTAATGAAAGTTTGGATATAACCTGGGGCATATGCACAAGAAATCGCAGGTCCAAAAGATGTACAGAGAATTTTCACGAATTTTTGTGGTGCAGCACCGGAAACAGTTTCAGGACAGCAACATCCCCAAATCTTTACCTCACTCGAATTAGAGGCTTCTCTTGGCACAACAACGAAATAAAAAGGATAAGGAGTGGTCATTACAGTAGTAATGACTTCCAAGACTCAAATAAAAGAAAAAGTACTGAAAGTAAAAACATTGGGTTATCTCCCAAGAGTGCTTTTCTTTAACGCCTTTGAGCTAGGCGCAGTAATTTGCAAAGATGCTCATGTGGGCGCCATATAGGAGCTTGAGGCAAAGGCGCCATATAGGAACTTAAAGCAATAGAGAGCATCAAAAATCAAGTATGGAACACATTTAAATCTAAACCACTTCCTATGCATAGGAATCTTGTAAGAAAATAAATCAACGAGGCACATAGTAGCAAGCATGGATAGATAAAACAAGTGCCACTTCAAGATTTGCAACATAAAGAGGGGAAACTCAATATTGTTGAGATCCATCAAACCATATTTCCCTCTCTCATAATAACTTTTAGTAGCATCATGAATAGAACTAACAATATAACTATCACATAAAGCAACCCTGTCATGAGCCACATGCATAAAAGAATTAATACTCACCACAGGAACAATAGTAGTAGGAGCAGATTTAACAGAATAATTATTCTTATCACCATAATCATCAAAAATAGGAGGCATATTGTAATCATAACTAATTTTATCCTCAAAAGTAGGTGAACTAAAAATATTATACCCATCATCATAGCCATCATAAACTAGAGGTTTAGTATCATCACAAGCTAGAGAACAGCTATTTCTCAAAGCATAATCTTCAAACATATCATCATAGCAAACTTTCTCCACTAAAGCTGGGGAACTAAAAATATCATGCTTAACAAAACCAGCTTCCCCAAGCTTAGACTTTTCTATAGCATTAGTAATAAAAGTGTTCGAAACATTCATACTAACAACACTATTAGCATGCAAATTAAGCTCCAAAGGTTTTTCAATTTTCTCTTCAAACACTTCATATCTAAACTTAGGAAAAAGACTAACGAACTCTTTATTTTCCATTAAGCCTAACTAGTGAAAATAAAAACAAGAAACAAAAAGATGTAATTGCAGAATCTAAAGGAAATAACTTCGAGCACTCACTAGCAACTAAAAGACTTAGTAGCCAAAGGATGTGAGTACCTTTTACCTTACCTCCCCGGCAACGGCGCCAGAAAAGAGCTTGATGTCTACACACGCTTTTGTTCTTGTAGACAGTGTTGGGCCTCCAAGTGCAGAGGTTTGTAGAACAGCAGCAAGTTTACCTTAAGTGGATCACCCAAGGTTTATCGAACTCAGGGAGGAAGAGGTCAAAGCTATCCCTCTCAAGCAACCCTGCAATTATGATACGGAAAGTCTCTTGTGTCCCCAACACACCCAATACACTTGTCAGATGTATAGGTGCACTAGTTCGGCGAAGAGATAGTGAAATACAAGTAGTAGTGATGATTATGAGTAGTAAATGCAATCTGGAATAAAAATCGCTGCGAGCAAAAATGTAACAAAACAGCAAGTAAACGGTGTGCAAAGCTTGGAAACAAGGCCTAGGGATCATACTTTCACTAGTGGACACACTCCCAACAATATAACATAATTGAACAAATAAACAACTTCTCTTCACTATGGTACTCTGAATTACTCTCCTATTGAACAACACTAATCATTGTGTAGTGGCTACAGAAGCACCCCTTAAAGTTCATCAAGTACTTGACAAACACCACTCATAGAGATATCCAAATCAAAGCACAACTCAAGATAGATATTATTGCAACTTAGACCAAGTACTAACACGGTGCACACACTGTCAACATTACACCATGAAAGGAGGAATAGATCACTTCAATACTATCATAGTAATAATTATTCTCATAATCCATAAGAGATCACAATCGTAGCCTAGACCAAGTACCACCATGATGCACGCACTGTCACCATTACACCATGGCAGGAGGAATAGATTACTTTAATAACATCACTAGAGTACACATAATATCTGAATAATAACATCTACTTGTTCAACATGATACAAAGCTCACGATCACATCATGGGAGAGAGAGGTGAACCACATAGCTACCGGTAGAGCCCTCAGCCCCGGGGATGAACTACTCCCTCCTCATCATAGAAGACAGCAAGGTTGATGGAGATGGCGGTGAGGTCGATGGAGACGGCGGAGACGGTGATGAAGACCGATGGAGATGGCTCCGGGGGCACTTCCCCGTCCCGGTAGGGTGCCAGAACAGAGACTCTCTTAAGGTTTTCCATCCCGAGCCTTCTTATAGGCGAAGGGGCGATGTCAGGAGTGGCCCCAGGCCTCCTCACACCTAAGTGGCATGGGCCAGGGGCAGGCCGCGTGAGCCTAGTGTGAGGGCGGCCTGTGGCCCCTCTCCTACTCCTCTTCGGATCTCTGGAAGCTTCCGGAAAAAATAAGACTTCAGGAACTTGTTTCGTCCAATTCCGAGAATATTTCCTGTGTATCACTTCTGTAACACAAAAACAGCAGAAAATAGGGAACTAGCACTCTGGCGACTTGTTAATAGGTTAGTTCCGGAAAATGCATAAAAGCGCCACGAAGTGTAACGAAACACAAGGCAAATGGTGTAAAAACAAGCATGGAGCATCAAAAATTATAGATACGTTTGAGACGTATCAGGTACCTCCATGCCTGATGACATGGAACAAGCCCACATCAAAATGACAGGATAAGCATACAATGAACACCTCGGCATCTCTTTTATTTACCATTGGTATAGCTTTTTATTTTGAGATACGTCGTCGAATGTTCACTATGCGCATGCTGTAAATTTCCACCATGAATTATGCATGACTTAGATTAGCGGCCCAGGCATTTCTCTAAAACGTATACAAACTCCATGATCCCGCAAGATTCCCAAATTATTTCACATCATGAGTATCCATAAACAAAAGATCACGATATCAACTCAAATAAGAAGTGCAATGTTGAAAGCTTGCCCCATGACGGCATGGCTGGGCTAATTTCCAACTTACAACTTGCAAGCATAACAACTCAACATAAGAGATCCACAATGTCAAATTTTTAAGAACGAGAAAAGTAAAGTGTGCCATCAGGTTCGTGAGAGCTTTACTGACCAATTTTCGCATAACACCAAAAAGAGTTTAATTTGAAGGATTGATAAAAGCAAGTAAAATGTACTTTGGAATAGCAAATTGCTAATAGGTATGTATGGTGGACACATTGGAACAACTTGGTTTTTAGGAGTTGGATGCACGAGTAGAGCTCATACTCAGTACAAAATGAGGGCTAGCAAAAGACTGGGAGCGGCCAACTAAGAGAGCAATAACGGCCATAATCATGCAAAGAGACAAAGCAACATTAAAAGAAGCATAAGATGGCATCAAAAGTCAAAAAATAAATGATCATAGAGGCTTATGGCGACTTTGTATGAGTCTAACATGTGTAGACATGCGCTAAGTCAACCCAAATAAAGCATCAAGGAGAAAATCAAATTAATGCTTCCAAATAATAAAAACAACGCATGATTTTTTCAAAGGCTCATTAAGCAATCTCAGTCATTTGAGACAAATCATGCTATAGCAAAACCACTAAGCATACTATAAAAACGATATCAAGCACGCCATGCAAAAGTCTAAGCCGCAGTCTAAACAAGCTCCTTTTTGTACCACTTTTTTGCATGAAAACTTTTTCTCTTTTCCAACACCATTCAAACCTTTTTGAAACAACTCTTTTGATGAAAACCAATATGGACCAGAGGTCAAAATACACCTTGATATAAAGATATAAGAAGATCTGAATAAAAATCAAGGCGAAAAACAAAAGCTAAACGCAGTTCTAGAAAAAGAAGAACACTCGTTGAACGATAAGAGTGAAAACTAGAGTGTTCTTGGCAAATGAAAAGAAAGGCAACTTCTCCAAAAGAAATTTCTTGGGGTCCAACCATTTATTGCAGCAAACAAAACAAAACAAAACTGAAAACTAAAGATAAGACGCTCCAAGAAAAACGCATAATGCATGAAGCAATAAAAATATAGTGTGTTGAAAGGTGACCTGATTTTTGCCGATGAAGAAGGGGTGCCTCGGGGGCATCCCCAAGCTTTGACGCTTGTACTTCTTGGATATTTCTTGGGGTGACATGGGACTCCCCAAGCTTGAGCTTTTTTCCATTCTTTAACTCATCTCATCATTCTCCAATCCCTACACTTGAAAACTTCCTTCATACAAAACTAAACACAATTCTATTAGCAACATTAGTGTAAGTATAATAATGAATCAACCCTTTTTGCTTCAGATTTTAACTCAAAACCACCACATATAAAGCATATACTACTGTAGCAACTTCCCCAAAAGTTCCATGATCAAAAGAACTCAAAAAGAAAGCGATAAAGAGGCAAACACAAATAGTGGCAGAAATCTGTCAAAACAGAACAGCTGACAAAGGTTGATTTTTTCGAGGGTTTCTGTTGCTCAAATAAAAAAGTGTATAAATAATGAAAGTTTGGATATAACCTGGGTCATATGCACAAGAAATTGCAGGTCAAAAAGATATTCTGAGAATTTTGACGAATTTTTACGGTGCAGCACCGAAATCTGTTTCAGGACAGCAACATCCCCAAATCTTACCTCACTCAAATAGAGGTTTCTCTTGGCACAAAAACGAAATAAAAAGGATAAGGAGTGGTTATTACAGTAGTAATAACTTCCAAGACTCAAATAAAAGAAAAAGTACTGAAAATAAAACAATGGATTATCTACCAAGAGTGATTTTCTTTAACGTCGTTGAGCTAGGCGCAGAAAGTACAAATCAAGTATTTTCGAAAGAGGCATTAAGATCCATTGCAGAAGTCTTCTCAATAATAAATTGAATTGTGTCCAAATGAGTTTTTGAAGTCCTTTATGATCAAGTTTTGGTACACTATCTTCAGGACAGATCCAATCAAAATTCTTTTCTAAAGCTTCATGCATTCCTACAAGTTTGCAAGGTATTGGTACTTTGAAATCTTCTTTGGTTGTACCAACAACATAAACAGGCGAGCCAAGCATATTAAAACGATTAAAAAAATTCCTAGCTTCAATAACAACATCTCTAAATTCTCTATCAAAGTCTCCAAGATAAAGTCTTTCTTTTCGGAGTCTTCAATATCATGAAGCTTAAGAAACATGTATTGGATGAAAGGATTAAGGCTAGCAAACCTAGCTTCTAATATGTGAACTAAATAAGAAGAAGCAACTTCATAACTAGGAGCAAGCTCAGCCAAAGATTTATCCTCAACATCTTTATGCATGCTAATATGATTAAATAACTCCTCAATGTTACTTTTCCCAATAATAGAACCACTACCTACTGAGAGGTCCTCCAAAACATACTTAGGGAACAACATAATGAACTAAGAGTAATAAAGTAAGAACTATAAAGGAAACTAATTTTTTTGTATTTTTGATAAAATGATGCAAGTAAAAATAAAGTAAAAGCAAAACTAAAACAAAGTAAAGGATGTGTGTGCGAAACTCCCATTGCAAAAGTCTTCTTCCTCCCTGGCAACGCCGCCAGAAAACAGCTTGATGGCGCCGGTGTTGATATATAGATCACCGACCAGTTGGGAACCCTAAGAGGAAGGTATGATGAGCACAGCAGCAGTTTTTCCTCAGTAAGAAACCAAGGTTTGTCAGTCCAGTAGGAGAAAGCCAAACTTCAGAAGGTGATGCTTGCTAGCTTAGTGACTTCCAACAAGGGCGCCAATTACGATACTTGTTGGTGCGTCTTCAACTAGTAGCAACACGGAACCTGCACACAACACAACCAAGTACTTTACTCCCAACTTATGATGAGGTTGTCAATCTCATCGGTTTGTTGTAAACAAAGGTATGAGCGTATCGAGTGGAAAATAGTAGTAGTATGCGAGAAAGTAAACAGTGTGAGTAATAGTAAAACTGTGTAACAATGTAATGGAAATTGGATCGGGGTCCACAGTTCACTAGTGGTGTCTCTCCATAAAATAAATATCAACATGCTAGGTAAACAAATTACAGTTGGGTAATTGATAGAATAAAGATAACATGCATATGTTGCGAGGATCACTATGAGATTTACTCTGGGCATTACAACAAGATACATAGACCGCCATCCAACTGCATCCATGACTAATAATCCACCCATGGGGATATCATCAAAACACCCCATGAGTATTAAGTTGCGAACAACAGATAATTGCATTAAGCAAAGTGTGTAATGTAAACAAAACAAATGTCCTTGGACACAAGAATGTTGTTTTCTCCCTAGTGGTAATAGCACATCTCCAACCTTAGAGGTTTCTGTCACTCCCCCAGATTAAATAGAGGCATGAACCCAACTATCGAGCATAAATACCCCCTCTTGGAGTCACTAGTATCTACTTGGCCAAGATAGCTACTAACAACGGAGAGCATGCAAGATCATAAACAACATAGAGATAACATAAGATATATGATTCAGCACATCAACTCAACATAATACCAATATTCATCAGATCCCAACAAACACAACATGTAGAATTACATAACCGTGATCTCGATCATGTAAGGCAGCTCACGAGATCTAAACATGAAGCACATGGTGGAGAAGATAACCATCTAGCTACTGCTATGGACCCATAGTCCAAGGTAGACTACTCACTCATCGCGCCAGAGGCAATCATGGTGATGAAGAAGACCTCCGGTGGCGATTCCCCTCTCCGGTGGGTGCTGGGAAGAGCTTCTGGACCCTCCCGATCTCGGGTTGACGATAGCGGTGGATCGCGATGTGTTTCTGGAAAATTGATCGGGTCTCTAGGTTTTTCCCATCGGGGGTTCTTTATAGGCGAAGGGGCAGCGTCAGAGGTAGACCAGGGCGGTCTCACACATAGGGGGTGCGGCCAGGGGCTGGGCCGCGCCGCCCTACTGTGTGGCCGGCCCGTGGCCCCTCTCCGTCTCCTCTTTGGACTTCTGGAAGCTTCGGTAAATTTCTGGATGTTCAGCTTTTGTTTTGTTCAATTTCGAGAATATTTCCTATGTACTTTTCTGAAACACAAAAACAGCAGAAAACAGGGAACTGGCACTGTGGCATCTTGTTAATAGGTTAGTTCCGGAAAATGCATAAAAACACCACGAAGTGTAATGAAACACTAAGCAAATGGTGTAAAAACAAGCATAGAGCATCAAAAATTATAGATATGTTTGAGACGTATCAACCACCTGGACAAAAATAATTCAAGAACCCGATGATTTTGGCCATTGTATTAGCCAACCAAGGCAGTCAAAGATTGAAGAAGTCAAAGATTGAAGAAATCAAAGATTGAAGAAGTTGAAGATTGAAGAGTTCAAAGATTGAAGAAGTCAAAGATTGAAGTTTGGAGACTCAACCCGAGTCTGCAACTCAAGTAGAGTCTCGGGGGCTACTGATGTGGGAATGCCCTTCGGATACCACGGATTAGTATACTGGGTTCGGCCCATCATGGAGATGGACCAGCATAAGGACTCGACAAGATTTACTTGGAGACAAAGATAGGTGATACGTCTCAAACGTATCTATAATTTCGATGCTCCATGCTTGTTCTTACACCATTTGCTTTGAGTTTTGTTAAACTTTGTGGCGTTTTTATGCATTTTCCGGAACTAACCTATTAACAAGATGCCACAGTGCTAGTTCCCTGTTTTCTGCTATTTTTGTGTTTCAGAAAAGTTACACAAGAAATATTCTCGGAATTGGACGAAACAAAAGCCGAACCTCCTATTTTTATCAAAGCTTCGCGAAGACCGAAGATCAGACGGAGGGGGGCCAGGGGCCAGCCACACCATAGGGGGCGCGGCCCAGCACCTGGCCACGCCCACCTATGGTGAGGGCACCTGGTCCACCTCCTGACGTTGCCCCTTCGCCTATAAAGTCCCCTCGACGGGAAAAACCTGAGAGACAGATCGCTTTTCCTCGAAACATACTGCAAGCCGTCGCCGTTGTCGAAACTAGATCGGGAGGATCCAGGAGCTCTTCTCGGCACCCTCCCGGAGAGGGAAATCCCCGCCGTAGGCCTTCTCCACCACCATGGTCACCTCCGGAGTGATGTGTGAGTAGTCTACCTTGGACTATGGGTCCATAGCAGTAGCTAGATGGTTGTCTTCTCCACCATGTGCTTCATGTTTAGATCTTGTGAGCTGCCCTACATGATCAAGATCATCTTTATGTAATCATACATGTTGTGTTTGTTGGGATCCGATGAGTATTGGTACTATGTCAAGTTGATGTGCTGAATTATATCTTATGTTATCTCTATGTTGTTTATGATATTGCATGCTTTCTGTTGCTAGTAGCTATCTTGGCTAAGTAGATGCTAGTGACTCCAAGAGGGAGTATTTATGCTCGATAGTTGGGTTCATGCCTCTATTTAATCTGGTGGAGTGATAGAAACCTCTAAGGTTGTAGATGTGTTATTGCCACTAGGGAGAAAACAACATTCTTGTGTCCAAGGACATTCACTTTGTTTACATTACACACTTTGCTTCATGCAATTACCTGTTGTTCGCAACTTAATACTCAAGGGGTCCTCGGACGATTCCCCGCGAGTGGATTTTTAGTCATAGATATAGTTGGATGGCGGTCTATGTATTTTGTCATAATACCCAGAGTAAGCCTCATAGTGATCCTCGTGATGTATGTACGTTATCTTTACTCTATCAATTGCCCAACTATAATTTGTTTACCCATCATGCTTTATTTATTTTATGGAGAGACACCACTAGTGAACTGTGGACCCTGGTCCAATTTCCTTTACATAGCTTTACCATTTTACTATTACTCGCTATGTTTACTTTCTTGCATTACTATTATCCTTTTACCACTCGATACGCTCAATCCTTTGTTTACAGCAAACCGGTGAGATTGACAACCTCATCGTAAGTTGGGAGCAAAGTTCTTGGTTGTGTTGTGCAGGTTTCATGTTGCTGCTGGGGGAAGACACGCCGACAACAAGTTTTCTGGCGCCATTGTCCGGAGTGTCATGAAGCTAGCAAGCATCACCTTCTGAAGTTTGGCTTTCTCCTACTGGTTTGATAAACCTTGGTTTCACAACTGAGGGAAGACTTGCTACTGTGCTTATCATACCTTCCTCTTGGGGTTCCCAACTGGCTGTACTTACAAGCCATCAAGCAGTTTTCTGGCGCCGTTGCCGAGGAGGAAGAAGACTTCTGCAAGGGGAGTCTCGCATGCACAATCTTTTACTTTGTTATTGTTTTGCTTTTTTTTTCCTGCATCGTTTTATCAAAAATACAAAAAAAATTGCTTCCTTTATATTTGTTACTTTATTACTCTTAGTTCATTATATTGTTCCCTAAGTATGTTTTGGAGGACCTCTCAGTAGGTAGTGGTTCTATTATTGGGAAAGGTAACATTGAGGAGTTCTTTAATCATATTAGCATGCATAAAGATGTTGAGGATAGATCTTTGGCTGAGCTTGCTCCTAGTTATGAAGTTGCTGTTGCTTATTTAGTTCATATGTTGGAAGTTAGGTTTGTTAAGCTTAATCATTTTATGCAACAAATGTTTCTTAAGCTTCATGATATCGAAGACTCCGAAAAGAAAGATTTTATTTTGGAGACTTTGCATATAGAATTTAGAGATGTTGCTATTGAAGCTAGGAAATTTTTTGAGCATTTTAATATGCTTGTCTCGCCTGTTAATGTTTTTGGTACAACCAAAGAAGATATCAAAGTACCAATTCCTTTCAAACTTGTAGGATTGCACGAAGCTTTGAAAAAGAATTTCAATTGGATTTGTCCTGAAAATCATTTTGATGAAAGTAGTGTACCAAAGCATGATCACAAGGGATCTTCAAAAACTAATTTGGATACAATTCAATTCATCATTGAGAAGACTTATGCAATTGATCTTAATGCCTCTTTCGATATTACTTGATTTCCACTTTCTGCGCCTAGCTCAAAGGCGTTAAAGAAAAGCACTCTTTGGAGATAACCCATTGTTTTCTTTTCAGTACTTTTTCTTTTATTTGAGTCTTGGAAGTTATTACTACTGTAATAACCGCTCCTTATCCTTTTTATTTGGTTGTTGTGCCAAGAAGAACTTCTAATTTGAGGGAGGTAAGATTTGGGGAAGTTGCTGTCCTGAAACAGATTTTGGTGCTGCACCGTAAAATTTCGTGAAAATTCTCAGAATATCTTTTTGACCTGCGATTTCTTGTGCATATGCCCCAGGTTATGTCCAAACTTTCATTAGTTTTGCACTTTTTGATTTGAGCAACAGAAGGTCCTCGCAAAAATCGACATTTGTCAGCTGTTCTGTTTTGACAGGTTTCTGCCACTATTTGTGTTTGCCTCTCGATCGCTTTCTTTTTTAGTTCTTTTGATCACGGAACTTTTGGGGAAGTTACTACAGTAGTTTATGTTTTATATGTGGTGTTTTTGAGTTGAAACCTGAACCAAAAAAGGTTGGTCTACTATTATGCTTATGCTAAGGTTGCTAATAAAATGGGCTTCACTTCCATACTTCGATCGCTGTTATGGTCCTCACTTGCATACTTCGAGTTGGGCTGGTGTCGTGGGCTGTCAATGATGGGCTTAGCCCAACAAAACTGCCTGGAGCTACATATAGACTACTGGAGGAGGCAACGAACAGACCGTCCTATGGGATCACGAATGAAGTGCTATCCTCGTCTTCCTCCTCTGTATTCTTCTCTCCTCCTACCCTCTGGCTACTTTGTTCTCTGATTATCCACCTGCTGCTGCTTGTATCCCCTGTGTAGCTATCTAAATCTGTGAATTCTAGTGTGGTGGAGTGAATTACTAAGTAGGTACATAAAATTTGGTATCAGAGCCCTTGATCCTGCCCCTTTCCTTGTAAATTCCCTGAATCTGAGAGAGTAAAATCCATATCTTTGGGTGCAGATCACTTCGGTGTTTAGCACAAAGTTTCCGTGAGGAATGCCCTCGGTTGGTAGCTCGATTTTGGTTGAGCGGGACTAGATCTCGGCATCAAACTTGGTGGAAATATGTCCGAGTGAATCGCTCCTTTGGAGGAAGGGATGGAGACGCTCTGGGAGATGATAGAGTCCATGAAGACGGACATCAAGCTCGGTTTTTCCTCGTTGGAAGATAAGCTTCAGACGACTCAGGCCTCCATAAATGGGATGGCTCAGTCGCTGAAGTCGCTTACTACATGGCCGATCGACATCAACACCACCAACGTCGTCATCGGGCCCGTGCAGGCGAGATCTGACACGACCGAGCTTGTCACCTCGTTGGTAGGGCTGGTCGATACCCCAGCTGCAATCCCCATCGTCGAGGAGTCTCCTGCCATTCCCACCGACATCAGCGCCATGGTGCATGCGTCATGTTTGACAGAATTGGTGGCCCAAGCTGTTGCAGATGTTCCCAATGTCATCAACAAGGTACCACCCGAGTTCTATTTGACTGAATGCCCGGACAGGGACACCAGCATCATCCCTGTAGCAGCGCTGCCCCTGGATGTGTTCCTTGCAGTGCTCATGCGAGCAGTTCAGTTGCCGCAATTGTCCAACGACAATGGCAGTGAGCTCTACAGGCCAAGTACCAGTCTGCGCATCACAAGCAAGGTCCCGGTACATCGGCCTATACCCTGGCCCTCTCTCATGATGGGTGTTCCTGCAGCTGGAGATGAGGCACGTCCCCGGCCATGGTCGTGTTTGTCAGAGAATAATGGTTGTGACTTTTCTACCATGGAGGTGTTTTGGCTATGCAACTCTGGTACTTTCTCTAAAATATCCTACTATTGCTATCAGGTTACAAATCCTTCGGTTCTATGGTTATCTCTCAACCCCTACTGGTTGCATCATCATTCACGACATGTGCATTCCTGCTGTGTTGAGATGCTTGGGGTGATGTGCCTGGGATTCTAGGAAAATCAAATAGCTCATATGTGCAGCCATCTTATACAATTCAGATGCAAGTTGCTACTATTGTGACAAGGAACACAATTGCACAGGAGTCTGTTGTTATGTGCTCCATTACCTCGTTGGTTGGGAATTTTAGTGGCTTACCATCATACAGGCACGTTGAGAGAGAGGTTTCTGCATCCTTATTCTATTGGAATCCGGGTGATATTCCTCCACTGTGTAGTGCACCCATGGTTCGATGTGATGAATGGGTGTTTTCTCCATGGCATACTAGATCACAAGCAATGGATGTCTCGGACTGCATCACAAATTTCTGTTCTCGAGGTACCTACTCTGTAAGCATCATTATTCATGATATGTGCATTGCTAGTGAATTAGGATGCTGGAATGAGGTGCTCCTATTTCCAAAGTATTGGTTGGTTGATAGTGATAGTGTGCAGTTAATCTATACACTCCATGCTACCTTTGCTTGGCCTCCATGCCCTATCTTTGGACATCCTTTGCGAGTTATTGTCAGAAGTCTTGAACTGAAGCTATTGTCAAGGGTTTATACGTCCATCACCTTATTGACAGTTTTAGTGTTTGCTAGTAGTTCGCTTGCTGTATGCTGGGAGTCTTCAGTAAAAGTTTTAACTGATTTCAACATTGAAAAAGAGTTTGTTGCTAGCCTACTTCGTTTTATGGATTGGCACCTATTGGGTTTCCCTTGTAGCGCAATTGTAACAATCTGTTAGGCGCATTCCCATGAGCATGTTCATTATTTAAATAATTTTCAACAGAGGATGCTAGTTACTGCAGCTGGTCACAGGATAATGCTTGCATGTCTTCCAAATGGGCAGAAGAATTCAGAATTGAGCGTAATACGTTCAGTTCGACAACAGTTGCTGACTGGTTATGTCATTACTGTATATTTTCTGAATCTGGCAAAATTCGTGGTGTTGCCAAAGAAGCAACACGGTGGACTGATGTATACCTCAGGGTTGTACCTAGTAAAATTCAGTGGCTTGTCCAGTGAGTTTCTAGAAAGTTGTGAGAGATTTTCGTGGACAAATGCTTGCCATGCAACGCTTGTGGCGCCAAGTTTTCCTTGTAGTGCTTCTATGGGTGCTCGCTTCACAAGAGATTCAGTTTGCCGCACAATTTTATGCGTTGAAGGAAATAAATTCAGAAATCTTGCCTGTAGTGGATTGGATGCATATTCACTGATTTGGAGTGACCTTGGAGTACTAACTCAGTTGAGTGAGTTTGCACTATACCTGGGCATGTTGTCGGGCCGGGCCGGGTCGGGCCAGGCCAGCAAAAAGCCTGACTCCAAAAACTGCTGCCCAGGCCCGGTCCGGCCCAACTATCGGGCCTCAGTTTTCTGCCGAGGCCCAGCCCGTCGGGCCTTCACTAATTTCGTGTTTTTTCTGCCCAACCATGGCCCGTTACTCCTATCGGGCCATAAATTTTTGCCCAGGCCCGGCCCGATAGCATGCTTTGGCCCGACGGGCTGGGCCATTTTCGGGCCGTGCCGGTCGGGCCGGGCTTCCCATGCTCAGCTATAGTTTGCACTAAAACATTGGTCACTACTGGTGCTGAGTAGGGATGACAATTTTAGCCATGGGTACGGGTACCCGTGGGTACCGTACCCGCATGGGCAGGGTATGAGCATATTTTTATATCCATGGAGACTACCCATACCCTACCCATTTACACTAACTTGGGGATCTAGAGTATCCCAATAACATTGGTCAATAGCGTTCAAAGGAGTTCGACGTCCCACACCTCAGTTACTCTAGTAATTAAGCATTGGCCATAATCCATATGTCTCGAAGAGATCGAAATCTCATGTTCTAGCTACCAATATACTATCAATGAAAGTAAAAAAGATGAGTAACATGTATAGTATTTGATCTATCTGTTGGGTACCCAATGGGTATGCGTACCCGCCAGGTATGGGTATGGGTAGAGCTTTATACCTATGGGTATGGGTACGGGTAGAATTTTATACCCATCAACTATATGGGTATGGGTATGGTATTGCTCTACCCTGCCCATTGCCATTCTTAGTGCTGAGGGTCTACACATATTGGCTACTCCAGGAGCATGTGTACACGGGAGTGAAGAAGCTGATTCTGTGCCACTACCTGCTTACTCAAACTGTGGCGACTCATTTGAGGGTCAATTTTATGGAGCTGTTTGCAAGAGATGCTGCAAGTACAAGTGGTCAAAATCCAGGACATCAGCATTTATTGAAGAAGAAGCTTGGTAGTGTTGCTGCTCTCATTTCCAGCTTACTTCATGGAGAAGACCTTGCAAGCTACCCGTGCAGTACTGGTGCCTTAGCCCCCATGATGCCAATTTCATCTCAGGGCTCGAAACACATGGATTTCTTTTTTCTTTTTTTGAAACAAAGGCAAAAGACTTGCCATTTTCATTAATAGAGAAGAAGTACAAAGTTTGGCCGGTTTATTAATGGGAAACCGGCCAAAAGCCGGAACAAGAACCCTCAACGACCGTCAAAAAACATGACCATCGCGAGGGCGAACACAGCCATCCTGGCTACCCATAGAAGCTTCTCGAAGCTCAAGTCGGCCTATGCCAAACAGACGACTCCTCGAGTAGAGACCGACAGCTCCGATTCTGCAGACAAGCTCCGGAGAGGCGATGCGCAAGACCCGCGCCGGAGAAGAGCATCACCACCAAACCGCCCCTTGAAGGTCATCGTACACCGCTCTCATAGCGGCTTCTACTTCATAGCAAGAGGAGACCGGAAGGAAGTCACCCGGACACGCCGGAAAGAGCTAACTATCACGATCTTGCCGCAACCAGACCCTTGCTCATCACCATTGTCGTTGCCACACTAGCCTCCACTCGGAACACCCGCATCACCGGTTGGCCTCCTGCCAACACCGATGTCGTGTATGTCTAGCCCGTTGGAGCGCATGAAGAGGATCAAAGTCTTCAAGACAACATCCTCAAGAGGGGAAGCGACGAAGGATCGACGCCGTCATCCAACTCCACAAAGTAGAATCTTGGCTTTCACCCAAAGACTTGACCCTGAGGGTGAAGAAAGGTCGGTGAGCTCAACGACGGCCCCCCAAGGAGGACAACGACATCCACAGACGCCGCACCGTCAGGTTTTCACCAGAGCCAAACCAGCCTTCACACCCACACGCAGTCGGACAACGACGATGAAGATCACAGCACCGCCGACCCGCACTCCGCTGGCCCACACACCCACTGCACAGCTGGAAGCGCCACCACAGGAGCCACCAAAAACTGACCTGGGAGCCCTGCTAGCGATGTCGCCGTCAACCTCACCACGTGGAGACAAGCTGAGCCGCACCAGCTGCCGCAGACCACCACCCAAGCTCGCCGCAGTCCACCATGGGCGCTGCCACAGACGCCACAGAGAGGGGGCGCTAACCGACGCCGATGTAAGGGTCGAGGAGAGCCGGCGGCGGCCATGGGCCTGGCCCCTAGATCCGGCCGTCGAGCCGCCCTGCGGCCACCTTGGCCGCCTCACCAACCAGGGGGGTCCAAGGCCGCTGCCCCGGCGTCCAGCTCCGCCGGGAGCCCGCGCTGTCGAGGGCCACCGCCGCGCTCCGGCCAGAGATCCCGCCGCTCGGGGGGAGAAGGCCCCTGCCTACCTGACTGACCCGCACGAGGAAAGAAGGCCCGCCGCCACCGTCTGCCGTGCGGGCGCGGCGGCGGCCCTAGGGTTTCGCCCGAGTTGCCCCCCCCCCCCCCCCCCCCCCAGGGAGCGACGCGGGGACAAACAAACATATGGATTTCAGTATCATTACTGTCTTCTCATGTCTAAACTGTAGCATGGTCTGCACTGAAGAATTCACATGTTCTGCTACTACGTTGGGTGGAACAAAAGGAACTCAGCAATTATTTTTGATACCAGCAGCATAACTTTCTGGCCGAGTGGTATCTATTTGTGTGGTCAGTTGGTGCAGATGTTGTTCATGCTTTTGTTTTGCCTGGCAGAAAACGCTATCAGAACTGGCAAAAGTTGCAGTCTGCAACTAGTTGGGATACCATGCTCTTCCTTATCCAGTATGTTGTTCCGAACTATATGGATTATTGGTGGATATATGAAGCTCACATGGATTATAATAACTATATTAAGTTGCCCCACATGGATGGTGAAGCTAATCAACCCTGGGAAAATTTAGGGGATCCTGGAGGCTGCATTTTTGGACTGTGAGCTGTGAAAAATGTTGGACTACTTCAGAACTCACTCCTCAACATTGTTCTAACCAAATCCAGTGGTCTTCATAAGGGTTGGCTTGTGCATCTTGGATCTCGTTGGTAGCATGGGTTATGGATGACCTGGGTTTCCCAACAAATTGCGGGCAAGCTCTTTCTCAAGAAGGGAGGTATGCACTGATCCGAGCCCAGCCTAGCCTTGATTACTACATGGTCTTCCTCAACAAGACTCCTTTCAGCTACGACACATACCTCAACAAAGTGCACTCCTCCGACACAGTCTACAACAACCTCATCAACTACCATGACAAGTACCATGATGGCACCAACAAGATCATGGAGGTTCACTCCCCACGGAATCCCGGCAAATCTGCCCCTCTTTATTCTGTGAAGACTTCGGCTTGGGGCAAGCCGAATTTCAAGCAGGGAGGAATGTTATGGTCCTCACTTGCATACCTCGAGTTAGGCAGGTGTCGTGGGCTATCAATGATGGGCTTGGCCCAACAAAACTGCCTAGAGCTACATATAGACTGGAGGAGGCAACGAACAAACCATCCTATGGGATCATGAATGAAGTACTGTCCTCCTCGTCTTCCTCCTCTATATTCTTCTCTCCTCCTACCCTCCGACTACTTTCTTCTCTATTACTGTCGTGGGGATGACTAATGGGGCATGCCATGGGCCGAGCTACCTGCCGGCTGGCGTCCCAGGAATCTCCATGGCTCTAGGATGAGAAGACTGGCTCCGCCTGGAGGGCCGGGTGCGCTAGCAGCCGGCTGACGATTCCACCATGGAGGGCCAGAGCCGGGCGATGAAGACAAAAGCCCACCAACGGCTGCTTCACCGAAAGTGGGCTGGCCCCGACAAGAACGACAGAGGCAAAGGACGGGAGTGACGAGCGCCACAACCGGACTCAGCCAATCAGCGATCAAGGAGCCTTCCCCATGCCAGGAT
This sequence comes from Dactylis glomerata, assembly GCA_007115705.1. NCBI lineage: Eukaryota > Viridiplantae > Streptophyta > Magnoliopsida > Poales > Poaceae > Dactylis > Dactylis glomerata. The sequence goes on from QXEO01000492.1 coordinate 4,053,954, forward strand.
CCGAGGCAAAAGGGACGGTATATGCCTCCCAGATGCCGGTCCAAGGGGAAAGGCGCTTTATAAAGCGTGATCGTCAGAGCAGAGCCAGAGGATCACGCCGAGGACGTGGCCACGGAGGAGCCGGCAGCCGGCCGAATCGCCACCTAACCTGTAACCAGACCCCCGCCTATATAAGGGGGTCTGGACCCTTAGTCTAGGGAGATCCGATCTTCTTCTTCCTCCTCTAGCCCGAACAGCTCGTGGAGCACTGTAATTGCTACTGTCCAGATAATACGAAGCAGGTAGGAAGTAGGGGCTTTACCTCCACCCGGGAGGGCCCTGAACCTGGGTAAACCGTGGTGTCTCTATTGGCACAATCCCGAGCCGGACCCCTCATCACCACCGTCGAGCCCCTTTGATAAGCCTCCCCATGGCTACTGTCTCTAAATTCCCATGACAGTTGGCGCCCACCGTGGGGCAAAGCGCGGCGGCGAGCGGAGTCAAGTTCCAGCCGGGATCCCCATCGATCCCCGGCGACAGGGTCGCCTCCGGCCTCGTCTGGAGGTTCGGCACCCTCGACTGCATCAGCGACAACTTGGACTGCTTCGAGGACGGCTTCGGCAGCGGCTCCTTCCTCGACATCGGCAGCCACTGCTTCTACGTCGCCAAGCCCTTCCCAGAGGATGTAACCGATGTGCTTGACCCTCTCTGTGACACAGACTCCGACGACGGTGAAAGCAGCAACCTTTGCACCATGGTCGAAGTGCTGGCCCTGGAGGAGGATGGTGGCGGCGACCCACCACGCTCCGTGCGCCCGCCGCTTGAACGCTCACCTCCACCAGAAAAATGTCTTCCACCTCCAGAGCGGGACGTGTTGGACGCAGCCATCACGGACCTACGCGCCCCACTCGACCTCACCACGGATCCAGTCAAGGTCTCCGAGGATCTGGAGCGGACACGCCGTAACCTTCTCAAGGAAGCGATCAACATCGAAGACACTCGTCGGCGTGTCCTTTCCACAATCCAAGAGTACAACACCGCCCACGGCTTCAATCCGGCTGGAGACGGCCCTAGCCAGGCGGGACAAGTTCGTCAATGAGGCCGCGAGCTGGGCATGGAGCTGAACCAGGCGGCGCCCTCGGCGAAGCTACCTCCGATCATCACCAAGCCCACCTACAGCACGCCCACGAAGAACCTCCGTGTCGCGCGCTACATCACCTCTAAACTGGATGGAAAGCAAGGCGAGGACTTGTGGGAGAAGCAAGCCCAGATCCAAGAACTCTTGGACGTCGCCGATCTGCAGCAGCAGGCGATGGAGCCACATGGAGAGGCGAGCGGCGCACGATACGATAACCGCATCATCGTGGCCGGCCAGAACTGGTCGCAGGGACAAGCTTCATCGCCCAACCATGGCCCAGCGGAGCACAGCCGGAGTAACCGAGCTCCTGGCAAAAGCGGTGGAAATCACCGCACCTAGCATTCAAGCCACCACAACTGGCAGCCCCGAGAGCCAGCTGCGGTCACCAGCAAGACGTGTCACCCTCCTCGGGCAGATATGACGAAGCCGGCGCACGGCAAGTCCGCGGCGCAAGCCCAGCCGGCCCAGGGAGTAGGCCAAGGCGCTCAAGGTCATCAACCGGCTCGCTTGCACGTGAGCCAGAGGATCGGGGAACGCATGGATCCACCGAAGGATGACGCCCACAATCGACTCAACCAGCTGGCGGACTCCAAGTTCGACGAGGAGGAATCTTCAGCGGGGCCGGTCTGTTTTGGCCCTCGCATTCGCAACGAGCCCTTTCCGGCCAAGTTCGCGCTTCCTCGCGACAAGCCCAAGTACACTGGGGCGGTGAAGCCAGAAGACTGGCTATCGGACTACGTCACTGCCGTCGACATCGCGGGCGGTAACAAGAGGACAGCGGTGCGCTACGCGCCGCTCATGCTGACAGGATCTGCTCGGACGTGGCTCAACAGCCTGTCGGCTTTGCAGATCAACTCCTGGCATGATTTCCAAGAAGCATTCATCAAGAACTTCACGGGAACCTACAAACGACCGCCCCGCCCACGACAGCTGGCCCTCTGCAAGCAAGGCCCAGATGAGCCAGACCGTGACTACCTCACGAGATGGTACGAGTTGCGCAACTCATGCGAAGGAGTGGGCGAGGAGCAAGCCATTGGCTACTTCACGGACGGATGCATAGAAGGGACCTTATTGAAGCATAAGCTCCACAGGGCCAATGGCAGACTTCATGGCGATAGCGGACAAGTACGCTTCCGCCGACTCTGCTGCAAGAGTGCAATACATTGAGCCAGCGCCGGCCGGAGGCCAACCTCAGCCGGCAGCCAGTCAGGGAGGACATCATAACCATGATCGACATGGCAAGAGGAAGGATGAGCGCCGTGACAGCAAGTATGGCTCCCAGCAAGTGGCGGTTGTTCAAGGAAGCCCGGGGGCTACGGGTGGAAGCCAGAAGCGCAAAGGAGATAAATTCAGCAAGGACAAGTACACCATCGAGGTGATGCTAGATCAACCCTGCAAGTTCCATAGTGTCTCGGGCAAGCCAGCAGCGCATACCACTCGCCAATGCAGTTTCACCAGAGACCTGGAGCAGGGCGGGTACCAATTTCCAGGCCCGCCGCCAGGTCTGCCGGCTGAAGCACAAGGGAACAAGAACTGGCAGCCAGCTAAAGCAGTGGGGGACTACCCCGAGGAAGCCAATGTGGAACAATACCACATGTTCACTTCCCAGATGGAAGATCCAAAGGATGAGCCTTGGTTTGGAGTTGAGGTGAACGCGGTTATGCAAGTTGGGCCGCAGTACATGCACTGGTCTGAAGCATCCATCACCTGGAGGCGCGAAGATCACCCGCCACTCATGCCCAGACCCGGGGGCTACGCGCTGGTTTTGGACCCAATCGTGTTTTCAGATACACGAACCTGCCGTTTCTCGTGTATGCTCATCGATGGAGGCAGCAGCATCAACCTGCTCTACCGCACCACGATGGAGAAGCTGGGAATTGCGGCAATCCAGCTGAAGCCAACCAAGTTAACCTTTCATGGAATCGTGCCGGGGCACTCTTGCATGCCAATGGGGAAGATCCAACTGGAAGTGCTGTTTGGCGAAAAGGACAATCACCATCGCGGGCCAATTTGGTTCGAGGTGGTAGACCTCAACAGCCCCTACAACGCTTTTCTTGGCCGGCCAGCCCAGGCCAAGTTCATGGCTGTCCTGCACTATGCCTACCTGAAGATGAAGCTCCCTGGCCCTCGTGGGGTGATCATCGTCTCCGGATGCTACAAGAAGTCTATCGAATGCGCAAGAGCCAGTTCCAAATTGGTGGAGGCTCTGGTCATCGCTGAGGAAAAGCGCCAGCTGCTGCAGCGGGTGGAGGCGACCCGGCCAGGCCACGCGGCACCAAGCCTGCAGTCTCCTCGCTTCGAGCCGGCAGATGGCGCCAAGGAAGACCCACCCGAAGTGGGCAGGAAGGCCGAAATTCTTGTCTCGGGGGCTGGCCCTTCCTCGAGGTAGGAGGGCGCGCGTCGTGGCCTTGCCCGAGATAAGTCGAGAATCGCTTAAGACCTTTGGCATGCCAAGGCAAACAGAACCTTGTATCCCTAACAAGTGTTATGGAATAAAAGAAAGTTGGGCGGCATACGGCTGATCCCGAAAAAGAATGCTTTAAAGTATCTTTTGTCTTTCTAGCATTATTCCCGAGGGCTGAAGGCCGGCTCCAAACGGGAGCCGGCTGCCTCAGATCGGCGAACCTCTTATCAGACGAACGAGTACTGCATGTGGATCGGACCTCGAGCCTAACCACCCTCCCTAGCGCGAGGCTAGCCAGGGGACAGGGGCCGGCAGGTCACCCACTTAGGAAAATCGCTAAGAGGAAACGCCCGAAAAAACGACGAACCGAACTTCTTGTCAGACGAATGAGTACTGCGTGCGGATCGGACATCGAGCCTGACCCCTTGTCCCAGGCTCGGGATAAGCCCTGGGAAGGGAGCCGGCAGGTTACCCACTTAGGAAAATCGCTAAGAAGAAGAGACGCCAATGACGTCAAAAGCGTCATCGTTCACCTAAGAACTGCGTGCATCGGTCGATAGTTGTGCACGGGCTGGACTAAGCCAGATCTTTCACGTACCAAAGTACTACTCCTCATTCCGCGGCACGCTCCCACCCTAAACTGGTATTCGGCTACCAGTCCAAGGGAGACCAACCGGCACCAGGCTGCCGGTTGGGGGTAGAAGAGCCGAAGGATGGGGCGATAAAGGAAAAAGTCGAAAGAGATCAGGCAAAATCCAGTTCATGAACAATTAAAAATCGATGTATAAAGAACTTAGGACGAAATGTTGTCGACATACGCGAGCGAAGTGTCACAAAGTGGGGCACAAGTTCAGTACGCGTACAAACGAACAGCAAAACTTTGACACAGTTAGGGGGCCATTGGCGAGCCGGCCGGTTCCAGCGGAGCAGCATCGCCAGTTCGAGCTGCCAAGACGAAGTCATCGCCGCTGGGAGACGGAGGAATGGAGTTGCCAGCGAGATCCTCGGGGGGCTTCTGAGGCTCCTCGGTGGAGCTGGGCTCTTCGAAATCCACGCCATCCAAGGACTCGTCACTATCCCCAGCATCGAAGAGCATGTCGGTATCAGCACACTCTGCGATGGCGCAAGCACGTTGGCGAAGCTTGACGCTGTTGAGGCCCGCCAATCCGCCCTCGCGAACGTCCTCCAGTTGGTCCAGGTTAACGCCTAGATACCATGAGAGCACAAACTCCAGAGCCTGCGCAGTGCCGGCTCGAGCTGCAGACTCCTTCCAGACATTGACCCGATTGGACGCAAGCGGGATCCACTTGAGGAGCGCCCAGATCTCGTCAGGCACCGCTCGCCCTGGCCACAAAGTTTCGAAGACAGAAGCAACGGCTCGGCGAAGATCTCCGCCCAGCTTAGCGACTGGGTGAAGCCGGCCTTTAACCAATTCCATCAGTTCCCCTAAGGAAAGCTGGGCCTTGGGGTCGCTGCTAGGAACGATCTTCTGCTCCGTCCTGTATTCCTTCAACGCGGCCGCCGCGGCCCTGTTGGAGTCGGGGAAAGCTTCTGCAGGGGGCAATCAGAGAATGAGGAGACGACGTGAAAGAGCAAACGCTGGGAAACAGGAAGGGAAATGTACCGCGAAGAGCATTTCTAGTCCCAGCAGGCCGGACTGGAGTTTGCGGTCGCGGGCGCGCCAAACGCTGACCTTCGTATCATGTCGTTCGCTGTCAAGCTTTCGGGAAGCTTTTAGCTCGTCGATCTGGGCGTCGCGGCTCTCGACCTTGCTTTCCAGCGACGCGCGAAGCTCATCCACCTCGCTAGCGTACTTCGCAGAAAGAACTTCTTGCTCCTTGGCCAATTGGCAGCCGAATTCCAGCCGCAGCGATGACTCCGCCTCTCGAGCTTTCGTCAGCTCCGTCTCTAACTCCTGAGCCCGGGCAGCTTGAGCTTGCAGGCTTCGAAGCTCCTCCGCATGCTTTTGTTTGAGCAGCTCAACCGCGTCAGCCGACATTGAGTTGGCCAGCCGGGACTCAAGTGAGGCGATGAGCGAGGCAACATCTGAGAATGGAAGTGTGTGAGCAGGAAGGGCGGTAGTGGAATTCCAAAGAAGAGGATCCTGGGGCTCACCTGACAGCTTCTCCAGCTCCCTTTTCAGATCTTGATACTGAACCTTGCCGGTGCAATACTTCGCCAGCAGTTTCTGGAAGACATTGGCTCGAAGCATGTTCAGATCCTGTGGAAGACAGAAAGGCAACATTTCTTAGCGAAATTCATTTTCAAGCCAGCTGCCTCTACAGCTACCTCAAAACTTGGGGGCTAGAGTGCATGGTGAAATTGGCCATGGAGCTGCGGGCCTCGTCTCTCAAACCAGCAGAAGAAATTAGAGGCTAAAGGTGCAGTACTTACATTGGTCGTCCATACAGCGTCGAGGAACTGAAGCCCGACGTTCTGTAGCGACTCCTTGATGACAGAGAACTGTTTGTTCAGCTCTGCCAGGGTCGGTTTGCTACCCTGGACCTTGAGTCCTTCTCCAGCATCAACGCTTGAGGCGGTGTCCGCCCATTCTTGCTGAAGCTGGCTGGCAGAGCTCAAACTCCCAACACCGGACCCAGCCGCAGTAGCAAGAGCCTTTCCCCTTGAGGCATCCTTAGTCGCAACCTCAGGAGCCGGAGAGGTTTCACCGCGCTCACTCCTCGTCACCCGAGTGGCGAGGGGTCCTTGGGAAGCTCCGCCAGAATTGGAGGCTAGCCCGAAGAGAAGGGTACCAGTGGCCGCACCAACCTCTGTCCCAAATGCGGGCACTACAGCCCGCATGCTCGGCGCGAGCCTAGGGCTGGAAGGGGTCCGGCCAGCCGACTCCGGGGGCTCCAACGACCCCACGCGCACCGGGGTCTCTACCGTTGTTTTCGCTGTGGCCTCGCGCGTACCTTCTTGGCTGGGTGGGTCAGAGGACGCATGGGCAGCGGCCTCATTCCCCGCCGCGGCATCTTCGACAGCAGGAGGAGGAGGCGTGGCAGCCTCCGATGGGGTGATTTCCCCGGCTGGCATAGGGTCGGCCCCAGTCGCGGCAGCCGGGCTGGAAACAGCACCCGCAGCCACCTCCGGGCAGATAGGCTCCTCTGCCCCAGCTTCGCTCGTTGCGGACTCCAACCGCGGGGAGTGGCGGTCTTCCTCAGCGCGACCCGAGTCGCTGCCGGTATCCTCCTTGCGCACCCTCTTGCTGCACGGGAGGTCAGGAGTCGAAGTCTCAGCTTCCCCTGATGCGAAAGCGGGGGGAGGCTGTGTAATCATGTCGATGGCAATGGGAGACCTACGAAGGAGGCACCTCAAACTTAAGCCGATCAGAGCTGCGGCGGCCAATAGCGGTAAGAGGCGCTGAAACGGGGAACTTACCTGGCTACGGTGGTGGCCTGCCATTTGGTCACCTTCTTCATCTTAGGTTGGAGCTGGCTCCTCGTCGTCGGTTCCGGTTTCCTCCACTTTTCAGCCGGCTCGGCCGGAGCCGGCTGGCTTCTTCTCTTGGCGCCAGCCGGCCTGCATCCAGTCCCCTCAGGGTCTGTCGGCTCCAGGCTGGCCGGCTCCAGAACAATAGGATGTTGTTCCGGAGACCCTGGAAAGTCCACGACTGGGGAAGCTTGAGCTCCGGCAGCGGCCGCAGCGGCTACATGAAGGGCTGCAACCCTGGGGGCGGCAACCGACCCGGTTTCGTCATCATCATCCTCGGACCAGTCTCTTAAGGAGGAAGGACCTGGAAACTTACTCGAGTGGCTGAGGGGCTCACCCGAGTCCACGAGCTCTTCACTTCCTTCATCGCCATAGGTGGCGCTTGAGCTCTCGATGGCGGCGCGGACGACCCCGTCATCCGACTCCACCCTATCAGCGGCAAAGCTGGCCTGATGTTGCGTCGAGTTCTCTATGGTCTGCAGAGCAAACAAGTTCTGCCCAAGCCAGGAAAGTAAAGATCAAAAGACCCAAATCGCAAAGGGGGAGAAACTGAAACCAAACCCGGCAAGCGTACCTCAGCGATCGGATTATTCCGGTCGTGAGGCTTCAAGCCCCATTTCCACGAGGTCGGGAGCTTGACATCAGCAACCCGATTCGCCTTCCACCACTTCAGTCGCCGACAGCTCCTTGGAAGAGTGACGAGTTGGATCCATGTCCGACCCCAGGAAGCACATCTTGTGCGAGCGGCGCTGGAGGGGCGACACGTGGGCGACCAAGAAGGCGAGCAGGAGGTCGTGAGGCTTCAGGCCGCCCTCCTTCTGCATAGTGGAGATCCGCTGAAGAATCTTCTCCATGTCCGGCGTGGCGCGACGGATAGGAGCACTCTAGCTATCCCGCTCAGGCCCATTCACGTCAAAGGGCGGCAGGTTGATATGATCTGCGCCCTCCTTCAGATTCTTCACATAGAAGAAGGAGCACTGCCACTTCTTGCAAGACTCTTTCCCCTTCAATTTGGGGAAGTCCGCGGTCTTGCGCGCGTAGAAGGAGGCCGTCCCGCACACTACGGGAATGGTGTCGGCCGTCTGAGTCTTGAAGTAGATCAGCCGGCGGAACAGCTCGACGTTGGGCCAGATGCCCAAATACGCCTCGCAAAGAGCCGCAAACGCAGCCAGCGTCATTAGTACATTCGCCCTGAGGTGGTGCGGCTGCAGATGGAAATGGTCCAGGAACTGGCGCAGGAAGCTGCTGGCGGGCAGCGCGAAGCCCCTGCGGAAATGGTCGTAAAAGACCACCGTCTCCCCGGGCTCTGGAGCGGGGATGCGCTCGCTGCCGCCGGGGCGACAGCCCACGAGATCCGCGGGCGGAAGCACTCAACCTTGGCGCAGCAGCTCAATCTATTTCTCCTTCACCCAAGAGCCTTCCCAGGATCCCTTCGGCAAAGCGGGTGGAGCGGCATCCTTGTCCGAGGCCGCCCCTTTCCCTTTAGGCCGGGATGCTTTGGGAGCCATCCGGGTGTGGATCTGGATGAGCGAAATGGCGGTGGAGCGAGCGAAAAACCCTAATCCCGTGGGGATGAAGGTAGGAAACAGAGGATTTCAGGTGGGGTGAATGCCGAAGGAAGAAGAGAAGCGGGCGACCGGTGCTTAGCTTCAGGAACGGTTCCCGATTTAAAAGTGAGGGGGCGGGTCAATTGCGTATTTCGCCCACGATGGGTTGGCAACTGACCCCTTCGTCATGAGCCACGACCGCATGAAGATCGGGCAACCGCCGCGGTTGCCGCAAAGGATCCTGGGGCCAGGGCCAATTGGACGTGGCGTGACGGCGCACGCACAAGTGGTGCTTCGGTCCAGTCCCCGAGGGAGCAGGTCCCAAGGAGCCGAACCACGGCGGGCGGCCGCATGGCGGTCGCCAGCCGAATCGGTCTCGGAACCGGCTCATCCCGAGATGGCCGGCAACACTCCATAGGACTTGACCTCGAGGCCAATGGCTTTCAGGCCAGACAAAGAATCCTGGGGCTTCGACGGAAACAAATAAGACTTCGGCGAGGAGAGGAACCCGCCGATGCCCCATGCTAACCCATGAGACTTCGCCAGTTTCGGGGGCTAGTGTAGTGGGGATGACTAATGGGGCATGCCACGGGCTGAGCTACTTGCCGGCTAGCGTCCCAGGAATCTCCACGGCTCTAGGATGAGAAGACCGGCTCCGCCTGGAGGGCCGGCTGCGCTAGCAGCCGGCTGGCGATTCCACCATGGAGGGCCGGAGCCGGGCGATGAAGACAAAAGCCCACCAACGGCTGCTTCGCTGAAAGTGGGCTGGCCCCGACAAGAACGACAGAGGCAAAGGATGGGAGTGACGAGCGCCACGACCGGACTCAGCCAATCAGCGATCAAGGAGCCTTCCCCACACCAGGATCCGAGGCAAAAGGGAGGGTATATGCGTCCCAGATGCCGATCCAAGGGGAAAGGCGCTTTATAAAGCGTGATCGTCAGAGCACAGCCAGAGGATCACGCCGAGGACGTGGCCACGGAGGAGCCGGCAGCCGGCCGAATCGCCACCTAACCTATAACCAGACCCCCGCCTATATAAGGGGGTCTGGACCCTTAGTCTAGGGAGATCCGATCTTCTTCTTCCTCCTCTAGCCCGAACAGCTCGTGGAGCACTGTAATCGCTACTGTCCAGATAATACAAAGCAGGCAGGAAGTAGGGGCTTTACCTCCACCTGGGAGGGCCCTAAACCTAGGTAAATCGTGGTGTCTCTATTGGCACACTCCCGAGCTGGACTCCTCGTCACCACCGTCGAGCCCCTTCGATAAGTGACAAGGGTATAGTTACTAGAGCCCGTTAGTTGAGTACCCCTGAGGCCCGTTAAGTTAGGCCCAATTGTAATGATAGTCGAATACGAGTTATTACCGTATGTCGATATTTGTAATTTGTATTGAACCCGACCCGATCCTCGAGACCTGGCCACCTATATATAGGGGCCAGGAGGGGACGGTGTGGGACAGATTGAAAGCAAGCCAGGTTGAACACCCAAGTTTACTTTCGATACACACCTATTTCGACTAACTTTACCTTCGAGTTCATCCGACGCCCTATCTCCCCGATCCTAAGTCCTTCATCTAGGGCATTTGTCGAGTTAACCCTCGTCAATTGGCGCCGACCGTGGGGACTCGGGGCGTTGGAATCATGAATTCGACGGCTTTTTCGCTTTTAGCCAACAGCAGTCCAGAAGTCGACGGAAGTCAAGAGGTGGAACTAACCATCGGAAGTTTGAGCATCCTCATCGGGCCGTCGGGTTTGTCCCGCCTTTCGGATCCGACGAAACAAGATCCGTCGACAGGCAAGCCTGAAACAGAGGAAACATTGGAGTCATCAGAAGGTTCTTCCAGTGAGGTAAACTCGCCGATTAGCTTAGAAAAAGCATCAATCGCAGAAGGCGACGAAATTCAGGAAAATTTCGACTCAGAAGAAAAAGCGTGTCAGACACACAACAATACAAAGGACTTCGCCGTAGGAAGCAGCGGCGTCTCCAAAGTACATCAGCTATGCGTCATCATCACTGAGGCAGAAGAAGGAAACAACAGCGAAGGAAGTAAAAATGTCGACAAGCAAGTCGATAAAGTGAAAGATCACAACGAAAAGGAAAAAGAGAAAGTCCATGTCTCGGCTGGTGAATGGAGAATGATCAAATCAGCCATTAATCATGGTACAGAAGTACCCGAAGGATCGGGAAGAGAAGTTCTAATGGGATATCAGTATGCATTATATCAACACAAGAAGAAACTAAGGGAGGAAAGAGACATGATGATTCAAGACAGAAACAGTATATCAAGGGAGGAATACTGGGAAGACTATAGTGAAGAATCAGAATATAGCAGAGAAAGGTGCGGAGATCTAAAACACAACAGGGGAACGACAGCATGCGGCAGAGAAGAAGGGTACTCGAGAAGCCCCACCCCGCAGCTAGAAGAGGAGGAAGATGACCAGATACAAAAAATGCCAGAGGCGGCGTTGGCAGCAGCACAAGCGTATTTACTAGCCACAAGACCAGAGCATGGGGACCCGTGAGAAGATATGCACCGAGCCGCGATACGAAGTCTCGGAATAGTAGAAGGAAAGATCAGGGAACAAGGCCTGGAGATAAAGTTGACAAGCCACAAAGAGAAGTTCAGATACAACTGCACAGACAGCGACTATAGCGAGTCATCAGAAGAGAAAAAGCAAAAGAAAAAGAAGGAGGATGCAAGAAGTATAATCGCACAAGCTCGAGTAAATAAATCGCGACATGCTTGGAGGGAAGAGAATTACGAAGACGACGATAAAGATATGGGTGCGTTATGCTTTACTCGCAGAGTTCGCAAAACGTGGGTACCCAAAGGATTCAAACTACCACACGACCAGAATAAGTACGACGGGTCGCAGGAACCCACCTTATGGCTATCAGATTATCTACAGGCAGTGCAGATATTAGGGGGAACAAAGGCGACCGCAATGCAAAGTTTGCAGCTGCACCTCACCGGCGCCGCCCGGTCCTGGTTGAACACCCTACCCGAAGAATCCATTGGAAGCTGGGGGGAACTCGAAAGTCGATTCACAAGAAATTTTCGTTCCACCTACAAACGCCCAGCATCATTGGAAGAAGTTAAAGCATGTGTGCAGAGGAAAGGCGAAACGCTACGTTCTTATATACAACGCTGGAGTGTAATCAAAAACTCATCAGAGGACGTCTCCGACGAACGAGCAATAGACGCCTTTTCGGAAGGACTTCGTCGCTCAGATCTTGTGGAAGAAATAGGAAGAACAAGACCGACGACAGTAGCTGAGCTAATGGAGCAAGCCAACAAATTCGCTGACGGAGAGGACACGTATAACAATAAAAGAGGACGTTCGCCAGAAGTCGACAGAGTGAGTCGACAGAGGAGGCGACACCGCAGCGGGGGTAACCAAGGAAGGCGATATCAGGTAGCCGCGGGCTATGTACCAGAAGAAGAGGAAGGGTATGAAAGTAGGGGATTTCAGGCAAAAGGAGAAAAGAAGTCAAGATACTCTGGTCCTTCGGCCGAGGATATGCTACACGGACCTTGTCGAATCCACTACGCGTATCTCGACGGGAAAAGGGTGTCAAATCACCAGATGAAGGATTGCAGAACATTTCTAAGGTTGCAAGGCGCCATGGGCTCAAGTCAAGAAGGAAGGCAAGGAGAAAGACGTAAAAATCAAGGATATCAAATGCAAAGACTAGCAAAGCACCTAGAGTCAAAAGTATACATATCAGCCATGATTCAGCCGGTGCCCAAGTCAAAGAAAGAGCGAAAGAGCATATCTAGGCAAGTAAACCTAGCAATATCATCGCCACCAGCTACCACAGAGTACCTACGGTGGTCAGAGCAACCAGTCAAGTTCAGCAGAGCAAACCACCCAAGGAAAGTTCCTAGGCCGGGCCACTCGCCTATGGTTCTAAAGGCGCAAATAGGAGGATACGACATCGGAAGAGTGTTCATGGATGCAGGGAGCGGCATAAACTTAATATATGCTAGAACACTAAAGGCAATGTGCATCTCACTAACGAGTCTGAAGCCAACAGATTGCTCTTTCCACGGAATAGTACCAGGAGCAGCAAATTACCCTTTGGGAAGGATAGAACTCGATGTCTGCTTCGGCAGCAGCGAAAATTATAGAAGAGAGAAGCTGGAGTTCGAAGTCATGGACTGGCCATCGCAATATCATGCAATCCTGGGATGCCCAGCATTTGCAAAATTCATGGCAGTACCACATTACGCATATCTCGCGTTAAAAATTCCAGGGCCCAAAGGAACAATTACGGTACAAGGGAGCTTTGAAGTAGCCAATACATGCGACAGAGAATTCAACAGGATGGCGCAAACTTTCGGCATGACAGCAGAATATGAGAGGTTGAAAGGAGAAACGGATCATAATGTGCTACCCGATGTTGGGCGATCCCTACCAGATAAGGCTTTCGACACAACGCAGGACTCGAAGAAAATCCAGGTCCACCCTATAGATCCAAACAAGACGACATCAATTGCGGTGAACTTGGATCCCGCATAGGAAGGCGCGCTCGTCGAGTTCCTCCGTGAGCGCTGGGAAATTTTCGCCTGGTGTCCATCGGACATGCCAGGGGTTCCCAGGGAACTCGTCGAGCACGCACTTAATGTAGATCCTAAGGCAAAACCAGTCAAGCAACCATTGAGGCGATTTGATGAACCGAAGAGGAAGGCGATAGCGTCAGAATTACACAGGCTAGAAAATGCCGGATTTATCAGAGAAATCAAAACTTCGAGTTGGGTGTCGAACCCAGTCATAATACCCAAGAAGAATACAGACGTACAAAGAGTATGTGTCGACTACACATCTCTCAATAAGCATTGCCCAAAGGATCCCTTCCCTCTACCTCGCATCGATCAGATAATCGATTCCACAGCGGGATGTGCAAGGCTTTCCTTTTTGGACGCGTATTCTGGTTACAATCAGATCAAATTGAAGAAAGAGGATGAAGAAAAAACGGCCTTCATCACACCATACAGAGTATTTTGCTACCAGGTAATGCCGTTCGGCCTAAAAAATGCAGGAGCAACTTATCAACGGATGATGCAAAGCTGCCTTGGGAGCCAAATAGGACGCAATATCCAAGTCTACATTGATGATGTAGTCATCACGACAAGAGAAGAGAAATCCTTAATCGGCGACTTGGCAGAAAACATTCGACAACCTGAACAAGTACAAGCTTAAGTTGAACCCGACAAAGTGTTCCTTCGGAGTGTCAGCAGGGCAACTTTTGGGGTTCTTGGTATCAGCACGAGGAATAGAGGCAAATCCAGAGAAGATTCAAGCAATTCTAACAATGGGGAAACCCACGAAACTCCACGATGTACAGAAGCTAGCAGGACGTGTCGCGGCACTAAGTCGCTTCGTTGCTCGACTAGGGGAGAAGGCGCTTCCTTTTTATGCACTTATGAAGAAGTCAGACGATAAATTTGAGTGGACAGAAGAAGCAGACGCAGCGTTTGCACAGTTGAAAAAAGTGCTCTCCACGCCACCAGTGCTGGTCGCACCAAAAGATAAAGAGCCACTACTATTGTACATCGCCGCAACTCATCAGGTGGTGAGTACAGTTCTAGTAGTCGAAAGAAGTGAAGAAGGAAAAGCTCATGGCGTTCAGAGGCCGGTATATTTCATCAGTGAAGTGCTATCTCCAACCAAACAGAGGTACCCGCACTATCAGAAGTTGGCATACAGTGTCTTCACAACTGCGCGTAAACTACGACAGTATTTTGCGGTGCACCCAATCATAGTGGTCAATGAAGCGCCACTGTCGAATATATTGAACAACCCTCGAGCAACGGGATGTGTCTCTTTGTGGAGAATCGAGTTATCTCCCATGGACATCACGTACGAAAAAAGGAAGGCGATCAAGTCGCAAGTCTTGCCAGACTTTACAGCAGAGTGGCTCGAGTTGCAAAGCACGGGAGCACCGGATTTATCGAGTACTTGGACAATGTACTTCGATGGTTCTAAGAGAGTCCAAGGCGCAGGCGCAGGAGTGGTGTTGATATCACCTCATGGAGACAAATTAAAGTACGTCTTAAGGATGAGCTTCCCGCAGGCCTCCAACAACGAAGCGGAGTATGAGGCCTTGTTGCACGGAATGAAAATGGCTAAAGCATGTGGAGCAACTCGCCTAAAAATATTTGGAGATTCCAACCTTGTTGTTCAGCAAGTTATGAACAGATGTGACACAATCAACGACAACATGATGGCCTACAAAAATTTGTACCATTATCTAGAAGGGACGTTCGATGGATGCGAAGTCTCGCACATAAGCAGGAACAGCAATGAAGAAGCCGACACTTTAGCAAATATCAGGTCACAGTGTTTACCTGTGCCGTCCGGAGTATTTTGGGAGGAAATAGTGGAAAGATCCATTAAAAGTGGAAAAAGTTCGACTACCACAGCAGGCTCGGGGGCTACATCAGAACCAGAGGAGATCATGATGATAGAAGAAACATGGATGCAGCCATATCTCGCGTACATGATAAATAAAAAATTACCAGAAGATGCAGTGGAGGCCAAGAAGATAACTCGAAGATCAAAAGCGTTTGTCGTGTTGGAAGGGAAATTATACAAGAGAAGTATTACCGGCGTTTTACAGCGTTGTGTAACGCCTCAAGAAGGGCAAGCAATATTGAAAGATATACACGGCGGAGTATGCGGCCATCACGCCAGCAGCAGAGCAATAGCGGCGAAAGCTTTTAGAGCGGGATTCTATTGGCTAACAGCCATCGAGGACGCAAAAGATATAGTTCGAAAGTGTGAAGCATGTCAAAGGTTTGCATCCAGGCCGCATGCACCAGCAGCGGAGCTACAAACAATACCATTATCTTGGCCCTTCGCACAATGGGGCCTCGATATGGTGGGAAAATTGCAGAAATCTTGGCCAGGAGGGCATGTCTACATGCTAGTGGCAGTCGATAAATTCACCAAGTGGGTAGAAGCGGCCCCAGTAACAACTCAAGATTCTACAGCAGCAATCAGCTTCATCAAGTCAATAGTTTTCCGTTTTGGTGTACCATATAGCATTATCACAGACAACGGGACAAATTTCACTTCAAAGGAATTCAAGAGTTACTGCGAAGGGTTGGGGATGAAGCTCAAATTCGCATCTGTGGCACACCCGAAGACAAACGGGCAAGTCGAAAAAGCCAATGGCCTAATATATAGTGGAATAAAAAAGAGGCTCTTAGCACCTCTTGAGAAAGCCAAGAGCGCTTGGGTAGAAGAATTGCCCTCCGTTCTTTGGAGTCTAAGAACTACTCCTAACGCAGCAACTCAAGAAACTCCTTTCTTCCTGGTCCATGGCGCCGAAGCCGTGCTTCCAGTCGAAGTGACGCACGAGGCTCCAAGAGTGACAGCGTATGATGAGACAACGTCAACAGAAGCATTGCAAGATGATGTCGATGCATTGGATGAAGCAAGAGACAAAGCATTAGAAAGGGCTACACAATATCAACAAAGCCTACGAAACTACCATAGTAGTCGAGTTCGTCCACGATCCTTCGTGGTGGGAGACCTTGTTTTGTGACTCAGGCAAGACAGCCACGGCAAATTGGAGTCCCCTTGGTGGGACCCTACATCGTCACCAAAGTAATACCAGGAGGAGCATATCGACTACAAGACAAGAAGACTGGGAAGGACGAGAGCAATCCATGGAATGCAGAACAGCTACGACGTTTTTACGCGTAGACTAAGTATAGTTTCAATAAATTCGAGTTCGCCTTCTGAACCCAGAACATGAGGCCACAGGTCGGGTTCTTTGGGTTGAACTCGACGAAAGTTGTAGAATTATTTTTTACTTCTCCGCTCGGGGGCTTCAACCCCCTGGGTCGTACGAAAAGAATTATTATGACAAGTTGGAGGTTTTCTTTCACTATAAGGTTGTCTACACAACCCGAAAATTTGGTTCATAAAAAGAACCCGATATTACCCTTACATTTATTGGTTCGCAAAGAACCCGATATATGGAAAAGCATACCTCAGAACATGACTTGTTCTCATGGTATTAGCAAAGGATGTCGACACAAAGTACGAGTATTTATTACAAATATCATTACAGGAAAGACATTATCAAACGAAATTACATGGATAGCAGATCCTAATAAAAGCGGGCTTCAAGCTTCATACTCCTTCTGGCAAAGAGTGCCATCATAGATCTTCACGTCAAACTTCGACGTACCGATATGGAAGTCGAAGGCCATGAAGAAGCCTTGATGGATGTCATGGTCCTCAGCAAATTGCGCCCAGCCACCTCAGAAGTACTGATCGCCGTCGCCATCATACCACACCTCCACCTCGTAGGGAAGGCCACCGCCAGACTGTTCACGGAGAACCGCCTCTCGCAGTTCGTGGCCATCCATAAACTTCGTAAAATTCAGCGGCAGGCGCTGAATCTCACGGCATTGCGCCATGGCAATACAAAGGAAAGAAAAGATTCGGGGAGGTGCAGCAGGAGCAGCTGGAGCAGCAGGAGGAGGAGCGATTGGACCTGGAGCGACGTTAGTCACTTTGGGTTTGTTCTTACTACCAGGTGGGCGGCCGGGACGGCGCTTTGCCGGAGCATCCAAAGAAGTTCCTGCGGCGGCCGGTGCGGTGTTCTTGTCCTTGCTGTCACGAGGGCGACCTCGACCTCGTGGCGCCGCCGGGGAGCCAAGGTTCAGGCGGGAACCTTCAGCATCTGCCATAAGCACAAGAGAAAAACCTCGGAAAAACACTAGATGGAGAAGAGAAGATGAGGCGGCGGAGGAAGAATCTGATTAGGGTTTTTACCTTTACCAGATGGTGCTTTATTTATAAGCGCGTATTATTGGGCCCTCGTGCTATGGCACAGCCCATAAACATATTTTACAGCAGGAGTTAAATTCTGCGTACAGCAGACGATAATATCAGCGAAGAAAAACAAGAACAGAAGACTATGATCGCACGATATGGACACCTCGACTTGGACTCGGGGGCTCGCCAAATAGTAAGACATCCAGAGAAGAACGAAGAGCTGAACTTTGAGCCTATGCTTGACTACAAGTCGCCAAACATAGCCTCGGGGGCTACTCCCATCGGGAGCGCTGAGCGCGCACCCAATAGAGATGAGATAATCAATATTGAGATGAAGAAGGATAAGCATACAAAACTTCAACTGCGTATTCCACAAAATGAAGAAGTATTACTCCCATCGGGAGCGAGTTTTTTGGTTGTAGAAACCCAAATATTTTCAGTCACAATTTGACTGCGACATAAGATTCTCGAGTTGCGTTATCGCAACGAAACTCGAATGCCGTGACTTGTCACGAAGGTAAGACCCCGGGATCCGTCCTGTGGCCTGGTATACGCACATGGATGCGCTCTGCTGGTATGTATCCGTGTCTACGACGCGAAGAAAATCCTGGTGGACGCACTGGGTACCTTGAGAACCACTGGGATTCATTCTTTATAAGTCCTAAATGAGGCAAAAGAGTGGGTTTGACCGGTATCCCGAATTCAAGTCCAAGGGGATTGAATTTGAAGTAGGTGGCAAGTATCTGTTCCGGCAGTTAACTGACCTCTTGATCCGTCAGATTTGTCAGGCTTGATCATCAAAACCCCTTGCGAGCAGATTATCATGAAACGTAAGTCGAAAGACCAAGTCAAAGATTTGAAGAAAATGAAGAGTTGACCAAGTCGAAGATTTGAAGATTAGAGATTCAACCTGAATCTGCAATTCTGGTAGAATCTCAGGGGCTACTGACAAGGGTATAGTTACTAGAGCCCGTTAGTTGAGTACCCCTGAGGCCCGTTAAGTTAGGCCCAATTGTAATGATAGTCAAATACGAGTTATTACCGTATGTCGATATTTGTAATTTGTATTGAACCCGACCCGATCCTCGAGACCTGGCCACCTATATATAGGGGCCAGGAGGGGACGGTGTGGGACAGATTGAAAGCAAGCCAGGTTGAACACCCAAGTTTACTTTCGATACACACCTATTTCGACTAACTTTACCTTCGAGTTCATCTGACGCCCTATCTCCCCGATCCTAAGTCCTTCATCTAGGGCATTTGTCGAGTTAACCCTCGTCAATAAGCCTCCCCATGGCTACTATCTCTAAATTCCCACGACAATTACCCACCTCCTACTGCTTGTATCCCCTGTGTAGCTACCTAAATTAGTGAATTCTGGTGTGGTGGAGTGAATTAAAAAGTAGGTACAAAACAATCGTCGTGCCAATTTTGTTGGTCAGGACGACGTGCTGAGCGCCGGTGCTCTAGGCCAGGTATATATTTGTTGCTATCTTCGGAAATGGTTTTGCATAACTTTAGGATCTTGATGACCCCTTTGTATCCATGAAGCATAATTATTTTCTAATTGTAGATTGGTACAATGGGGCTGCGGAATCGCACGCCTCCTCCTTGATTATATTGCGCATATATATAGACAATTACAAGAGGGGTTAACTTGGGATACAAATTTTACAAACCGCTAGGGTTAAGCAATATTTAACTAGTCATCCTTGATTAGGACTCTCCAACACGCCCCCTCAGTCTGAGCGAGGTGGCGGAGCAACGTGAAGACTGGACCGAAAATCAACAAAGAGTACATGCGATGGACCATTGGTAAAGATATAAGTATATTGTGATGTAGATGGAACACATAACACACGAACAGCGCCTAGAGCAACCTTCTCGTGGATGAAATGGATATCAAGCTCGATATGTTTAGTCCAGTGGTGCTGAACTAGGTTATGAGCATGGTAGATTGCACTGACGTTATCAAAAAACACCACGGCGGTCGTGGTCACTGGGCGATGGAGTTCCTATAACAACTGACGAGCCCAGCAGGACTCAGTCACAGCAGTAGTGACATCACAATACTCTATTTCAGCACTGGAGCAAGACACACTATTCTGACAACGAGAAGACCAGAAGATCATATTGTCACCAAAAAACATGCAAAACCCAAAAGTGGAGCGTCTGGTGTCTGGGCATCCAACCCAGTCGACATCTTAGTAGGCAATGAGGTTGTGTGAAGTGGAAGAGTGAGACCAAAATCAAGTGTGCCCTTGAGATAGCGAAGAATTCTTTTGATGAGAAGAAGATGTGGCTCACGGGGATCATGCATATGAAGACACATCTGCTGAACGGCACAAGCAAGGTCGGGGCGGGTTAAGGTGGCGTACTTAAAAGCACCGGCAAGACTATGATAAAGAGCAGGATCAGAAACTGGAGGACCAGAGTGGTTGGAAAGTTTAGGTTTAGAGTCAATGTGTGTGGTGGATGGGTTACAATCACTCATTCCGTCTTGGGAAAATCTCAAGAAAGTATTGACATTGAGATAGATGGAGAGTGGTAGGTGTGCGAGAGAGAGAGATGCCCAAGAAATGATGAAGGGGACCAAGATCCTTCATTGCAAACTCAGCCAAAAATAAGGTTATGATGGAGTGAAGAACAGTTTGAGAAGAGGCTATGAGAATAATGTCATCAACATATAAAAGGAGATAGGCAGTGGATGTTTTGGTATGAAGAATGAAAAGAGAGGGATCAGACTTAGACTCAGTGAAGCCGATGGTGCTGGCATATGTGGCGAAACATTGAAACCCCACCCGGGGCGCTTGCTTTATACCATATAAGGATTTGTGGAGACGACAAACATAGTCAGGATGACAAGGATCAATGAATGCAGAGGGTTGTTTACTATAGACAATCTCATCAAGATATCCATGGAGAAAAGCATTTTTTATGTCAAGTTGATGAATGGGCCAGATGGAGAAGAGAGCCAAAGAAACAACTAGACAGATGGTGGCATTTTTGATAACTGGGCTAAAAGTCTCATCATAGTCGATGCCTGGATGCTGAGAAAACCCACGAACGACCCAACAAGCTTTGTGCTGCGCCAAGGAACCATCAGAGTTTTACTTGTGGTGAAAAATCCACTTTCTGGTGACTATATTAGTAGCGGGGGAGGAGCAACAAGTGACCAAGTGTTATTTTGAGTAAGAGCATCAAACTCTTCCAGCATAGCACCACGCCAGGATGGATTGCGAAGAGCAGTGAGATAATTATGGGGAAGTGGTGAAGAGACAATGGCGGATAAATTTAGACATTCAAGGGGTCCCGGCTTATGCCCTGTGGTAGACCGCTGGTTGAGCGGATATGGTCGGGGAAGGAGGTGGCGCTGCCGCGGCAGAGGAAGATGAATAAGAGGCTGCTATGGCAGGAGAAGATGCTGTCGCGGCAGAAAAATGGGTGAAACTGCTGTCGCGGCAGAAGTGCTAGTGGGCGCGGCAGGAGACAGTGTTACTGTGGCAGGAGTTCTTGCGGGCACGGTAGGAGGGATGGTAGTGCTAGGGGAGTTGCGAAGAAGAAAAAGGTATGGGTCAGGGCCGGTGGGTGTCGACTCGGAGCTGGGTGGAGATGGTGCAGGTTGAGACGGTGGGATGTATGGGAAGGTGGATTCGTCAAAGATGACGTGGCATGATATAATAATGCGACCTGTGTCAATATCAAGGCAATGATAGCCTTTGTGATGAGGAGGTAGCCAAGAAAGAGGCATCAAACGGAGTGGGGAGAAAGTTTATGAGGGAAAGTGGAGGATGTGTTAGGTTAGCATAGACAGCCGAAAACCCGTAGTAGGCTGGAGAGACCCCGAACAAGGTGATGTAAGGGATGGAGAATTGTGCCGCTGGCATGGGTCGTATGTTTAGGTAGGTGGTAGTGTAGAGTGCTTTAGCCCAATAGAAGGGTGGTAGAGATGCTTGAATGAGCAGGGTGCGAATAACATCATTGGTTGTGCGGATGGCACGTTCGGCCTTGCCGTTTTGTTGGGAAGTATGGGGACACGAACAACGTAAGAGAACACCGTTGGTAGAACAAAAGGTGTCTAGATGTGTGTTTACAAATTCTCCGCCATTGTCGCATTGAATAGACAAAATGGGTAGGTCAAACTGTGTCTGAGCGAAAGCATGAAAAGTGACCAAGGTGGCCTAAACATCAGATTTTCTGTGGAGTGGAAAAGTCCAGAAGAAGTGAGAAAAATCATCCACAATAATAAGATAATAACGTATGTACCCAGAAGACCTAGGAACAGGAGATGTCCAAAGATCACAATGTAATAACTGAAATGGCTTAGTGGTATAAGTTCTGGAATCATAAAAAGGTAGCTTAACATGTTTTCCTAATTGATAGGCATGACAAAGTGACAGCCCATATTTATTTGTGGAGATAAGCTCAGACTGATGAAGACACGACATGGTGTGGTGTCCGGGATGACCAAGGCGATGATGCCAAAGCGAGGACGAGGCGTTGTGGAGGTGGGCTTCAGCTGGAGTGGATCGGCAGACGGTGTAGAGAGGCCCGGAGCTATTGCATCAAAGGATCACGGTCCTGGAAGGTAGAGCCTTGACAGAAAAGCCAAAGGGATCAAATTCTATAGTGCAGAAATTATTAGTGGTGAATTGTCTAATAGAAATCAGGTTTTCAATAATGTGAGGAACTATAAGAATGTTAGAGAGAGAGAGGTTGAGAGGAGGTGGGAATATGAGTAGAGCCGATGTGTGTAACGGGGATGGATTGGCCGTTGCCGACCATAATAAATTGAGAGGAGGGATGAGCAGAAGAAATAATACCGTGATCAGATGCCATGTGGGATGATGCGGCAGAGTCCATGACCCACTTAGTGTTCCCGAGGAGATGCAGGTTGTTCAGTGCAATCAGAAGAGCCGGGTCAATGTACTGGTGTTGTCTGTGGGGCTGCTGATAGCCGCCGTGCTTCTGGGGGCCGCCATGCTACTGATAGCCGCCGTGCTGCTGTTGGTGCCGTGGTAGACAGAGCTAGAGGGTGAAGAGGGCATGGTGAGCTGCTGAGTGTTGGGACCTAGGCCAAAGGCGGCGTAGGCCTGCGAGGGAGGGGCATCGGGGTAGGGACCGAGGATGTCAGGGTTGCGCCACGGCTGGGGCTGCCAGGGTGTCGGGGCAGGCTGGTGCTGAAGTTGGGCGCGTGTCGGAAGCCCATTCCAAGGATTGAACATCCAGGGTTCGAAGCGACCATGACCGCGTCCGCCATGCCCCTGGCCTCGGGTGTTGTTGAAGAAGCCCCGGCCGACCCCGACAAGGTTGAAGGAGCCGGGAGGATGGGCATCACCAAACTAGCGGCCACGACCACCCTGATACATCTAAAACGTATCTATAATTTTTGATGCTTCATGCTTGTTTATACACCATTTTCTTTGTGTTTTGTTATACTTCGTGGAATTTTTATGCATTTTCCGGAACTAACCTATTAACAAGATGCCACAGTGCCAGTTCCCTATTTTCTGCTGTTTTTGTGTTTCAGAAAAGTTACACAGGAAATATTCTCGGAATTGGACAAAACAAAATCCGAACCTCCTATTTTTACCGAAGCTTCGCGAAGACCAAAGATGAGACGGAGGGGGGCCAGGAGCTAGGCTCACCACAGGGGGGTGTGGCCCAGCCCCTGGCCGCACCACCCCATGGTGCTGGCCCCACCTCTGACGATGCCCTTTCGCCTATAAAGTCCCCTCGATGGGTAAAACCTAAGGGACGGATCGCTTTTCCTCGAAACATACCGCAAGCCGCCGCCGTCATCGAAACGAGATCAGCAGGATCCAGGAGCTCTTCCCGGCACCCTGTCGGAGAGGGGAATCCCTGCTGGAGGCCTTCTCCACCACCTTGGTCGCCTCCGGAGTGATGTGTGAGTAGTCTACCTTAGACTACGGGTCAATAGCAGTAGCTAGACGGTTGTCTTCTCCACCATGTGCTTCATGTTTAGATCTTGTGAGCTGCCCTACATGATCAAGATCATCTTTATGTAATCATACATGTTGTGTTTGTTGGGATCCGATGAGTATTGGTACTATGTTAAGTTGATGTGCTGAATCATATATCTTATGTTATCTCTATGTTGTTTATGATCTTGCATGCTTTCCGTTGCTAGTAGATATCTTGGCCGAGTAGATGCTAGTGACTCCAAGAGGGAGTATTTATGCTCGATAGTTGGGTTCATGCCTCTATTTAATCTGGGGGAGTGACAAAAACCTCTGAGGTTGTAGATGTGCTGTTGCCACTAGGGGGAAACAATATTCTTGTGTCCAAGGACATTTGCTTTGTTTACTTTATGCACTTTGCTTAATGCAGTTATCCGTTGTTCACAACTTAATACTCAAGGGGTACTCAGACGACTCCCCGCGAGTGAATTATTAGTCACAGATGCAGTTAGATTACGGTCTATGTATTTTGTCGTAATGCCCAGAGTGAATCTCATAGTGATCCTCATGACATATGTACATTATCTTTACTCTATCAATTGCCCAACTGTAATTTTTTACCCAGCATGTTGTTATTTATCTTATGGAGAGACACCACTAGTGAACTGTGGACCCCGGTCCAATTTCCTTTACATTGCTATACCGTTTTACTTTACTTGCACTATTTACTTTCTTGCATACTATTATCCTTTTTACCACTCGATACGCTCAATCCTTTGTTTACAGCAAACCGGTGAGATTGACAACCTCATCGTAAGTTGGGAGCAAAGTTCTTGGTTGTGTTGTGTGCAGGTTTCACATTTCTGCTAGATGAAGACACACCGACAATATTCCTGGCGCCATTGTGTGGAGTGTCGTGAAGCTAGCAAGCATCACCTTCTGAAGTTTGGCTTTCTCCTACTGGTACGATAAACCTTGGTTTCACAACTGAGGGAAGACTTGCTACTGTGCTCATCATACCTTCCTCTTGGGGTTCCAAACGTGCTGTACTTACGCGCCATCAAGCAAAGTTTTCTGGCGCCGTTACCGAGGAGGAAGGAGACTTCTGCAAGGGGAGTCTCTTAGGCACAATCTTTTACTTTGTTTTTGTTTTGCTTTATTTTATTTTTTCTTGCATCTTTTTATCAAAAAATACAAAAAAACAGTTCCTTTGATAGATTGCATTCCGTTACATTTACCTTTAAGTTCATCATGTTGTTCGCTAAGTATGTTTTGGAGGACCTTACAATAGGTAGTGGTTCTATTATTGGGAAAGGTAACATGGAGTTCTTTAATCATATTAGTATGCATAAGGATGTTGAGGATAGATCTTTGGCTGAGCTAGCTCCTTGTTATGAAGTTGCTGCTGCTTATTTAGTTCACATGTTGGAGGCTAGGTTTGTTAACCTTAATCCTTTTATACAACAAATGTTTCTTAAGCTTCATGATATCAAAGACTCCGAAAAGAAAGATTTTATTTTGGAGACTTTGCGTAGAGAATTTAGCGATGTTGCTATTGAAGCTAGGAAAGTTTTTGAACATTTTAATATGCTTGGCTCGCCTGTTAATGTTGTTGTTACAACCAAAGAAGATATAAAAGTACCAATTCCTTGCAAACTTGTAGAACTGCATGAAGCTTTGGAAAAAAATTGATTGGATTTGTCCTGAAAACCCTTTCGATGAAAGTAGTGAACCAAAGAGTGTTCATAAGGGATCTTCAAAAACTCATTTGGACACAATTCAATTTATTGTTGAAAAGACTTCTGTAATTGATCTTAATGCCTCATTTGATAATACTTGATTTGCACTTTCTGCGCCTAGCTCAAAGGCGTTAAAGAAAAGCACTCTTGGGAGTAACCCAATGTTTTATTTTCAGTAATATTTCTTTTATTTGAGTCTTGGAAGTTATTACGGCTGTAATGACCGCTCCTTATCATTTTTATTTCGTTTTTGCGCCAAGATGAACCTCTAATTTGAGGGAGGTAAGATTTGGGAAAGTTGTTGTCCTGAAACAGATTTCTGCGCTGCACCATAAAAATTCGAGAAAATTCTCAGGATTTCTTTTTTATCTGAAATTTCTTGTGCATATGCCCCCGGTTATATCCAAACTTTCATTAGTTTTGCACTTTTCGATTTGAGCAACAGAAGGTCCTCAAAAAATTCAACCTTTGACAGTTGTTCTGTTTTGACAGATTTCTGCCACTATTTGTGTTTGCCTCTCGATCGTTTTCTTTTTTAGTTCTTTTGATCACGAAACTTTTGAGGAAGTTGCTACAGTAGTATATGTTTTATATGTGGTGATTTTGAGTTTGAAAATGAACCAAAAAGGGTTGATTCACTATTATGTTTATGCTAACGTTGCTAATAGAATTGTGTGAAGTTTTGTATGAAGGAAGTTTTCAAGTGTAGGGATTGGAGAATGATGAGATGAGATGAAGTATGGACAAAGGCTCAAGCTTGGGGATGCCCATTTCACCCCAAGAAATATCCAAGAGGTACAAGCGTCAAAGCTTGGGGATGCCCCCGAGGCACCCCTTCTTCATCGGCAAGAATCAAGTCACCTTTCAACACACTATATTTTTATTGCTTCATATTCTATGCGTTTTTCTTGGAGCATCTTTACTTTTGCTTTATGTTTTTTTTGTTTTGTTTGCTGCAATAAATGGTTGGACCCCAAAAAATTTCTTTTGGAGGAGATATACTTCGTTTTTCATTGCCAAGAACACTCTAGTTTTTACTCTTATCGTTCAACTAGTGTTCTCTTTTTCTAGAACTGCGTTTGGCTTTCGTTTTTCGCCTTGATTTTTGTTCAGATCTTGTTATATCTTTGCATAAAGGTGTATTTAGACCACTGGTCTATGTTGGTTTTCATCACAAGAGTTGTCTCAAAAAGGTTTGAATGGTGTTGGAAAAGAGAAAAGGTTTCATGCAAAAAAGTGGTACAAAAAGGAGCTTGTTTAGACTGCGGCTTAGACTTTTTCATGCCATGCTTGATGTCGTTTTAATAGTATGCTTAGTAGTTTTTTTTTGTAGCATGAATTATCTCAAATGACTGAGATTGCTCAATGAGCCTTTCAAAAAAAATCATGCGTTGTTTTTATTATATGGAAGCATTTATTTGGTTTTCTCCTTGATGCTTTATTTGGGTTGACTTGGCGCATGCTTACAACATGTTTGACTCTTACAAAGTCGCCATAAGCTATTATGATCATTTGGTTTTTGACTTGTGATGCCATTTTATGCTTTTTTTAATGATGTTTTGTCTCTATGCATGATTATGGCCGTTATTGCTCTCTTAGTTGGTCGCTCCCAGTCTTTTGCTAGCCCTCATTTTGTACTGAGTATGAGCTCTACTCGTGCATCCAACTCCCAATAACCAAGTTATTCCAATGTATCCACTATAAATTCCTATGCATGGTATTTGCAATTTATTCCAAGTAAATTTTCATGTGCTACCTTTCAAAAAAACCTTCAAAATACTTCTCATTTTGCGACACTGTTTTCAGCTCATGGGGACGTAGTGGTCGGATTTGCTATCTTCCATACTGTTTTATTCCAAAAAGAAAAAAGGAGAAAAAGAAAAGAAAAAAAGGCACTCCTCCATGGTATGTGAATATTGGTGGGCACCGATGGAATCGGTTAGCCATGGTTTTTGAAAGGTAACAGGTGGGGTGGAGTGCCAAGCCTTACAAAAGAGCACCAAAGTGCCAATCTCTCTCTCAAAAACTTGCTCATTTTTGTATGGAAGATAGTAAGAACCCCATTTCTAGTCGTTGACAAAGACAACCACCTCTCAAAACCAATTTTTATCTCTCTGTTTTATAAATGAAAAGCTCTAGCACATGTTTAATCACTACTTCCCTCTGCGAAGGGCCTTTCTTTTACTATTATGTTGAGTCACCACCTTCTACCTTTATGCATTGTCTAAGAGAGCATAGTTGCCATTCTGAGTTTAATGTGCATCATCCCAAAGTTTATCATTGATTGATTCATGACTATGGTTTCACTTGTTCTTAAATTATTTGTATCTAGTCGCCCTTTTAAACTTGAAGGTGTTCTATGCATTTATGTTTTGCTATTCCATGAAGGACAAGCTGAAAACCATTTGCTATGTTTTTCCATATGATTTGAACACACGTTTGACTTTCATTCTTTCATTATTCATGATCTTTTGTTTGTGTTTCTTTTCATGTTATAACATAGTTGCTAAGTTTTTATTGTCAAGATTATGTCTCTTATGCCCATGTTTTAAGTTCTTTGATCCCAGCACTCAATGCTTTACATAGATGATCAAGATCGTGATGATGCATGTCACCTCAAAAATTATTCTTTTTTATCACTACCTACTCGAGGACGAGCAGGAGTTAAGCTTGGGGATGCTTGATACGTCTCAAACGTATCTATAATTTTTGATGCTCCATGCTTGTTTATACACCATTTGCTTTGTGTTTTGTTACACTTCGTGGCGTTTTTATGCATTTTCCAGAACTAACCTATTAACAAGATGCCACAGTGCCAGTTCCCTGTTTTCTGCTGTTTTTGTGTTTCAGAAAAGTTACGCAGGAAATATTCTGTGAATTGGACGAAACAAAAGCCGAACCTCGTATTTTTACCGAAGCTTCATGAAGACCGAAGATGAGATGTGTGGGGACCCCGGATTACCCATCCGGAATACCCAATATGCATACAATTCATGATCCCATGATCAGTGTGTCGTGAATCCATATATCCGAGTTGATAACAGAATTATATCATCCATTACATTAACGAATAATAAACTTACAACTGGTCACATGACCAAGCTCAATAATGCCACGCGGGGCAAGTTTCCAACTAAGCAGCGGATACCAAGCAGCGTTGATGACCCACGTTATGCCTACTACCCTACAGGCAACTGACTGGGAGACGTTCCTAGTTCGCACCGGCATCGTCGTAACCATCGACACCATCCTCGTAGTCTTCTTCATAGTCTGACCAAGTTAATAGCCAGGGACAAAGCCATGAGTATATTTTGAATTGTACTCGTAAACCATCTAAGAGGAAAGTATTGACATGCTATTTGGCTGTAGCAAGAATAGGCTCTAGTCTAGTTTGTTCTATACTAACAAGTTTCTCTTGTCGATATAGCATGTCTTACGACATCTCTATATCTTTGTTGAAAAACATTTATAAAACAATTTTAGTAAAATCTCTAGGAAGGGGGAAACCCTTTTTTATTTCAAAACCCAGGTCAATCAAACATGACCATCTCCATTCATAAAACCAGGTCAATCACACATGACCATCCCCATTTCCTCGGTAGTACCCTACAAGTACTCCGAACCATACCCGTGCCACGGCAGTACCCTCCGAGTACTCCGTCTGGCACATTTCTCCATTTTTCCGAAAACCACTTTTAAAACCAAAACCGACACAGGATAAGTATGGCCATTCCAACCGTCCATGACCGAGGACTCGGCTATTCGAATAGATATACACTCTGCAGAGGTTGTACTCTTTACCCACAATCATCCGGATACTCATCGTGTGGGCATTTTCCCCGCATAACATCATATGCCACGACATGCACCCGATCAAAGCCTTTCGCTTATCTGCCTTAGTATGGGAATCTACTCTATGGAGTATGTACCTCCCCGGCACACCCTGACAGTCTACCTCCATGTTCGAGCGTAACTCCAGTGCCACGTCAGGAGACCCATAGTGTCTTTCGGCCGGATAAATCCCTCACTGGATCCCGATTTACTATTGCCCTTATACTTGCAGCAATCCGGATTCTGGGGTACGTACCGGGTACCCTTATATAGTTATGAGACTCCCGTACTAAAATAAACAAACTACGAGCTAAGCCCCGTCCCATACCAGGGTAATCGTGGTTGCACGGGTTAATTGGTCTGGCGAACACTTATACACAATGCCCTCTTTCATAAATCCTCCTCCTCCTTTTCTCCATTTTCCAGAACACATTTTCCTAAAATCACTTCAGTGGAATAGAGCACTATTCCAAGGTTTTCGAAATCATTTTTTTTCAAAGTCCCATTTTGAGTGTTCCCAACCTAGAGTTTTTGCTCCACCACAAAGTTTTCCAAAGGCTATGATGCTAACCATCACACCACTAATTTTGGGGAAATAAGTAGGTGTCAAGATAGGGGTCATCCATGAGGATGATATCATCTGACTTGCAGAGCCAAGTCGCCAACAATTGCTACTTAGGGCAATAGCAACATAAAACAATGCATCTTCATAAACAGTAATAAATTATGCAATAAGTAAACTGGGATCAGATATGCAACAAGTTTAGATGGCTTGCCTTGGTTAGCTTGTCCCTGGTCTTCTTCCTGGTACTCGAACACTTCTCCCTCCTCGGTACACTCGGCGTCATTCGAATCTAGCACCGATAAATAATAACGATATAAGTATACAAGCACAAACAAGCCACATACACATCATAACGATAGTTAATTTTCTATGAATTTCCTAATGAAAACAGTGGCTGTTTAAGAAAATAAAACCTAAGATATTCCCTGTTTATCATAAAAAATCTGCGAACAAGGGATATGCAAGAAATCATAGTACATGATCATTGAAAATTGGAATCATGCAATTATCACTTATATAAAATGATTTTTGATTTAAACAAGCCACACAAGGACATGTAGCATTTCAATTTCTATACTAAATAAAATCATCACAGAGACATCACTCCAGTGGAATACGCCAGTACAAACACTCATCAAACAATTAAAATTGGGTTTGCTCAATTTTGTTCCTTATAATCGCAGATTTGGATTTTTGAATCAAAAGTGGTCAGATCTATCAAAATAAATTCCAAAAAAATTCTATAAGGGTTTAGTGGTCATGGGGTCAGTACCATTAGATACATATGTTAACAAGGTATCCGGAGAAATTTGAATCAAGTCATTTGAGTTCATATTTATTTTTCTACGAATTTTTGAATTTTCTAGATCTAATCAAATGTTTGGCAGGTAATCCAAAAAAAAGTATAGCGGGCTGCATGCAACCGGTCTGGGCCGAATGCCCAAACGGCACCGAGCCAGCCCATTATTGCATGCACCAGTTAACGACCGAGGGTGACTCGTCGTTGCCAAGAACGAGCAGAGCTCGGGCCCTGGACAACGGAGGAGGTTAGGGAGCTCACCGCGGGGAGTAGAGGGCGGCGGAGGCGACATGGAGGACGATGTGGAGGCGTGCGGATAGGGCGGCGGCTCAGCTCGCTCGCGCTAGCGGGGGTCCAGGGCGTTGACGTGGACGACGGCAAGCACCACGGCGGGACAGGGATCGGCAGCGATGGGGCGCAACGACGACGAACTCCATGCGGCTTCTGGAAAGAGTAAGGGAATGGGTTAGGACAAACTCATTCGGAGAAAAGGAATCAAACAGCGGGGAACGGCAGAGGGTGATGGTGTCGAGCTCCAGGCCTCCAGCTGCACCGTCTCGGACGGAATCCTCGGAACGGGTCGAGCTCACCCTCGAGGAGAAGGAGCGAGACAGCACCCTGGTGTTTTGGGTGGCCTAGGAGATGTGTGTGGGAGAGCGAGGCGAGTGGGGGAGCTGTGTTGCGGCTTGGATGTGCTTTTGAGCAGCCTGGACGGCGGTGCACAGTGGATGCGGGGCACGGCTCGAGTTCCACGCGTGCACGAAAGTGATTGAGCAGAAAAGCGATGGAAACGTGCAAGGTATGGAGTGTAGAGCTCAGTGAAAGCCACAGCTATTCCAGGCGTGGGCTGAGACGATTAGAACGAGGTAGGGTTGCCGAGCGTCCCTAGGTGTTCGATGGACTTTGCGATGCGGTGGGTGCACAAGGGTAGTATATGAGTAGGCTGTAGAAGTCCTGGTATGATGCCTTAATCTTCCATACGGTGGCGCAGCCTTTGGTGCACCCAAAGTTTTGGAACGGATCGGCACTCAAGGAGCGTGGTGATCACGTAATGGCGTGCACTGCAGGGATGGCGTGGAGCTGTGATTCGCCTCGGGAGCGTGTGGGGTGCAGAGAGAGGTGACAGAGGAGCCTTCTGGCGCGACCACGCGAGCAGGAGTGGTCACGTCCATGCTGACCAACAAATGGGTGCCCACCGGAGGGAGAAGAAGGAAGGAGGGAGGAGAGTGGCGTCCATGGCCAACCATTGGGTGATGGGGACGGTGCTCCTGCATCTAAAGCACGCAGTTGCAAGGTTTGGAAGCTAGCTGCAGTCGCTATCCGCGTCGAAGGCCAATGGTCTGATGCGCACATCAGGTGTTTGATTAAATGCAGCAAGAAAAGGGGTGACCGTGCTGTGCCAGGGGTAGACATACTCGTGCGTGACTGGGTGCAGTGTGGTGGTGGTGCTCTGTTGTGCACGCGAGAGAGAGCAAAACGGACCGAGTTGTAGCGTGGGGGTGGAGAGTGAGCAGCGCGCCCATGCCGATGTTGCCACCATCGGTTGAGGGTGCGCGGGCGTGAGCGTGTAGGCTAGGGTGCTCGATCTCGAGAAGGAGGATGTCAGTAAGGCGCGCAGGAGTGTGCTGGGTTCGTAGGGTCAACTGGCAGCGACCTAGGGCAGAGAGATGAGAGGAGAGAGTGTGCCAAACCTTGCACAAAATTTGGTCTCGGGTGACATCTCCCTCTCCAAGAACAAGCCACCAAGGATGGCACTGTAGTAGTGCTGGCTGTCCACGCAAAGGAGAAAGGGGGGTGGAGAGGTTAGGGTTGTGGCCTGGTTTTGATTAAAGGGCAAATGAGTGAGGAAGATTGAAATAGAGAGAATTGCATGCAACGACTCCAATTGCATGCAACAAACATGATTTGATGGCTTGATGGATTAGTGAAGGTAATAATAATATGTAGGGTGCAACCCTACAATATTGGAGAAATTTTAAAGCGGATTTTATCACATATTTGTTTTTAAACAAAAACTTAATTAAAGTCAAACAATATTACACAAGGTCAATTCTTCACACAAAGCCAAACATTAGCAACCAATCAAACATCATCAGAAACAATGGTTGAGCAAGTGTGCATGATGATCATGCCATGAAGAAGTTTGAAAAGGGTTTCAAACAAGGGAGTAAGGCTTTTTAAGTAATTTCAGAAACTAATGGAGACATAAACATCTCCTTTACCAAGTTTTCTCAAAGGGTGTTTGAAATCCTTTTATAAATGCCAATAAAATTTTAGTTTGTAAAATAGTGGGATCAGACCACTTTGTATGTCCCTATAGTTTTATAAATACAAACCCTTGGTAAAGCTTTTATTTTAGAATAGGTCTTGGCTCCTGTTTTGGAAAATAAAACATTTTTAAAATAAAGGAGGTGCCAAGTTACTTTGTTTTGGAGAAAAAGGGCTAGAAGTACGAGTGAGGGCATGATCACAAGAACACAAGGATTGTGTTGGTCCACAAACTAATTCATCAATCCACACTCTTGCAAACGAGATTTTTCACAAAAATAAAACTAGGCAAACATACTGGAAACTCTATTTTATTTATCTAGTTGCGAAAAAAAGTTTTTGTTGGCCCTCATTTTTGTAATACCAAACTCTGCTTAAACAGGGTTACAGAAAGTGGGGTGTTACAAGATGGAGGGGGGGCCAGGAGCCAGGCTCACCACAGGGGGGCGCGGCCCAGCCCTTGGCTGCACCACCCCATGGTGAGGCCAGCTGGCCCCACCTCTAACGATGCCCTTTCGCCTATAAAGTCCCCTCGACGGGAAAAAACCTAAGGGACGGATCACTTTTCCTCGAAACATACCGCAAGCCGCCGCCATCGTCGAAACGAGATTGGGAGGATCTATGAGCTCTTCCCCGCACCCTGCCGGAGGCCTTCTCCACCACTATGGTCGCCTTTGGAGGGATATGTGAGTAGTTTACCTTGGACTACGGGTCCATAGCAGTAGCTAGATGGTTGTCTTCTCCACCATGTGCTTCATGTTTAGATCTTGTGAGCTGCCCTACATGATCAAGATCATCTTTATGTAATCATACGTGTTGTGTTTGTTGGGATCCGATGAGTATTGGTCATATATCTTATGTTATCTCTATGTTGTTTATGATCTTGCATGCTTTCCGTTGCTAGTAGATATCTTGGCTGAGTAGATGCTAGTGACTCCAAGAGGGAGTATTTATGCTCGATAGTTGGGTTCATGCCTCTATTTAATCTAGGGAGTGACAGAAACCTCTAAGGTTGTAGATGTGTTGTTGCCACTAGGGGGAAAACAACATTCTTGTGTCCAAGGACATTTGCTTTGTTACTTTACGCACTTTGCTTAATGCAGTTATCCATTGTGCGCAACTTAATACTCAAGGGGTACTCGGATGACTCCCTGCGAGTGGATTATTAGTCATATATGCAGTTGGATTACGGTCTATGTATTTTGTCGTAATGCCCAGAGTGAATCTCATAGTGATCCTCATGACATATATACATTATCTTTACTCTATCAATTGTCCAACTGTAATTTGTTTACCCAGCATGTTGTTATTTATCTTATGGAGAGACACCACTAGTGAACTGTGGACCCCGGTCCAATTTCCTTTACATTGCTATACTGTTTTACTTTACTTGCATTGTTTACTTTCTTGCATACTGTTATCCTTTTTACCACTCGATACGCTCAATCCTTTGTTTACAGCAAACCGGTGAGATTGACAACCTCATCGTAAGTTGGGAGCAAAGTTCTTGGTTGTGTTGTGTGCTGGTTTCATGTTGCTGCTAGGTGAAGACACACCAACAATATTCCTGGCGCCATTGTCCGGAGTGTCGCGAAGCTAGCAAGCATCACCTTCCGAAGTTTGGCTTTCTCCTACTGGTTCAATAAACCTTTTGGTTTCATAACTGAGGGAAGACTTGCTACTGTGCTCATCGTACCTTCCTCTTGGGGTTCCCAATGGGCTGCACTTACACGCCATCACACCCCCGCCGAATGGAGGCCGTTCACCACCAGCGCTGGGCAGGATGATGTTCCCGCAGGCCCAGAGCGCGGTGGCAGCATCGGTCTTGTGTTGGGACTCCTCAAGGACGAGAGCTGGTCGTGTCTGAAGGAAGGTCGGGATGGGAACCTGGTAGGGAAAAAAAGACCAGAGGTGGGAGTACTGCTTGTTGAGGCTGCGAAGAACGGTGAGCACAAGAGTGTTGTCGGTGATCGGCTGGCCGACATCAGCAAGGGCGTCGGCCAAGGACTTGAGCTTGGCGCAGTACTCATGCACGGTCATGTCACCTTGGGGAGTGTTGCGGAACTCGACATCGAGGGCGAGGGCGTGACTCTCCTTGTTGTCATGGAAAAGGTTGTCGATGGCGGTCCAGACCTGCCGGGGGGATGCGCCGAGAGACATGATCATCCTGAAGAGCTCGAGGGAGATGGAGCCGTAGATCCAGTTGAGGACGGTGAAGTCGACACATCCCCACACCGAGGAGGGGAGGTATCAGAGGGGCCAGTGTCGGTGCCCTGCACATGGGCGGTGAGACCATAGCGGCCGAGGGCGATGAGAAAAAGTTCACGCCATTGCGTGTAGTTGGAGTCCTTGTGGTCAAGGGTGATGGGGACGTAGGTTTTGATGGAGTGGACGAAGGTGGATGGAGCGGGAGGGTTGTTGTCGGTGGGAGCAACGGTGTCTTTTGCTTTGTCAACAGAGAGATGGGCGAGCTCTTGCTCGCGAGAGGCGAGGGCTTCCTCGCACTGCCTGAGGTCAGCCTCGAGGGCTTTGATTTCGTCGGGCGTCATGGCAAAAGAGGAGGGTTAGCGGTGGTGGAAATCCGAGGAGGAGGCTAGGGTTTAGGTGTTTAGGGTTTCTAGAGAAGAGGGCCGATCGGCCTCTGATACCATGTAGATGGTACAATGGGGCTGTGGAATCGCACGCCTCCTCCTTGATTATATTGCATATATATAGACAATTACAAGAGGGGTTAACTTGGGATACAAGTTTTACAAACCACTAGAGTTAAGCAATCTTTAGTTAATCGTCTGATACGTCTCCAACGTATCTATAATTTTTGATGCTCCATGCTTGTTTTTACACCATTTGCCCAATGTTTCGTTACACTTCGTGGCACTTTTATGCATTTTCTGGAACTAACCTATTAACAAGTTGCCACAGTGCCAGTTCCCTGTTTTCTGCTGTTTTTGTGTTTCAGAAGTGATACACAGGAAATATCTTCGGAATTGGACAAAACAAGTTCCTGAAATCTTATTTTACCCGGAAGCTTCCAGAGATCCGAAGGAGAGTAGGAGAGGGGCCACCAGGGCCCCACATGCATGGCTGGCGTGGCCCAGGCCCTGGCCGCGCCGCCATGGTGTGAGGGGGCCTGGGGCCACCTCTGACATTGCCCCTTCGCCTATAAAGACCCCCCGACGGAAAAAACCTAAACACCCGATCACTTTTCCAGAACACATCGCGATCTGCCGCCGCCGTCGACCCGAAGATCGGGAGGGTCCAGAAGCTCTTCCCGGCACCCTGCCGGAGAGGGGAATCGCCACCGAAGGTCTTCTTCATCGCCATGCTTGCCTCCGGAGCGATGAGTGAGTAGTCTACCTTGGACTATGGGTCCATAGCAGTAGCTAGATGGTTGTCTTCTCCACCATGTGCTTCATGTTTAGATCTCATGAGCTGCCCTACATGATTGAGATCACCGTTATGTAATTCTACATGTTTGGTTTGTTGGGATCCGATGAATATTGGTGTTATGATTGAGTTGCTGTACTGAAATATATCTTTTGTTATCTCTATGTTGTTTATGATCTTGCATGCTCTCCGTTGTTAGTAGCTATCTTGGCCGAGTAGTTGCTAGTGACTCCAAGAGGGGGTATTTATGCTCGATAGTGGGTTCATGCCTCTATTTAACCTGGGGGAGTGACAGAAACCTCTAAGGTTGTAGATGTGCTGTTGCTACTAGGGAGAAAACAACATTCATATGCTCAAGGGCATATGCTTTGTTTACATTACACACTTTGCTTAATGCAATTATCTGTTGTTCGCAACTTAATACTTGTGGAGTTCTCGGATTGATTCGCCACAAGTGGATTATTAGTAATAGATGCAGTTGGATGGCGGTCTATGTATTTTGTTGTAATGCCCAGAGTAAATCTCATAGTGATCTTCTTGACATATGACGTTTATCTTTATTCTATCAATTGCCCAACTGTAATTTGTTTACCCAGCATGTGTTATTTATCTTATGGAGAGACACCACTAGTGAACTGTGGACCCCGGTCCTATTTCCATCATATTGCTATCACCTGTTTACTTTACTCGCACTGTTTACTTTACTCGCATACTTCTACTGTTTTCCACTCGATACGCTCATAACCTTTGTTTCAAGCAAACCGGTGAGATTGACAACCTCATCGCAAGTTGGGAGCAAAGTATTTGGTTGTGTGTGTGCAGGTTCCGCGTTACAGCTAGCAAGCAAAGCTTGGACGAGGCGCCATATATAAATTGTCCGAAGCTGTCGCAAACTAGCAAGCATCACCTTCAGTTGTTTGTCTCTCCTCTCCAAGAACGATTAAACCTTGGTTTCTTAACTGAGGGAAAACCAGCTGCTATACTCATCACACCTTCCTCTTGGGGTTCCCAACGGGCTGGTCATTCACCACGCACAAGGACTGACTGTCAACTAGGCAATCATCGTCCTTGATTAGGACTCTCCAACACTAATTCCACGTACTGTGTAAATCTCATATGCTTAAGTTTCTGAAGCTAGGAGGTTATTCTAGAGAGACCATATTCAGCACAGTTGATGCTTCTCCTTCCTGGCTGACATTTCTTTTCTCTAGATGTGGATATCAACATCACCTCTGACATTAGTGCTTTATAGAGTTCAGAGTTGGTTAAAGTTTTTTACAACTATTAGATTGTGACTCCATATTCTTGAGCCTTCACTGGATTGTTTCTTTATGTGAATTGTAAATTTTCAGGTGTCACCTCTGAACTATGTATTTTTGAGCGTTAACCATGACAAGACTATGCATGAAATTCATGTACGCAACTCCTATCTTACATATTTATAGGTATATTTTTGAACCTTAACCATGACAAGACTATGAATGAAATTCATGCATGCAACTCCTATCTTACATATTTATAGGTAAATCTGATGGTGATAATTTTATCAGCCGAAGAACACTAGATGGTCCAAATGGAGAACGGTTCCACTCCTGGCTCCACTGTGACGGTTGATACGTCTCCAACGTATCTATAATTTTTGATGCTCCATACTTGTTTTTACACCATTTGCCTACTGTTTCGTTACACTTCGTGGCACTTTTATGCATTTTCCGGAACTAACCTATTAACAAGTCGCCACAGTGCCAGTTCCCTATTTTCTGCTGTTTTTGTGTTTCAAAAGTGCTACACAGGAAATATTCTCAGAATTGGACGAAACAAGTTCCTGAAGTCTTATTTTCCCCGGAAGCTTCCAGAGATCCGAAGAGGAGTTGGAGGGGGGCCACGAGGGCCCCACACACCAGGGCGGCGCGGCCCAGCCCCTGGCCATGCCCCCTATGTGTGAGGGTGCCTCGGGCCACCCCTGACGATGCCCCTTCGCCATCGACCCGAAGATTGGGAGGGTCCAGAAGCTCTTCCCGGCACCCTGCCGGAGAGGGGAATCGCCACCCGGAGGTCTTCTTCATCGCCATGCTTGCCTCCGGAGCGATGAGTGAGTAGTCTACCTTGGACTATGGGTCCATAGCAGTAGCTAGATGGTTGTCTCCTCCACCATGTGCTTCCTGTTTAGATCTCATGAGCTGCCCTACATGATTGAGATCACCGTTATGTAATTCTACATGTTTGGTTTGTTGGGATGCGATGAATATTGGTGTTATGATTGAGTTGCTATACTGAAATATATCTTTTGTTATCTCTATGTTGTTTATGATCTTGCATGCTCTCCGTTGTTAGTAGCTATCTTGGCCGAGTAGTTGCTAGTGACTCCAAGAGGGGGTATTAATGCTCGATAGTGGGTTCATGCCTCTATTTAACCTGGGGGAGTGACAGAAACCTCTAAGGTTGTAGATGTGCTGTTGCTACTAGGGAGAAAACAACATTCATATTCTCGAGGGCATATGCTTTGTTTACATTACACACTTTGCTTAAAGCAATTATCTGTTGTTCGCAACTTAATACTCATGGGGTGTTCGGATGATATCCCCGTGAGTAGATTATTAGTCATAGATGCAGTTGGATGGCGGTCTGTGTATTTTGTTGTAATGCCCAGAGTAAATCGCATAGTGATCTTCTTGACATATCACGTTTATCTTTATTCTATCAATTGTCCAACTGTAATTTGTTTACCCAGCATATGTTATTTATCTTATGGAGAGACACCACTAGTGAACTGTGGACCCCGGTCCTATTTCCATCATATTGCTATCACCTGTTTACTTTACTCGCACTGTTACTTTACTCGCATACTATTACCATTTTCCACTCGATACGCTCATACCCTTTGTTTCAAGCAAACCGGTGAGATTGACAACCTCATTGCAAGTTGGGAACAAAGTATTTGGTTGTGTGTGTGTAGGTTCCACATTGCTACTAGCTGAAGACGCGCTAACTCATTTTATCGTGAAACGGCGCCCTTGTTGGAGTGTCACTAGGCTATCAAGCATCACCTTCAGTCGTATTGTCCGCTCTTCTCCTGATCGACAAACCTTGGTTTCTTAACTGAGGGAAAATCTTGCTGCTATATTCATCACACCTTCCTCTTGGGGTTCCCAACGGGCTGGTCATTTACCACGCATCAAGCTCTTTTTCTGGCGCTGTTGCCGAGGAAGAAGTGGAAGACCTCTGCAAGGGGATTTTTTCGCACGCACATCCTATACTTTGTTTTAAGTTTTGCTTTACTTTATTTTTACTTGCATCGTTTTATATCAAAAACCCAAAAAATTAGAATCCTTGGTAGTTGTTTTTACCTGTCTACTTTTAGTTTTGCTGAAATGGCTACTCCAGAAAACACCAAGTTGTGTGACTTTACTAGCACGAACAATAGTGATTTTATCTGCACTCCTATTGCGCCACCTGCTCCTGCTGCAAACTTTTATGAGATTAAGCCTGCTTTATTGAACCTTGTTATGAAAGAGCAATTTTCTGGTGCTAGTACTGAAGATGCTGCAGCTCATCTCAACAATTTTGTTGAGCTATGTGAGATGCAGAAGTATAAGGATGTAGAAAGTGATATTATTAAGCTCAAGTTGTTTCCTTTTTCTTTGAGAGGAAAAGCTAAAGATTGGTTGTTGTCTTTGACTAAGAATAGTATTGATTCATGGGCTAAGTGTAAGGATGCTTTCATTGGTAGATATTATCCTCCTGCTAAAATTATAGCTTTGCATAGCAATATTACGAAGTTTACTCAATTTGATAATGAACATGTTGCTCAAGCTTGGGAAAGAATGAAATCTATGATAAAGAATTGTCCTACTCATGGACTGACTACTTGGATGATTGTTCAAACTTTTTATGCAGGACTGAATTTTTCTTCGAGGAACCTACTTGATTCAGCTGCTGGAGGCACTTTATGTCCCTTACCTTGGGCGCCGCAAAAAAGCTACTTGACAACATGATGGTAAATTATTCCGAATGGCACACCGAGAGAGCTCCACAAGGTAAGAAGGTAAATTCTGTTGAGGAAACCTCTTCCTTGAGTGATAAGATTGATACCATTATGGCTATGCTTGCTAATGATAGAACTCATGTTGATCCTAATAATGTTCCTTTAGCCTCTTTGGTTGCTCAAGAAGAGCATGTTGATGTGAACTTCATTAGAAATAATAATTTTAACAACAATGCTTATAGGAACAATTTTGCTAGTAATAATTATAGGCCGTATCCTTCTACCAATGGTAATGGTTATGGTAATTCTTATGGTAATTCCTCCAACAACACTAGGGCCACGCCCTCTGAACTTGAAGTCATGCTCAAAGACTTCATGGTAAAACAATCTGCTTTTAACAAGTCTGTTGAGGAAAAGTTAGGCAAAATTGATATTCTTGCTTCTAAAGTTGATAGCCTTGCTCATGATGTTGAACTTCTAAAACTAAAAGTGTTGCCTAATGATGTGAAAGAGAACAATGTTTTTGCTACTGCTAATGCTATCCAAGTTGGAATTGATGAAAATCTTAGATTGTTAGCAGAATTGTATGCTAGATGGGAAAGAGAGGATGAGATTGCTAGGAATATGAAAGTTTGTACTATTACTACCTCTAATGATGTTGTTCCTAATGCTAGCAATCCTCTTACTTTGATTGGTGTCGAGAAAACGCTCACTCCTTGTGCTAAAAAGCCTAAAACTGCCAAAACTTTTTCTCAAAAGAGTGCTGAAATTTTTCGGAGTGTAGGAGATGATAGCTCTACTTATTTTAATGATTTTGATGTTGATGGCTGAAATATATCTGAAGTAATTTTGTTCTTGCAAAAGCTTGCTTTGACTCCCAATGCTAGTTCTTTAAATATTGCTTTTACTAAGCATATTACCAATGCTCTCATGAAAATTAGGGATGAAAAGTTGCAGCAAAAAGCTTCTGTTCCCAAGAAGTTAGAAGATGGTTGGGAACCCATCATTGATATGCATGTTAATGGTTTTTATTGCCATGCTTTATGTGATCTAGATGCTAGTATTTCTATCATGCCTAGAAAAATTTATGACATGCTTGATTTACCCCCGCTTGAAAAATGTTATTATGATGTTCCTATTGCTGATGTTGCTAAGAAGAAACCTTTGGGAAGGATTAATGATGTTCTTATTTTGGTTAACAATAACCTTTTTCCCGTTGATTTTCTCGTTATGGACGTTGAATGTCATGCTTCATGTCCTATTATTTTGGGAAGACCCTTTCTTCGAACTATAGGTGCCATCATTGATATGAGAGAAGGCACCATTAAATATCAATTCCCACTCAAGAAAGGTATGGAACACTTTCCTAGGAAAAGAAAGAAATTGCTTTTTGACTCTATTCTTAGAGCAAATTATGAGCTTGATGCTTCATCTCTTGATGTTACTTGATTCGCAATTTTCAGCGCCTAGCTCAAAGGCGTTAAAGAATAGCACTCTTGAGAGATAACCCAATGTTTTATTTCCATTACTTTTTCTTTTATTTGAGTCTTGGAAGTCATTACTACTGTAATGACCTCTCCTTATCCTTTTTATTTTATTGTTGTGCCAAGAGAAGCCCCTAATTCGAGTGAGGTCAAGATTTGGGGATGTTGCTGTCCTAAAACTGTTTTCGGTGCTGCACCATAAAAATTCGTGAAAATTCTCTGTATATCTTTTGGACCTGCGATTTCTTTTGCATATGATTCAGGTTATATCCAAACTTTTGTTAGTTGAACACTTTTTGATTTGAGCAATATAAAACCCCTCAAAAATTCGACCTTTGTCAGCTGTTCTGTTTTGACAGATTTCTGCCACTATTCTTTTTGCCGCTTTATCGCTTTCTTTTTTAGCTCTTTTGATCACGGAACTTTTGGGGAAATTGCTACAGTAGTATATACTTTATATGTGGTGGTTTTGGGTTGATACCTGAAGCAAAAAGAGGTTGATTATATGATATGCTTACACTAATGTTGCTAATAGATTTGTGTTTAGTTTTGTATGAAGAAAATTTTCAAGTGTAGGGATTGGAGAATGATGAGATGAGTTGAAGAATGGACAAAATCTCAAGCTTGGGGATGCCCATGCATCACCCCAAGAAATATCCAAGAAGTACAAGCGTCAAAGCTTGGGGATGCCCCTGAGGCACCCCTTCTTCATCGGCAAAAATCAGGTCACCTTTCAAAACACTATATTTTTATTGCTTCATGCATTATGTTTTTTTCTTGAAGCGTCAGTTGTTTTAGTTTTCTTTGTTTGTTTAGTTTTGTTTGCTGCAATAAATGGTTGGACCCCAACAAATTTCCTTTGGAGAAGTTGCCTTGCTTTTTATTTGCTAAGAACGCTCTAGTTTTCACTCTTATCAAAAACCGAGTGTTCTTCTTTTTCTGCTACTGCTTTTGGTTTTCGTTTTCACCTTGATTTACGTTCAGATCTTCTTATATTTATTTATCAAGGTGAATTTTTTCCTCTGATATTTATTGGTTTTCATCAAAATAGGTGTTTATAAAAATTTCAAATGGTGTTGGAAAAGAGAAAAAGCTTTGTGCAAAAAAGTGGTACAAGAAGGAGCTTGTGTAGACTGCTGCTTAGGCTTTTTCATGTCATGCTTGATGTCTTTTTGATAGTATGCTTAGTGGTTTTGCTGTAGCATGACTTGTCTCAAATAACTGAGATTGCTTAATGAGCCTTTGAAAAAAATCATGCGTTGTTTTTATTGTTTGGAAGCATTATTTTGGTTTTCTCCTTGATGCTTTATTAGGGTTGACTTGGCGCATGCTTATACATGTTAGACTCTTACAAAGTCGCCAATAGCCTCTATGATCATTTAATTTTTGACTTTTGATGCCATCTTATGCTTCTTTTAATGTCGCTTTGTCGCTTTGCATGATTATGGCCATTATTGCTCTCTTAGTTGGTTGCTCCCAGTCTTTTGCTAGCCCTCGCCTTGTACTGAGTATGAGCTCTACTCGTGCATCTAACTCGTAAAAACCAAAGTTTACCAAAGTGTCCACCATACATACCTACTAGCAATTTTCTATTCCAAGTAAATTTGACTTGCTTTTATCTTCTCTTCAAATTAAACTCTTACCAGTGTTATGCGAAAATTGGTCAGTAAAGCTCTCACGAACCGGAAGGTACACTTTACATTTTCCTTGTTCTTAAAAATTTGACATTGTGGTCTCTTATGTTGAGTTGTTATGCTTGCAAGTTGTAACTTGGATTCTAGCCCATCATGATGTCATGGGGCAAGCTTTCAACATTGCACTTCTTATTGAGTTGACATCGTGATCTTTTGTTTATGGATGCCTGCGGTGTGAAATGAATTGGGAATCTTGTGGGGATCATAGAGTTTGTATATGTGTTAGGGAAACGCCTGGGCCGCCAATCTAAGCCATGCATAATTCATGGTGGAAATTTGCAGCATACCCATGGTGGACATTCGACGACGCATCTCAAAATAAAAATCTAAACAAATGGCAAATAAAAGAGATGTCGAGGTGTTTATTGTCTGCTTGTCCTGTCATTTTGATGTGGACTTGTTCCAT
The DNA here is from genome assembly GCA_007115705.1 of Dactylis glomerata. NCBI lineage: Eukaryota > Viridiplantae > Streptophyta > Magnoliopsida > Poales > Poaceae > Dactylis > Dactylis glomerata. Next base: position 4,097,330 of record QXEO01000492.1, read on the forward strand.
GTCATCGGGCATGGAGGTACCCCGTTGGCGGTTCTCGATGATACATATATACTTACAATGACAAGAGCCTTGCTTGGGACTCTAAGTAAAGTAGCATGAGGTTTGGGTACTCGTATTCACGGGGCACGAGGTTTTCGACTTATGATTTGTCAAGCATATACATCATAATTGTTCTCGCATTAACTCTAACCATTCAAGATGCTTATGATGGGGGCAATGAGAGCTCAAAGCCTGTAAGTAACATAATTTTTGAAGGTCTATAAAACTTGCAAATACTGCTTCCTTCTGCGAAGGGCCTTTCTTTTACTTTTATGTTGAGTCACCACCTTCTATCTATATGCACCATTAAGAGAGCATAGTTGTCATTCTTAGTATAATGTGCATTGTCCCAAAGTTTTTATTGATTGATTCATATTGTTGGTTTCACTTGTTCTTAAATTATCTGTATCTAGTCGCCCTCTTAAACTTGAAGGTGTCCTATGCATTTATGTTTTGCTCTCCATGAAGGACAAGCTGAAAACCATTTGTATGTTTTTCCTTATGATTTGAACACACATTTGACTTTCATTGTTTCATTTTCATGATCTTTTGTTTGTGTTCATTTTCATGTTATAACATGGTTGCTAAGTTCTTATTGTCAAGATTATATCTTTCATGCCCATGTTTTAAGTTCTTATGATCCTAGCTCACAAATGCTTACATATATGATCAAGATTGTGTAGGTGCATGTCACCTCAAAAATTATTCTTTTGTTATCACTTACCTACTTGAGGACGAGCAGGAGTTAAGCTTGGGGATGTTTGATACGTCTCCAACGTATCTATAATTTTTGATGCCCCATGCTTGTTTTTACACCATTTGCCTACTGTTTCGTTACACTTCGTGGCACTTTTATGCATTTTCCGGAAATAACCTATTAACAAGTCGCCACAGTGCCAGTTCCCTGTTTTCTGTTGTTTTTGTGTTTCAGAAGTGCTACACAGGAAATATTCTCGGAATTGGACGAAACAAGTTCCTGAAGCCTTATTTTTCCCGGAAGCTTCCAGAGATCCGAAGAGGAGTTAGAGGGGGGGCCACGAGCGCCCCACACACCAGGGCGGCGCTGCCCAGCCCCTGGCCGCGCCCCCTGTGTGTGAGGGTGCCTCGGGCCACCCCTGACGATGCCCCTTCGCCTATAAAGACCCCCCGACGGAAAGAACCTAGGTAACCCGATCAATTTTCCAGAACACATCGCGATCCGCCGCCGCCATCGACCCGAAGATTGGGAGGGTCCAGAAGCTCTTCTCGGCACCCTGCTGGAGAGGGGAATCGCCACCGGAGGTCTTCTTCATCGCCATGCTTGCCTCCGGAGCGATGAGTGAGTAGTCTACCTTGGACTATGGGTCCATAGCAGTAGCTAGATGGTTGTCTCCTCCACCATGTGCTTCATGTTTAGATCTAATGAGCTGCCCTACATGATTGAGATCACCGTTATGTAATTCTACATGTTTGGTTTGTTGGGATCCGATGAATATTGGTGTTATGATTGAGTTGCTATACTGAAATATATCTTTTGTTATCTCTATGTTGTTTATGATCTTGCATGCTCTCCGTTGTTAGTAGCTATCTTGGCCGAGTAGTTGCTAGTGACTCCAAGAGGGGGTATTTATGCTCGATAGTGGGTTCATGCCTCTATTTAACCTGGGGGAGTGACAGAAACCTCTAAGGTTGTAGATGTGCTGTTGCTACTAGGGAAAAACAACATTCATATGCTCGAGGGCATATGCTTTATTTACATTACACACTTTGCTTAAAGCAATTATCTGTTCGCAACTTAATACTCATGGGGTGTTCGGATGATATCCCCGTGAGTGGATTATTAGTCATAGATGCAGTTGGATGGCGGTCTATGTATTTTGTTGTAATGCCCAGAGTAAATCGCATAGTGATCTTCTTGACATATCACGTTTATCTTTATTCTATCCATTGCCCAACTGTAATTTGTTTACCCAGCATGTGTTATTTATCTTATGGAGAGACACCACTAGTGAACTGTGGACCCCGGTCCTATTTCCATCATATTGCTATCACCTGTTTACTTTACTCGCACTATTTACTTTACTCGCATAATATTACCATTTTCCACTCGATACGCTCATACCCTTTGTTTCAAGCAAACCGGTGAGATTGACAACCTCATCGCAAGTTGGGAACAAAGTATTTGGTTGTGTGTGTGCAGGTTCCACGTTGCTACTAGCTGAAGACGCGCTAACTCGTTTTATCATGAAACGGCGCCCTTGTTGGAGTGTCACTAGGCTATCAAGCATCACCTTCAGTCGTATTGTCCGCTCTTCTCCTGATCGACAAACCTTGGTTTCTTAACTGAGGAAAAATCTTGCTGCTATATTCATCACACCTTCCTCTTGGGGTTCCCAACGGGCTGGTCATTTACCACGCATCAACGGTACATGATCATCTTAACACATAACTTTAGATTGCAATGGCATCTAGAAAAATGAAAACCAACTGTTCTGGACACATCTCTCACACATAAATCATAAAAGGATCGGTAACTGGTCTTCAAGAAATCATAGAAGGATCGGTAACTGGTGTTCAGACCGTAAAATTTGTTACCGTGCTGACCGCATTTTATTGACAGCTTTGAGAGAAAAATAAATACTTTGTTTTATTTCTCGCCTTTTTGTTATCTCTTATCTGTACCGACCTATTCATGTGCTCATAATTTGTTTCCTACCAAGTAAAATGAATTTTATCATAGATAGATAAGTGAGAGAGGGCACCTAGGTTGGCTTACTTGGTTCTCTTATCGATCTACATTATTGCAAACAGTGGTTTTGTTGGAATGAGTTAACCTTCTACTTCTACCTTTTCCAACTAATTGATGCAATTTTGTATGACCATCGTATATTATTGTGAGGTGCGTTCGTTGCACTGGATTTATGTTTGTGGTACAAATAAGCAAGCTGAATACATCTTAAAAAATCCAAGCCCAGAAAGTTATGTATTTTCTATATATTTTGGGAGAAACGTCTACCACTAAATGAGGTCATGGATCATTTTCAGAGCACCTTTGAGGCTGAAGTATTGTTTTTAGCCTTCTTGCTAGCCTTTTCTCAGCGCTTAACATTGGTGCTCTGTGTAGGTGCTTGCAGAATCACACTTCAGTGCCGCTGATGTCTAATGGGTCAGATGAATAACATCACATCTGCTTTTGGAGTTTGTGCCCTCACAATACAGGAGGAGGAAATATTTGAGCAGCTACGGTTGTTTCTTTTCCTCTTCTCTTATGTTCAGTCTGTTGACCATATTGTCTACCCTCTCCGAATTATGTGGCTGCCTTCCTTTTTCTCTTTGTTTGCTTATTATCCAGTAAAACTATGGCGCTTGGTGTTTTTATATATTATATTTGTTAGGTCACTGTTTGGCAATTAATGGGAAGAAGGCCACTAAAGAATTAATCCTGAATAAGTAAAGGGATTCACTTTGCCAGATTACATCACAACTAACTGAATATTAGTTTTAACTTCTTCTTTCTTGCAGAAATTGTTCGAGTTTCAGCTTTATCAGATCAAGCTGTTCTAAATACAAGAAATAAGAGAATATACCTATCTCAGTGTAACACAGTCTTTTCATGGAAACAGCGCTACAAAGTCCTTTTAGTAGAGATATTTTATGTAACCAAACATGGCCACTCTCTACATACTATAATCTTACGTATTTTTGTATCCATGCATAATTATCTTACTTATCTTCCTTCGTTTAGCAGTGACAACTACTTTGCTATGTCTCTTTCATCAAATCTAACTAGCAGTTTAGAGCCTTGCAGAATTTTAGACAGATTTTCTCACGCTTCACTTCTACATGATTTAGATGAAAGAGTGGATAGGTATGATAGCCAAGTTGTCTCTTTATTGTGACAATTCATTTTAGTTTCTTATGTGCTGTACTGCATACGGTTCGGCATATGGCGACGAACTGTTAAAGCGATCTGGAAAGTGACTCATGTGCGATCTGGAAAAAACAAGATTGTTGTGGCATCTTTGCTTTGTCACTCAACTACCTAAACCTGATTGCTGAACAAAACATATTTTTACATTTGTACAATGAAGATTTATACATGAACAGATCTGCGTCAATGGCGTGGCTTAACATGAGAGTCAAGCCTATGTCAAGCAAGGAAATGCACTCGGATAAGAAATAGTAAAGACCAACACAAGAGGGTCTTTCTTTCTTTTGAATCTTTAATAATAATAATAATAATAATAATAATATATCTCTACTACTTTTAAAGGCACAAACTTAACAGGAAAATAAAATCTCAGTTGTACATACAAATTCATCCAACGATTGAGAATCATCTGTTCTCCCCTCCCCTCCCCTCCCCCCTCAAATCACGTTGGTGCTTTATGACACCGATCCTGTGGATCGAATCCCACCAAATTAGCATTCAAGAGCGTTGTCCAAATCCCTCTCTTTCTTCTCGATTCCTGTTGGATCGCCTCCGCCGTTGTTGTCAAACAAATCGGGCTTGGAGCAGGCCAATCTCCGAGGTGCATCTGCCTACTGAGTTCTGGAGAGGCCTCCAGGGATTTTCTACCTCTGTTGGAAGAAAGAAGGCAGCTGTTGAGTCGCCACCGCCGTTGCTGTCAACAAACCGGTCTTGGAGCAGGTCAATCTCCGAAATACATCTGCCTACGAGCTCTAGAGAGGCCCTAAGGGATTTTCTACGTCTGTTGCGTCCTCAAAGTGTTATAAGATTTTTTTGCTGGTGCGTAAATCCTCTATTGTTACTTGCGATAGGGAGTGCTGCCGTTGCCGCGTCCGCTGCACCATCGCTCATCGCTAATTCCTGAGGGAGTAGGCCGATCTAGGACCTGCTATGTGACATGCGCATGCTACACTCTTCTATTTAGTGGAGATTATTTGCGGCCATGCTTGCCCTGAATTTTTATTGATTTCACTCTATAGTATATACTAGCACAATACCCGTGCGTTGCAACGGGTCAAAAAAATAAAATAAAGAAAATATTATGATTTTGTGTCCACCTAAGTCCCCAATCCTACAATGACTTGAGCTTTTGCTGCCAACAGTTTCATCATATGAATATGATGCCTTTCCCCTGTACTTTCTCATGTGCAACATCATTATCAGAATGATCTTAGAGGATAACCAATGTCTAGTTGCCTCTGTCCTCGGTGCCCTGTCTTGCACTTGCAGCAGCAACATCCTCTATATTAGTGATCTCTGCATTGTTCTTTCATTGACAACTATTTGTTCAGCTTCAATTAAGGTTGTACATTCTGAAGAGGCTCATACCTCTACAGATGTGGACGTATGAGGGTCGCGACGAATATTTCAGTGTTCTTTCCAACGGGGATCTGATACTTTGCCGAGCGCTCTACGATGCTTTGGTGGGCTTCTAGTTCCTATTTTTCCATATGCCTCAAATTCGAAGGCAATCTCCTCACAACTATACTGCATGAACCATCAAAGAAGATGACTTTCAAACTAAAACTTTAAACTGAAAATAATTTGATGAGGTAATTAGCATATAAAATCCCCATATTCAATATAGAAGATGACATTTTTTTCCTCAAGTATTATCAGCCCGAGAGAGAAAAAGTTGTAAGTAATTAGTACTATAGTTAACTACAGTTTTTTTTGTACATCTATAGCACTTGGAATGAAGCCCAACAATCTGAAACCATTCTTCAATGTTGCAAGATCATCAGCAGAATTATATATCCAATGCACAACAAGTATAATTGTTGCTGGAACACTGGTGCTGAATGCACCACCACAACCTGATGATCCTAATCATTTAGATGTTCCTGATGCTTGAGGATAGAAAGAAGAAGTTTAGGATTTTGCTCCTGTGGAAATGGTTAGGATATTCGTGAGAGAAGTTGATGAAACTTGATTAGTCTGGGTGGTTTTGTGATCTTGGTGACCAAACTCGTTCTAAGCCCTGGGCGTTGTTGGTAATTACAAGCGGCGCCAGTCAAAGACTTCTTTACTTTATGTTTGCACATGGATGCTGGTTTGTTATTCGGCTGTCTGAACGATAGTGGTAGCGAGACTTTTCTAGGGGTCGCATGGAAAAAATAAGAATTGTGTGGTTTAGATGGGTATCGAAACCATTGCAACATGCACTTAAAAAATAGCCAGTTATGACCAACGATGATAGGATGTTTTCTGTTTGATTGCAGCAACAAGTGTGTTGGAAGTGCTCTCAAATGATTGTAAGAATTTGTTGCCTAATTAATAAAGATCACGGATCCTTCAAAAAAAAAGTAACCAAACTGAAGATAAGCATCAATGAGTTTTCAGATTTCTATCCCTCTTTTGTGCATTGTTAATTTTCGTAGGACCAGTATCCTCGGTGCACTGTAAATCAACCATTATCAGGATGATCCTAGGTTGCCTATCTTACATAAATTGCAACTGGTTTTACTTCTATTTCTGAAGAAAGAATGAATTGATAGGAACCTAGGTGATTCAGCTTCCTCAGCCTGAATGGTAGCAACCTCCCGAGATACTGAAGAATGTGACAGGGACTGAATATGGCTAAATTTTGAATCCCTAAATTTGTTAAAAAAGAACAACATACTGACTTGAGTGAGAATACCTCCCAAGGATAGGAAGCAAGTACGGAGAAGTGCCGGGACTTGCAGATCGCGTACCAGATATCACGGGTAGAATTAGATGACGTTCATCTGGAAGGCGAGGCATCACGCGGTGCCGGACCATCCATTGATGCTGATTGCTGAACATGAGAGGCCGCGGCAGCACCACATGCCTCGGCAGAGCGGCTGGACAGAGCCTGGGCACCCGGCGGCGAGCGCGGAGGATACACGGCGCGAGAGCAGGCAGGTCCAGCGGAGCAGGCCGAGGAAGAGCACCATGAAGGTGTCGGCAACCTCCTCGGCACAGTTGTTTTCAACGTGGATGAGGCGGAGGCCGAGGTCGGCGGCGCAGCATCGGCGGCATGATCGGGGGAGCCAAGGCAGAGCAGGAGCTTCCAGGGCCGGAGGCGGCGCTGCGCTGCCTGCGGCAGGAAGGCGGGGGACGGGAGCAGGACGGCGAGGGACGGGAGCAGAATGGCGGCGGCGAACTCGACGCGGCCCATCACGATGGCCGAGGCAGAGCAGGAGCTTCCAGGGCCGGAGGCGGCGCTGCGCGGCCTGTGGCAGGAAGGCGAGGGACGGGAGCAGGACGGCGGCGGACTCGACGCGGCCCATGGCGATGGCCGAGAGGATGCTGAGGGAGACCACCAGCAGGTGCCCCTGCCCGCCGATGGCCCGCGAGTGGCTAACCGGAGGTGGAGGAAACCGGCAGGCAGCGGGCGGAACGAAGCAGGCGAAAGACGAAGATCTACCGGTTTTCTTTGACATACGAAGCGATCTTTCGGTTTTCTTTGACGTACGAAGCGATCTACCGGTTTTATTCAACGTACCACGGTTTTTAACCATCGCGTCCTCAAGCCGTATTATTAGTTTAGATTAGATACCTTACAACAAGGCTTGGTGTAGCACTACTTTGCACTAACCTATGCCTGCAGAACGCAGACAAAGGTTGTTGATGATCTATTTTTTTCCAAGAAAACTATAACCTCGGATCATTATATATCACTTCAATTCTAGAAGCTATATTTGTTTTAGGTTCTAATTGAGGAATTTTTTTTATTGAAATTTGCAAACGAAATTTGTAGCATTAATCCTCAGTGTAGTGACAAGATATATTTTTATAAATATACACATATTTTCATAGCTTTAGATTGCAACTTAGGTTAATAGTTTTGTAGGGCATTCATGTGAAAATATTTCCATGTAGTTCTTTAGTTCAAAAGGGATTATCTTCTCTGTGATATATAGGTTACTCAGCGATGGAAATGTCCTTCCAAATGAGGTTGAATAGGCATTTGGTTAACTGTGCTATGCACATCATTTTTCAATCGAGATGTATAGTTTGAAATGATTAGCTAATGAAAATGCAAACCTAAGTATGCTACCATTTTATATTATCATCATTAAAGTTTTGGTTGCCTTTTTTTTGAAGAAAACATTGCATATTCTATTTATTTTTTATACACTGTATTTAGATTAGATGAGACGTGCGTTGCACGTGCAATCTTACTAGTCGTAGAAAGAAGAGTGACGGCGTACGGTCGATTACAGCAAATTAAGCAAGTATAAATATGCATGATTCAGCCATCATGTAAAGAGTGGCCATATTATTCTGTAGCGGCCGGCCCGACCACTAGTAGCAGTAGGACATGCTTGCATGCCATGCCATGACACGCACCTCGGTGATGGTCTAGCTAGTTGATGGAGAGTGGCTGTCCGTTCCAGTCCTTGAGGCACTCCAGCATGGGGTCAATCAGCTTACCCTGGGATATGTCCACGAACACCTTGTCGCACTCCTCGCCCGGCGCCAGGAGCTTCTCACCGGTCAGGAAAACGCACCCCAGCTCCTGGCGCCTGGCGGACAAGCGGTATAGAGGAAAGGACCTGCTCCCCTCGATCATGTTGGGGATCGGCGCCATGCCGTTCTCCACGGCCGCGCGGGCCGCTTCGATTTCCCGTGGCAGCGCGGACCCGAGCTCCTCTTCCAGCTTGCTGATCTTCGACAGCTCCAGCTCGGCGACATCGTCGCTGCTCCTTGTGCCGAGCGCGTGCTCCAGGAGCACGCTGCACAGCTTCTGCATCAACGGGTAGTTTGGGTTGACCGGGTCGTCGGCGTAGCTGAAGGCGGCCACGCGGTCGATGGCCGCCATAAGCTTCTCACCGGCCAGTACTCCCACCTTGTTTGCAATTTGAGCCACGCACATCTTAACGGAGTTGATGATGTTCACCTCCAGGTGGCGGAGGCCGACGGCTTGGCACAGGGCAACCATGTATGTGGACGCCATGAACTTCAGCAACTCGACCGCCTCCGCGGTCTTCCTGGCCGCGATAAGGCCGAGCGAGTTGACGCTCTGGTTGTGCTGTTCTGCGCTCTGCACGTGGTTGGTCACCGGGTTGGCAGCTCGTAGCAGTATCCCGCCATGGCTATCTCGATGCCCTTGAGGCCGTAGTCCAAACTGGGGTCCCGGTTTCCAGCTAGGTTGGACGTCAGCCCGTTGGCGATAAGTTTTCGACTCTGTGTTCATCTAGTTTGATGTGATTGATCCGTGGGCGAATCCCAACATAGAACTCGTTGACGAGCCCTGAGAACTGCGCGAACATGAGTTTCCCAATGCTCGCGATGGCGAGACGGGTGTTGTCCATGGACACCCCTATGGGTGTGCCCTGGAAGTTGCCGCAGTGGAGCGCCTTTCCGCGGTGGACGTTGATGACAGGGTTGTCACTCACAGAGTTGAGTTCCCTCTCAATCGACTTGGTGGCCTCCCGGATGACTTCAATTTGTGGGCCGAGCCACTGCGGCGACGTGCGCATTGCGTACCTGTTAAGAGTTTAATTTCAGTCAAGCATGTAACTGTAACACCCCTAGAGGTGCTTTGAGCACGTTCCACCCAAAAACCCTAAACACTCTGATTTATAGTGCCTGTCCTGCTTGAGCTTGGTGAGCATGTCAACCTCGTTCACCTTCTTGGCATGCCCATGAAAGAGCTGGTGGAGAGAATGTGCTCCATGATGGCCCCGGCCTCGATTGAGCCAGGGTGGTGCTTCAGCTTGTGGATGAGATGGTCCGCGAACTCCGGTTTGCCGTTGAGAACCTCGCAGAACATGGCGGACAGGACCTCAGAGAGGACCGCCAAAATGTTAATGTCGAAAAGCACCGTCGCAGCGAGGGCCGCTCCCACGGACGTGCCATTGACGATTGCAAGGCCCTCCTTGGGGTTCAGCTTGAAGAAGCCGCCCTTGATCCCTGCGATCTTCAGTGCCTCGGAAGCTCTCACCGTCCTGCCGTCCGCGGTAACGGCCTGCCTGCGCGTTGGGGCGCCCAGTGAGGACCCCTGCAATGTAGGACAGCGGGATTACGTCGCCGCTGGCTGTTACGCTGCCACGGAGCGGGAGGCGGGGGCTGACGCCGCTGTTGATGAGTTTCATGATGGCTTCGAGGATCTCGAAACGGGTTGGTAACTGGACTTGGCGCGGGAGGAAACGCTTCGCAGGCCCCCGCGTCGTCCTCGTTTGGGCGACTCGGGTGGCGATCTAGGGTTCCCGCTAGCGCCGCCCCCACCTGCGCTCGTCCTCGCCGCCGCCGCCGGCGGCCGCCGGTCGGCTTGCGGCGGCAGCGGGCCCTCCTCGCCTCCTTCAGCCTCCAAGCTTGCAGCCTCCCTTAGATTCGTCCCCCATCGCTGCAATCGCGAAGTTCTCGATCTGTTCTTCTTGGCGACGCTGGAGGTCGTGATGGTGCTGTATCCTTCACCGGAACCACGAGCTGGGTCCTTCCCTCGGTGGCCTGGCTGAAGGCGTCGGCAGGCCGGCGATTCGGATCAGGAGGTCTGTTTCGCGGCCAGATCTGACCAGGGGTCGGTCTGTGCCTTGGTCCTCGGCCTCCGTGTTGAGTTCAAGCGTGGCCTTTCCTGGCTGCACGGATCTGTTCAAGGCCGTTCGTGGCGGCATGGTGGGACGTTGACAGGCGTTGTAGGTGCTGGGGGTGCGCTCGTGCGGCAGCTGGTTGGCCGGCTGCGTGCGTGCGACTCGTTCTCCGGCGGGGGACGAGTTAGGTTGGCTCCTCGGATTCCAGAGCGGCGGCTTTGGTTGGTTGGCATGGCGGCGCCTGGCGGTGGGTGCCATCGTGCGGGTGCTGGTCTGGCGGTCTCGGCTGTGTGGGCAGCGAGATGGCCAGCGTGGGAGGCATTCGTGGTGCAGGAGTCTCCGCCTCCTTCCCGGATCTTGGCGTCGCCTACCCCAATCTACTTTGATCTCGTCTCGCCGCTGTTGCGTGTGAGGTGGTGTGGCTTGAGGGTTTCATGGACGGTGGTCTAGATCCAGGCGAAAGCCCTGCTCGGCTCTGTCAGTGCTGGTGACGTCGACGCTGTCAAGCGCCGCTTCCCTCCTTGGAGGCATCATTGAGGATCTAGCCCCTCCACCATTGGCTCCGGGTGAAAACCTTGGTCAGGCTTACCGGACCAGGCAGCGACGACGTCTTTGGCATCGCTTCCTTCTTGAAGGCGCTGCCTTTGGAGCCTTTGGCCCTTTCAGCTGGTCGTTGTGGGTGTGGTTCTCTCCGGCAGTGTTGTGGCTTACAGAGTGGTGGACTTCCCCGAGGTGGGCTTGCTCGGATTCTATTCTTCCTTGGTATTCCTGTTTTCGTTTGCAATTCGAGCTCTAGGGTGAGCGTTCCATCGTGGACGGTACGACGCCCTCGAACCTGGGCGAGAGGGTAGGGGCCCTCTGCCATGATGGACGGGTGGCATGGTGAAACAGCTTTTCCGAGTTTGAAGTTGATGAAGGCCTTCTCTTCCGATGGTGTGGCGTCTTCCCCCTCTGCATTGCTTCTTCTACCATGATCAAGCGATTGTTTCGGTGTTTGAAGACCTAGGAGTTTGCGGGCTGTGTGTCTTGTTACATCTTTTTGTTTGCTTGTTTTGCTCTTGGTCTTTGAAGCTGTTTTCTCAGCATCTTGTAACTCTGGCCGTTGTGGCTTTATTAATTTAAAGCCGGGCGTAATGCCTTATGTTTTAAAAAAAAGGATCTCGAAACGGATGCCCGAGTATCCTGGAGAAAAGTGTTGATGCGCACGAGCATGGACGCACGAGTCACCTCCGACGGCAGCGAGTGGCAGTCGGTCCCGATGCCGAAGTTGCCTGCGTTTAAATGCCTTGAGGGCGGAGCAGAACTTGCAAGCAACTTAATTACTTCACTGTTTGTCTTGATTCTGATAATTACCTGACGAGTTCCACTTGGAGGCCGAGCCCGTCCTTGCTGCGGTGGTGGGAGGTGCCGCCGAAGCCGGTGCTGACACCATAAATGTCACCTCCGTTGGCCACGCAGTCCATGATCCAGTCGCTGCACACCTCCACGCGGTGGCGCGCCTCCTCGTCGAGCTCGACGGTGACGACGGAACTATCTTTGGCCTGCGCGACCTGCCCCACTTGCAGGCCAGCGCCCACGAGCTTCACAGATGGCCGTCGGAACTGGGCAACCATACGCTTCACCTCGTCGAGGTGGCTGCCGGTGAGCTCAGCTGCCGCCGTTCCCCAGCTGACAGGGTCGGTCACAGTGATCGCCCTGCTGCCCGTCATTGCTCGCGGTTGGCGACTTGGCGTAGTGGTGGATGTAGTGGGAGAACGACGAGAGTTCTGCGCTGAAACTGTTGAGGAGGTACACGACTTATATAACTCTCTATGACGCCCTCTCCGCAGACCGCAGCAACTCCACATAAATCAAACTAAGAAGTTATAGCGCGGCGACACATCGCGCCTGTGCAGCCGTGTCCGTGCAGCTATGTCGTGTGCTGTAAGAGGCATGTAGCAAAATCGAAGAGATTATTCTCTATTGATGTAGCTGAAACTAAGTAAAAGATTTCAGTTCATTGCTACATATGTGGGGCTTACATCTGAACTTTTCTTACTGGCAGATACTAGCTGTCTATCAGTTCAAAAGAAAACCTATAAAAAACAAATACAAACTTACTTGTACTCGAACTGTCATCACTATGGAGTGCCCAGATTGAACATTTTAGAAAAAACGACACTCCAACTTACTTGTACTCAAACTGTCATTATAATGTTACCTTTGAGTGTTGAAAGTTGGTATAATATCTAAGAAACAACTGCACACAACAGTTGGTAACTCCCATTGGAACTCCATCAAAGAAAAATGGGAGAAAATATTGTGCGAAAACGAATAAACTATATGACATCTTCACTTGCTTGCTGTTTGTTGAACCACTCTTCGAAGATAAACATCGACAGTAATTTGTGAGCTCATATTAGACACATGCCTGCTTTCCCTTAGCCTCTGGACGGTGACATCACACTATCTGGAACCATGTGTAGACTGAAATCCTTGTACAATTGCTACAACCCATAAAAAAGGTCAGAACTTGGATGTTCTTTAAATCTGAACTTTCCAAATGGTATCTTAATTTGCAGATGGTTCCATCCTGCCTTAAATTATGTCTAGGATGCTAATAGGACATATGTGATATTGCTATAACATGATGAACAAGGATAATATGCAGCAAGTACTTCAACAAAATTGATTGATTCAGCTACCATATCCTTTAAGATATCCACTTGTATTACAAAATTTAAAATAAAATGAAGGACTGTTTGAAGCTCTAGTAGCAAATATCTCACATGATCATAAGAGCACGTAATTTCACTCCAATACTTGCATGAAGAAATAAACAAACTTCATTACATATATAATTATCTCTTGGACAATCATGGAATAATGTTGGAGGTCCATTAACTGATTACCTTTTTATAGTAGAAGACCCACATACCTAAAAAACGTGAATCGGTGGACTTCCAAATTCCAAACTGAATCATACACCCAAGAAGAACATCAGGTAGCATATTTCAGTTCCTTTACTGCCTAATTACATCGTAGTTCTGTGAACTTGCTTAACATTTAATAGGATAAGGTGTGCTACTAATCTAATAATTACGAACAATCCACCAATAGGTAGAAAAACAGCGCCCTATGGAATATTTAGACTTCACCTCAGCTTTCTGACACCAGAAATAACTCGTGGATACATATCATTAGTTCGTAGGAGTTTTAAAAAGGCTTTTGGTCTAAACCAATTATGGTTCGTAGGAGTTCTAGGCTAAATAAAAACATACAATCATGATTATAGCTTTTTGGAACAGTGACGGTTTTGGAGACCTTGCTAAGCACCGGTTCGTGAAGGATACCGTTAGAGAGTATAAAGCTGATTTCTTTGCTATACTAGAAACGGGCAGATCTAATTTTTCAACACCGTTTCTTAATAATCTGTCGGGTGGGCGGGATTTTCAATGGTACTGTGTCCTTTAGGGAGGTCAGGGGCATTCTGGTGGGTATCAATGCCGACACTCTTTCAGTGCAAGATGTGGTTGTGGGTGAGAGGTGTGCCAAATTTTATGTCACGTCTAGTTGTGACAATTTCAAGTGGGTTATTGTAGCAGTTTACGGAGCGGCACAGGATGAGCATAAGGCTGAATTCCTTGCCGAGTTAGTACGGCTTTGTGAAAATGAGACTTTGCCGCTGTTAGTGGGCGGGGATTCTAATATAATGAGAAGAAAGGAAGACAAAAATAATGATAATTTTAATTCTCGATGGCCATTTATTTTCAATGCGATTATTGACAGTCTCGACCTGAGAGAACTAGGTCTCTCAGGTAGACAGTACACTTGGGCCAGTAGACGTCAAGTTCCCACTTTTGAAAAGCTAGATCGTATCTTGATGAGTGTTGATTGGGAGCAGAAATTTCCGTTAGCATCGGTTCAGGCTTTACCACGCTCGGGTTCAGATCATACCCAGTTATTGTTGGATACAGGGGAGCAAACCCATATAGGAAATAAAGTCAACTTTTCGTTTGAGCTATCATGGTTAAAACAAGACGGGTTAAGGGAAATAGTGGAGAGGGAATGGAATTCAGTCCCCACTATTGATAATCCCATTATCAATTGGCAAAATAAAATTCGCCATCTTAGCCAATATCTACGGGGTTGGGAGAGAGAGTTGAGTGGAAAATATAAGATTGAGAGGGATCGATTAAACTTCATTATTGATTTCCGTGATAAAAATCCGAAACTACTATTCTGTGCGACGTTGAGAGAGAAGCTCTCAAAAATGCAAATGATGAGATAGCCACACTTTGAAGGGTCGAGGAGTCAAAATGGGATCAGCGTGCGAAAGTTAAACATATTCAAGAAGGGGGAAATAACACAAAATACTTTCATCTCATTGCTAATGGGAAGCATAGGAGGAAAAAAATTATCCAACTTGAGCAGGAAGAGGGAACAATTATTGGACAGGAAAATTTTAAAAAATATATTTCCGAGTATTACAAATCTTTATTTGGGGTGCCTGCTGATTCAAATGTCTCTCTCGTTGAGGGTTTTAATGATGACATACCTCAGTTAACTCAGGACGAAAATAATATTTTAACCGCTGAGTTTTTGGAAAAGGAAGTGCTAGATGCTATTGAGCAAATGGAGAAGAATAAAGCCCCGGGTCCTGATGGTATCCCGGCGGAATTCTATCAAACTTTTTTGGACCTAATAAAAGAGGATTTCATGGGTATGGTGAAAAGTTTTTACAGTGGGAAGTTACCTCTATTTCGGCTTAATTTTGGGACAATAATCCTCCTTCCAAAAAAACAAAACGCAATTCAAATTCAGCAATATAGACCTATCTGTTTGTTAAATGTGAGCTTCAATTTTTTTTACCAAAGTAGCGACAAACAGAATCTCCCTAATTGCAGAGAAAGTGATTAGACCAACGCAAACACATTTCATGCCAGGAAGGCATATTCTTGAGGGGGGGGGTGATCCTCCATGAAACCATTCATGAACTTCATAGGAAAAAATTGGATGGGGTTCTTTTGAAACTTGATTTTGAAAAGGCATACGATAAAGTTAAATGGTCTTTTCTTCAACAAACTTTATGCATAAAAGGTTTCAATCCTAAATGGTGCGATTGGATAAAGAATTTTGTTGAAAAGGGAAGCGTTGGAATTCGTGTGAATAATGACATAGGTCATTATTTCCAAACGAGGAAGGGTTTGAGACAGGGGGATCCCTTGTCACCTATACTGTTTAACATCATTGCAGATATGCTTGCGGTTCTAATTGCTAGAGCTAAGGAATACGGTCAAGTAGATGGACTCATTCCTCACTTAGTTGATGGGGGTGTTTCTATTCTACAATACGCTGATGATACCATCATCTTTATGGAACATGATCTTCAGAAGGCGCTTAATATGAAATTAATATTGTGCATTTTTGAACAATTGTCTGGTTTGAAAATTAATTTTCATAAGAGTGATCTTTTTTGTTTAGGATGTGCCAAGGAGATACAAGATGAATATAAGGTGTTGTTTGGTTGTGAGATAGGTTCACTTCCTTTTCGATATCTTGGTATTCCAATTCATTTTAGAAGACTTAAAAATGGGGAGTGGAAGTTGATTGAGGATTGCTTCGAGAAAAGATTGTGCAGTTGGATAGGCAAGTGATCACTATAATTTACATGCACTGTTATGAGCCCTAAAACCTTGATCCTTGCTTGCTTTACCTTGATTCAGTATGTTTTGTGCCAGCATTTTATAGCATTTGGTCTTGTATTGCAGTTCAGTGCGTCAAGGCACACAATTCTTCAGGAAGTTGTTCAAAGTACTCAAAACCCGACAAGTCCAAGTCATAGAAGCTGGTCCATGGAAAGAGAAGATTAATTCAAACCAATTTGAATCACCAGAGAGGGAAGAGACCAACTTGAGAAGCAAGTTAGCAGAAAAAAGTGAAAAAGGCAGAGAAAGGAGAAAAGAGGGGAACAGCCCATGTGCTGTGAGAGCTGAGAGAGAAAAGGAAAACCCTCCTACCTCCATCAGCCTCTCTCCCCCAAAAATGGAAAAAGGTGTATAAAGGAAGGGACCAGGTCACAAGAGAACATGCCCATCCATCCACTCCCATCGACAGAACATCTCCTCTGCCACCAACTCTCCACCTCTTCTCCACCAACCACCAAGAACACCCAAGAACACCCAAGAAGAAGGACAAGAAAAGGATGCACATGATGAGCAAGCTGCTGGAGAAAGACAAGGCTATGATGAACTGAAGCACAAGATCTTCCTCAATCTCAATTCACACCTCTGCTTCTCCTGCTCCCTCAAGTTTTCGGTGAAGAACAGCCAAGCCTCTTCCTCTTTCTTTTCTTGTAATCTGTGCTGATTGTAGTGGATCATGCGTTAAGAAACAAAGTTGGTGATTTGCTTGGTTATTGCAGTGAATTGAGTGACATAGTTCTCTGAAATCTCTAAGTCTTGCTAGATTTGCTTTTTAACTGCTTGATCTGTTGATTGTAAGGCAAGTCCCTCTGCACTCCTTTGTGTGAAATCATATCCTTAGCCTCTCTCTGCTTGTTAACTCACAGAGTTCTTGCCTGACAAACAAGAAAGTTGTGATCTTTGTGTTAAAACTTTTCTTCTAGCTAAAACCCTAAAAAGATCTTGGCTTGCATGACTAGTCTCTGCTTGCCTGTGAATTGCACCATCTTTCCCTGTCTAAAACTTGCTTAGATCCTTGAGAGACTTTGGCTTGACAACCCAAATCTTTCAAGTTAATTTCTGAACTTTCACTCTTCCGAAAACCCTCTCAAAACCCCTTGTTCTGACAGTAAAACCCCCACCTTTATGAATTTGCTTAGCTTCTGGAAATAAAGAACCTTTCTTCCCTTGTTGATCCCTGTGGAGAGAACGATATAACACCCCCACTAAACTGGAGTGATCAAATTGGCGCCGTTGCCGGGGATCAACTTTTGATTGTTTCTTTAGAGTACAGTAGACTAGGCTGTGTTCCTCTTGTGTAATAGCTGTCTCAATTACATGTCTGTGATCCAGGCCTAGAATTGTTATTAGGGGTTTTAGTTCACTAACCCTTGATAAAAGTTCTTGTTTGTGATTGTGTGCAGAGGAATCATGATTACATTCATGCAGTGTGGGAACTCAGTTGATGCAGTCGTCTGAAGACTCACCTTTAGCTTCTTTTGACCTTGAGCCTGAAAGAACATTCCTTGCCAGAAGAAGAGCAGCTTCTGAAGTTTCAGTGGAAGATTTGGAATCTTCAGAGTCAAATTTCATTATGGGTGACAAGAAGTTAAGAGATTTATGGATTCCTAAGGATCAGATATCAAATGCTGATGTGATAATGCCTGTCATCCAAGCTAATAACTAGGAAATCAAGCCAGCCTTGATTAACATGGTACAGCACAACCCCTTTAAAGGGTCAGCTCTGGAAAGTCCTCATGAGCACATCAGGAATTTCTTAGAGTACTGCAATACACTCAAGCACAATGGTGTACCCCCTGAAGCAATTAGAATGCAGTTATTTCCTTTTTCACTGTCAGGCCTTGCAAAGGTGTGGTTTCATGCTCTGCCATCTCACTGCAGAGACACTTGGGAACATGTACTGCAAGCTTTCTTTGAGAGATACTGTAACGACCCGGAAAAAAATCCCCTATTAGATAATTGCTTGTCCTTTTTGTTTTTGCATCATCATGACATCATGCATTATCATGCATCTTATAACCTTGCATGTTTTTGTCAAACCTAAAATTATTTGGTATAAACTCTATTTTATTTTTGCTCTTATGGTTTAATAAACCCTCGTCTCCTTTTCTTATATTAATTAAAACTAACCAACCCAAAATAGTTTTGGAACAAAACTCAAGTGTTTGAGAATTGTTTTGCTAAATCTTTTCCTCTCTATTTTTCTCTATATATCTTTTGTCATTTGTAAATCCAAGAAGATTTTTTTTATCCTAAGAGCGCAGCTCTCTCTTTTAACCCAAATCAATCTCTGCAGCCCATCTAAAAAAAATTCTCTCCTGGCAGCCCGACATCCATCCCGGAGGTCCAATACGGTTTCAGGAGAGGAGCGTTCTGTTGTTTTCTTCCCGGTCGCTGTCGTCAGTCGTCACTCCTGTACGAACCATCCCATCACCGCCCATTGCCAAGAGCTTCATCAGACGGCCTCCGGAGCGCCCCCTTCTCTATAAATCCAACCCTGTAACCTAACCCTAATCCCTTCCGCCGCCTCTCTCTCTCTGCTAGTCTCTGGGTTCTCCCGAGCACAACCACGTCCACCTCTCCATGGC
Organism: Dactylis glomerata; assembly: GCA_007115705.1. NCBI lineage: Eukaryota > Viridiplantae > Streptophyta > Magnoliopsida > Poales > Poaceae > Dactylis > Dactylis glomerata. The sequence continues at coordinate 4,116,090 of QXEO01000492.1, forward strand.
GCCGTACTCCGGAGCTCTCCCTTGACAAGACAAGCTCACCAATGACTTCGCCTTGCCGCTTGGATCGTCTCTGTATGAAGAATCAACGCGAGCCGCAAAGAATCGACGACATGGCCATCTTCTTCCCGTCGGGTCGCCGGCAAAATCCGGTCGGTCCGGACCTCTTCTGGCTTCCCCGAGCAGACGGACAGCCTCTTGGTGAGCCCGCGGTGCTTTTCCCCTTCTTCTAATTGAGCTCCCGATGTGTTCTGTCCCATCTGACCCGTTTTTCCTCGCCTGGGAAACGAGCTGGTGGAGCTCTGGTCGCTGCCCCCGTCTGCCTCGTCCATGTAACCCCGACGCCAAGCTCCGCTCCGTTCAGCGCCCGTCGTCGTCGACCCTGCAGCATCCGCCACGTCCTCGACCTGGTCCTCCTCTTTCCCGATGCCTGCCTGGACGCCCTCCTCCTCGACGCTGCTGGCAGCCGGAGCTCTGGTCGCGTCTCTGTCCGAGTGCAGCTCTGCAACTCCGCGCTCGTCAGTTTCGTCAGGTCGAAGTTCAGTTTGAGAACTATATTAAACCTGTCTTTCTATTCTGTTCATATCAGCATAAGGAGCTTAGTGGTCTGATTCCTTTGGCCTATCTCTGCAGATCCGAGTTCAAATGCTTTCTGCTGCGATTTGTTTCCAAACTTTTTGTTGTTCAGATCCGACACTAAATGCGCGTCCATCAGAAATTCTCCACCCTGCAAATCTGGTTCAAAAAGACGGCATCTAACTTCCTTTCAATTCCGGATCATAGCGTGACTGGTTGGTTCCTTTGTGTCTTCGCGTGAGATCTCTGGTTCGAATTCCATTAGAGGCAAAAGCCTCACATTTTGCTTTTGCTCTGTTTTCCTGTCAGGCATGTCCCATTCGTCAGCAGCCCCGGACCCATTGTCATCCTCTTTGGCTAGCTGTTTTTTTCGGTGAGAATAGTCTCTGCGTATCCTCTGTTTTCTAGAAATTCCAGAATTTATGCAAATATTGCTAAATTCATATCTTTCAAACTATAACTCAAAATATAAAGTATTTTATATGAAAATTGTTCAGAAAAATGTGTAGAATCTAAATCTGCCATCCATATGCTTGTTTGCATATCGCATCATGTCATGCTGTGATAGTTTGCATCTCACTAATAAGTAACATATGGAGTTTTTGGGGTATTATCAAATATATGGTTTCACCACTTCATTTAATTTTGTGTAGTTCACCCATGCTTTGTTTTGCCATGCTAATCAACATTTAAATTATCGTGTAGTAAAACAACTTGATCCATATATGTGTGCGCCGGGATTTCAATTCCTCTTAATTTGGTTAAGTTGCATTGCATCATAATTGCCATGTCATGCATGCATTCACATGCTCATGCCGATTCTTTTGTCGTAGTAGTAAGTGTTGCATCCATTGTTTGTTGTAGCATTTTGCTTCTTCCCGGATAGGACGTTTCGTGGTGATGTGAGCAACGACAAGTTCTTCGATCATCTTTTCAGGCGAGCCATTTTCTCTCTACCCATTTAACATTTCTGCTCTCGCTAGCTCTATATTCTAGCCTTGTGTCACGATGCTTTTGTTCGAGTCGCGTGTCCTATCCACCTGTTTATCCAAAGCAAAGCCATAGAACCTTCCATACATCCTATTATCCGTGTGCTTGTTGTTCGAGTTGGCCTTGCGAGTCGTAGGCATCTTCAGGTTGTTGGAGTTGTTTTATCTTTGGGTTGGGAAAGTTATCGCATGCGCTACCTTATGGATATATGTTGTTGGAGATATTCATGGCTTACTTTATTGTTAATAAATTAAAATTGAATTAACCTGAGGCATCGGTGAGTGATTTTGCCAGTTTTCCGACGGCTCACTTGTGTCCCCTAGGACCCCGAGATCGCATGAACTGTTCTGAGACTGAGCGCTCTAACCATACGTGGGTATGCTTCTGGGCCTCCCCTTGACACTGCCGGAATCTACATACTTGTCCAGTGGCCACAACTAGTTCGCGGTGTTTCCATTTGGTTTTTGTCGGGCGTGCAGCTCTTGTTTCTTATGGTCCGATTTACTTTGGGGGAAGCCCAAGAGTGCCTTGTAACCCCTTTGTTTCTGCACGCTCGTGTAGATGCGGGATGACTGCAGGTGGGCACCCTCCCCAGAGCGAGGTTCCAGCCCATTATGCAGCGCCGGCGCAAACAGCTAAGTCCGTTCGGAGATTCGGCCGGACTCTCGATACGGGTTAAACTTAGTTAGGTGGCTTCCTGGACTTGTTTGTAGGGAAGGAGAGTGCGAGTCGTGACTATCCTGATGGCGCACCCATTTTTATTAAGGGCGCGAGATTTGCCGGAAGGATTGATCGTACGTGTGGGTACATTTGGGCACCCCTGCAGGGTTAAATCTTTTCGAAAAGCCGTGTCCGCGGTTATGGACGACTTGGAGCTGTACTACTCGATCATAGAACAACTTGCACCTGCTATTTCAATTCTAATAAACTTGTGTAGTAAGTTAGCATAACTACAACAACAAACTTGCAATAAAAACTTGTTAACGGTGTGAGTGCCTTTGCAATTGCTTCCTCGTTGGTTGCGAAGGGGCGATGTATCGGCTGGGTTATGTTTGGTGTTAGCATCTCGTTGGTTCTTGTTATGCGCTCTCTTATCTTATTCTATTTAGACGGAAAGTTGTAGTGTGTCTCTGTAGTTTCTTTTGTTGCTGCTAAGTCCACCATATAGCCCGTAGGCGAGCACAGCTGAATTCCAGTCTCGCGAGTACGTGCCTCGGTACTCACCCTCGTTTTTTTTCCTTTTTCTCTTTCTCCCTCCTTGTTCGGCAACCATTGGCCCAACGATTTTTGACAGGTATGGGAGCGCCGACGTTAGCAAGGTTACCCTTCCGGCTTGGCCTGGGCAGGGTTTGGATGCCATCGTTTATCTTCAGGCCTCTTAGGCCTATTTGTACTCTTGTCCGTACTCGGATACTATTTGCTTTATGTATGATTTGGATCTTTGTATGTATATTTGGATATTTTGACTCATGGAGTCTTCATGGTTATTATATATTCTTTTGAGGGTTCTATCGTGAACTTGTGTAACTGTTGCTACTCGATTCCACCCGCATCACATGCACGCTGCAACGTGCACGAGGCGCTTGGTGGTGCGTTTCCAAAGCGACATCATGTAGATTGTGGCATGATCGCTATAATCTGCAAGGTGCCGATTTTGGGGCGTCACAGATACTTTCCTCCTACCAAGGCAGCTGAGTGCAGAGATAAGATCACTAGGTTTGTGCAGTATGAAGGTGAAAGCTTGTATGATACTTGGCAAAGATACCAAGGCCTCATCAGAATGTGTCCTAACCATGGTCAGGAGCAGTGGCTTATCCTGCAAATATTTTACAAGGGTTTGACAGAGCAAACTAGGTCTTTTGTTGACTCTGCAGCTGCTGCTGGTATTATGAACAAGACCCTTGATGAAGCTACTAAGCTGATAGAAAGTATGGCAGCCCATAACTTTTCCTGGACAAATGAGAGAGCTGTTCATCCTAACAATCAGCTACAGATTCAGGAAAGTGGCCAAAATGCCTTGGAAGCTAAGCTGGACAGTCTAGCAAATCAGCTGTCTCAGCTCATGACTGAGAGAAACAACAAGGCATTGGTGCCTGTTAACCAAGTTTCTTCTGCCTGTTTAAGCTATGGAAAAGAAGGTCATTCACCCCTGGAATGTACCCTATCTGCACCAGCTAAAACTATGGTGTCAGAATTGAATTATGCTCAGAATCAAGGTGTTTTTCCTAGAGTTATAATCCTTCTTGGAGAAATCATCCCAACTTATCATATAAAAATGCCAACCAGCAAAGCTACCCTCAGACAGTTCAGCAGAATTATGCCCAAACAGCCTAGCAAAATTTTAGACCCCAAGGTAATATGCAACACCCACAACAACATCACCAAGCAAACCAGCAAAATGCTTCTTCCAGCAACAGTCAGTCTAAAATAAGTGAAATGATGAGGCTGCAAAAGGAAATGTTCAGTGGAATGTAGGAAAGAATGAAGATGCAGTCTGAACTCTTCTACAAAACCATGCAGCAACTCACTGCTGGCATCTCCAATAACCCTGGAAACCAATCTGAAAACAAGTTACCTGCCCAAGCTGAGAAGAACCCTAAGCAGTGTGGTGCCATATCAACTACTGAAGTTGTAGATGCTGTCACCACCAGGAGTGGGGTGAATACTGAACCACTACTCAAAACCCCTCCAACTGTCACTTATGTAGCTCCACCAAGTAGAACCACAATTCAGCAGCAAACACCTTCTGAAGCTGCTGTCCCAATGCATGAAAAACTAGTGGAACCTCTTGCTGAGACACAAAACCATGCAGCAAAACCAACAGAGAAGTCTCTGCTAATGAAAGTCCCATTTCCTGAGAGATTGGACAAAACTAAGGAAGAAAAACAATACTCCAAGTTCCTTGAGACAATGAAAGAAGTTCAGATCACTATTCCCATCTTGGATGCAGTGCTGCACATCCCCTTGTATGCTAAATTTTTTAAGGACTTGATAACAAAGAAGAGAAGCTTGGAAGACCCTGAGGTAGTTGCTTTGACAGAGGATTGTAGTGCTGTCATCCTGAACAATATGCCTAAGAAGCTTGGTGACCCTGGGAGTTTTAGCATCCCCTGTGTAGTTGGAAAGAAAACATTTACAGCACTTTGTGACCTTGGTTCATCAGTAAGTGTGTTGCCCTCAGTTGTAAGCCAGATTTTGCAGTTGGGAACTCTAAAACCTACCCCCATGACACTTCAGCTAGCTGACAGAACTTTGAGGAAACCAGTTGGAATTCTAGAAGATGTGCCTGTTCAAGTTGGAAACTTTGCTTATCCAGTTGATTTTGTGATTCTAGAGATGGAGGACAATGCAGAATCTATGATACTAGGTAGACTATTCTTGGCAACAGCTGGAGCAATAATTGATGTGAACGGTGGAACACTAAAACTGCAATTTGGGTCAGAACAGGATGAGTTTAGTATGAAGCATGCTTCTCATGTACCCAATGATTTTGAATAGTGCCATTCCCTTGATATGGTTGAAAAGAGTGTACTGGAAAATTTACCAGAAATGCGGCCACAAGAGCTTGAAGCACAAGTGTTTGTGACAGCTGATAATGCCAAAATACAGCAGCTATGTGAAATAAATATCTGTGAAAACGCACCAAAGTTTAGTTCAAGTGAATCTGCTAAACCGGCTCATCATTCCATTGTTGAGTTAAAATAATTACCAGCTCACCTGAAGTACTCCTTCTTAGAGAAAGAAAAAATACATCCAGTGATAATTAGCTCTGCCCTAGATAGTGAGCAAGAAGAGAGCCTGCTGTCAATATTGAGATTGTACAAGAATGTTATTGGCTACTGAATTGATGATATCATAGGAATCAGTGTGAGAGTTTGCTCTCACAGGATTCATTTGGAAGAAGGCAGCAGACCAACTAGAGAGGGGCAGAGAATACTGAATCCTGCAATGCAAGATGTGGTTAAAAAGGAAGTCCTGAAACTACTCAAGGCAGGAATGATTTACCCAATCTCTGACAGTGAGTGGGTGAGCCCCATCCATATTGTTCCTAAAAAAGGAGGCTACATAGTGGTAGAAAATGAGGAAGGAAGATTGATGACCACAAGACCTGTTACTGGATGGAGAATGGTTAATGACTTTAGGAAACTAAATAAAGCAACTAGAAAGGACCATTTCCCACTGCCATTCATGGACCAAATGTTGGAAAGGCTTGCTGGACAAAAATTCTATTGTTACCTTGATGGATATTCTGGATTCCTTCAAATACCTATTCACCCAACTGATCAAGACAAGACCACATTTACATGCCCTTATGGAACATTTGCATACAAGAGATTACCTTTTGGGCTATGCAATGCACCAGGCACTTTTCAGAGGAGTATGATGTCCATATTCTCTGACCACATTGAGAAAATCATAGAACTGTTCATGGATGACTTCACAGTCTATGGGAAGGATTTTATCTCATGCCTAAAAAATCTGACATTAGTTTTACACAGGTGTTCAGAGCAGAATTTGATTTTGAACTGGGAAAAATGTCATTTTTTAGTCTCTGAAGGAATTGTGCTTGGTCATCTTGTGTCAGCTAGGGGAATAGAAGTGGATAAAGCAAAGGTTGATGTGATTGCCAAGCTACCTCCACCAGAAAATGTGAAGGGAATACAGAGTTTCTTGGGCCATGCTGGTTTCTATAGAAGGTTCATCAGGAATTTCTCTCACATTGCCAAGCCACTTACAAACTTTCTGAACCATGATGTTAAGTTTGTGTTTGATGAAGCATATATGCAAGCCTTCAACTTGCTAAAAGAAGCTCTTATCACAGCTCCAGTAGTTCAGCCACCTGACTGGACACTGCCTTTTGAACTAATGTGTGATGCCAGTGATTATGCTGTTGGGGCAGTGCTTGGGCAGAGGAAGGAGAAAGTTGTTCATGTGATCCATTATGCTAGCAAAACACTAGATGATGCTCAGATCAACTACACTACCACTGAAAAAGAATTGCTGGCAGTAGTCTTTTCTTTTGACAAATTCAGACCTTACCTTGTGGGACACAAGTGTATTGTTTTCACTGATCATGCAGCAATAAAATACTTGTTAAGCAAGAAGGATGCTAAGCCAAGACTTATCAGATGGATCTTACTTCTATAAGAGTTTGATATTGAAATAAGAGACAAGAAAGGGTCTGAAAACTCTGTAGCAGATCATCTTTCCAGAATCAACTGTTCTGAAAACAGAGAAATACAGGACCATATACCTGGTGAGCATCTAATGGCAGTCAGTGCTAATTCCCCATGGTATGCCGACATAGTAAATTTCCTAGTTTGTGAAATTGTGTCAGCTAACTTGTCCTATCAATAGAAAAAGAAATTCCTACATGATGCTAAGAACTATTACTGGGATGAACCATTCTTGTACAAGCATTGTGCTGATGGCATTGTGAGGAGATGTGTGCCTTCTGATGAAAAAAATGATGTCATGTTCCAGTGTCATGCAGGCACCTTATGGGCATATAGGACAGGATACAAAATGCCAATAGGGATGTCTTCATTCAGGATTGTCTATGGTAAAGCATGCCATTTACCAGTGGAGTTGGAGCACAGAGCTCAGTGGGCAATCAGGAAACTCAACATGGATTTAGGGAAGGCAGGAAGAACAAGGAAATTGCAAATGTGTGAACTAGAAGAACTTAGAAATGATGCTTATGAAAGTTCCAAGATTTACAGGGAAAAAGCCAAGAAATGGCATGACAGACACATTCTCAAAAAGCAATTCAGTGTTGGTCAGGCAGTATTGGTTTATGACTCTAAACTGCATTTGTTCTCTGGAAAATTCAAGTCAAGTTGGTTTGGACCTTGTGTCATCAAGAAAGACCTTGGACATGGTGCCTTTGAAGTCCAAAGCTCAGCTGAGGGTACTTTCAAAGTGAATGGTCAGAGACTCAAGCACTATAGAGTTGGGGACAGGATTGACACTCAAGCTGATGAAGGAACTGAAGATGATGAACCAGAGGATGCCCCAAATGCATCTTCTGCTCTTGAGAACCAGTAATGAGAAGCTACAGTCAAGCTAGAGACTTTAAACAAGCGCTCATCAGGAGGCAACCTGGTATCTCCTTGTACAATCCATTTTTTTCACTTTTTATGTTATGTTATCTCTTGCTTTGTGTGTTTCTTTTTTCTGTTGTTCCAGTTATGAAATAATTGAATTGGGAGATGGCTAGCTGAGGTGTGGTAAAGCAAAGGAGCAGGAGGATCACCAGGTGAACACATTCCAATTCCCTAAAACCATTTTACACTACAAATAACATTTTGAAGTTTGGATCTGATTATTCTCTATCATTGGTTGGTCATTTGTGAAAGTGTTCTGTCAAAAAAGAAATCAACTTTAGTAGCTTGAATCTGAAAATATGACTTTGCATGCTATTGAGAATTTTGCTTTGTATCTGCTTATAACTCTTGCAACTGCTTATGTTCAGAGTCAAGTCTCAAATCAGAATTTTTGTATGCCTCTTCTCAAAAAACCTTTGGAACATTAGGATATTGATAATTGCCCTGAAACTGAAGTTCATGATCCATTTCTGAGCCATATACTAATTGCATCTTTTGCATTTTTTACGTTAGCAATCATTATCTCTGGATTGTGATTTGTGAAGCACTAACACACTAACACCAATATTAATCAAGAAGTTCCTAACAGTAAGAAAAAGTTTGGCATTAGCAGCCATGATCCTGGGATTGTGGTATGTGAAGCACTAACCTGAAATTCTATCTGAAACTTGTTGTAATCTCTCAAGCATTAGCAACTATGATCCTGGGATTGTAGTTTGTGAAGCACTAATTAAGTTGATCCTTCAGGAAGCTGAGTAACCAACCGATTACTTGTTTATGCATTAGCCTATTATGTTCCTAGGAACTGTAATAGGTGAAGCACTGACTTTGCATTCATATTTCACTCATTCTTGCATAAATGGCTATTTACTGGATTATGAGCATTCAATTTTAGAACCAATTGCTTTATACTCATGAGTCCAGACAGTTTGATCTAGACATATCTAAATTCTCCTTGTGAAACTTGCTTCAGAAATGGAAATTGCAAGAATTAGTTGCATGAAACAGCAATGAATCAATATCATGATCTGTTGCATTTTATTTTTTGTGCAATGCTCATTTTTTTTACTTGAGGACCAGCAAAGGTTTTGGTCTGGGGGTTTGATCACTATAATTTGAAAGTGCAAACTTTGTTTCCCTCAGATTTTGTGTGTTAGATAACAACATTAGGGAGATTAAGTGTGTGCTAAGTTGTGCAGGATTAACAGTTGAGGAAATGCCAGGCCGGATAATCCGACCAGGGGTGGCCGGATAATCCGCCCCTCTGGAGGGTGGCCGAAAACGGCTAAGGACTTATCATGGCGTCACCCAGATAGGGGGGCCGGATATTCCGGCCAGGGGCCGGATAATCCGCCCCCCCCCAGGAGAATGATCAAAACGGCTAAGGACTTTTTGCGGCGTCACCCAGATGGGGGGGCCGGATATTCCGGCCAGGGAGGGCCGGATAATCCGCCTCTCCAGAGAAGACCCCAATTTCGGCTAAGGACCTGGAGCGGCGTCACCCAGATAGGTAGGCGGATAATCCGGCCAGGGGCCGGATAATCCGGCCAGCCGGATAATCCGGCCCAACTTTGGCCGGATAATCCGCCCCTCCAAGTCAGCAACGGCTACATTTTGGGAGGGGCTATAAATACCCCTCCCCTTCTTCCACCTCAAGCTGCTCGAGCTGATGAAGAAGAACACCATATTTTGAGCCACCAAATTCGCAAGATCTCCTCCCTCAACCCACCAAAGCTCTTGATCTTTGGAGAATCGAAGGAGAAGGCCTTGATCTACATCCTCACCGAAGCGATTTGATTTCCCCTCTCATTTGCTAGAGGGCCCTTTGGTCTTGGGTTCCCTTGTGTCCCTTGACCTTGTTTGTGTGATTGATATCTTGATACTTGTTGATTGAGATCTTTGTGGTGCTTGGGAGCCTCCAATTCAGTTGTGGAGTTGTGCCCCAAGTTTTGTAAAGGCCGGTTCCGCCTTGAGGAATCCCTTAGTGGAAAGTGAGCTAGGCCTTTGTGGCGGAAGCTTGCACCGGAGAATAGGGTGAGCCTTTGTGGCGTTGGTTAGGCCTTTGTGGCAACCACACCCCTCCAACGTAGACGTACTTCCCCTAAAAAGGAAGGAACTACGGGAATTACATCCGTGTCTCCGTGTGCTCCACTCTCGGTTACCTCTATCCTTTATTACCTTTACTACTTGTATCTTGGTTAGCTTGCTTGTTGAAATATAGGTAAATTCACCTTAGTTGCATTTCTAGAGAATTTACCTCTTGTGTCAAGCCTAAATTGAAAAAGAATTAAAATTTGAGTAGCACCTATTCACCCCCTCCCCCTCTAGGTGCCCATACGATCCGTTCAATTGGTATCAGAGCCTCGGCTCTTATTTCGGGCTTAACCGCCTAAGAGTATGGAAACATCACCTAGTGAGGGCTCGGGTCAAGTTTCCATGGGTGAGTTCAAATCTTTGGAATCATCCATGGCTTCCATGACATCTCAAGTAAATGAGTTGCGTGAAATGATAGCGCAACTCTTGCAAGCTAAAAATGCTAATGCTCCTCCACCTCCGGAAAAACCCGCTACTCCACAAGTGGAGAATGTGGGGATAGATGAGGAGGGTGCCGACAAAAATGGCGATGCTAAGTCCTCCACCAAGGCCGACGGGAAAGGTGAATACCCGCATTGGTATTCACCCGACCCGCCAGTTCCTCATCCTCATATTAATCATCGAGGTGATCCGCCTAAGCTTGATGCATTAAACTTTGGTCAATGGCAATATCAAATGATCTCTCATATGCGCAGTTCTTGCATCGAGCTTTGGAGGATCGTTGAGGAAGGATTCAAGGCCGTGGATCCCCACAACATGACAAGAAGAGAGACGGTCGATAGCCAACTCAATGCTACCGCTCTTCACATGATTCAAGTCGCCGTGGGATCCAAGGACTTGCCTCACATCCAACACTTCTCCACCGCCAAAGAAGCTTGGCAAGCTCTCTCCGACGTCTTTGTTGGCAATGAGAGCATGAAGAAGACAAGATATATTGCCTTCTCAAATCAAGCGGAGGGTTTCTTCATGATGGATGGTGAGGATCATCAAGAAATGTATAGAAGACTCAAGACTATTGCTACCACCTTCAAGAACCTCGGTGCTCACCATATTGATGATGAGTGGATCAAGATGAAGTACATTCTTGCTCTCACTCCATATGAGCCCGCGGATATAAAGAGTGTTCAAGGCAAGCACAACTTCAATGAGATGACCTCCAATCAAGTGATGCAAGAGATTCAAGCCTACAAGGTTTCCGCACAAAATGCGGAAGATGCTCGTGCCCGTGCCATCGGAATGCAAAGAAGCTCCAATCTTGCTTTGAAGGCTAATGTGGTTGAGAAAGAGGTTCCTCTTCAAGCAAGCATCGAAGCAAGGCTAGAGATGTGTCCCGAGGACATAAGACATGAGTACAATGAGCACATGGCCTTCTATGGAAAAACCTTTTGGGTTGATCCTCACAAGGCTAAAGAAGACAATCAAAGAAGAAGCAAGTCAAGTGGCTATCAAAGGAATGACAACAATGGTCAAAGGGTGAGGACTTGCTATAATTGCAATGATAGATTTCACTTCGTTGCCGCGTGTCCTTATGAGAAGAGAGAAGACCATGGTGGAAAGCTCATCTTCAAAAGCAAGACCAAGTCACCATCCAAGAAGCCATTTGTGAAGAAGGGTGGACCAAAGAAGAAACAACCAAAATTTGTGTTCTTGACTCAAGAAGAGTACTCCGCAAGTGAGAGTGATGAAGAAGAAACCACAACTAGTGATATGGCCGCAATGGCAACCACCTCCACTTCTTCCACATCACTCTTTGAATCCCCCAATGAGGACTCTCTTCTCAAGAACGTCAAGTGCCTTATGGCCAAATCTTCCGAGGTATCACCCACATCTTTCTCTTCCTCCAAGACAAATGATGCTTCCTTGAATGATCTTGCTAGTCTTAGAGTAAAGGAAGAAATTATTGCTTTTGATGATTATGTGTCTAGTGTAGATGGTGTTCACAAGCTTCACTTTGAACGTCTATTGAGCCAATATGGTAAAACTCTTGAAAAACTAGATGAACAAATGAGGCTTCAAAAAGAATATGCTCAAGATATTGCCTCACTAACCGAGTCTCTTGAAGAAGAGCAAGAGGAACGAGCAACTCTTGAAGAGAAGCTCGACTCCATTGAGGAATCTAATAATGAAGTTGTTTCCAAACTCATTAAAGAGCGAGATCATGCTCGTGCTAAAGTAAAAATGCTTAAAAAGGAAAAGGTTGAATTTGGTGTTGGTCATGATATACTTGTTAAGGATTTAGAAGATCTTGACAAGGCTCACAAGGCCTTGAAAAGTGAACACTCTATCCTTACCAAGTCACATGAACAACTTCAAATTCAATTGACTAAGAATAATGTGCCTAGTTCTTCTACTTCTACTTGTGATCATGCAAATGTTATTGAAGAAAATGCTAGGTTGAAAGATGAGCTTGCCAAGTCCTCCATTCCCATAGGTGAGAAAAACTTGAATGACCTTTTGAGTAAGCAAAAGGCATTCGGTGATAAAACGGGGATTGGCTATGTCTCAAAGAAGAAGAAGAAGAACAACAAGAAAAAGAAGTCCAAGCCCGCTCAAGCAAAGAAGGATCCTATTGTGGGTGGCAAAGCCACTCATGATGATCATGCGGGAATTGCTAACCCTCACCATGTTTTATTTCGTGATTATTATGGTGATGTTTATGCAAAATATGTTGGTCCAAATGATGGTTATGTTGCTTGGTCTATTTGGGTTCCAAAGACCCTTGTTGCTAACAAAAGAGGACCCATTGAAAAATGGGGACCTAAGACCAAGCAATGATCTCTTGTAGGACTATGCTTCCGGTGGATCAAAATGGGTGCTTGATAGTGGATGCACAAGTCATATGACCGGAAGCAAGGAGATTATGACGGAGATGAGACCAAATGACAATCACATAACCGTCACTTATGGAGACACGTCACAATCCGAGGTATTGGGTCTTGGCAAGGTGGTGGTCGCACCGGATATTTCCCTTGTGGACGTCATGCTTGTTGAGACCCTAGGTTACAATTTACTTTCAGTTCGTGCACTTGGTAAGATGGGCTTTGCCGTCTTCATTGATAATGACATTGTGGTACTCTTGTGGAGCAAGTCTCTAAAGGTCGCTTTCGTTGGACACATTGAAAATAACTTGTATGTGGTGGACTTTTCGGGGAAAACCACTACAAGTGCAATGTGTTTATTTGGAAAGGCCGATGTGGGTTGGCTTTGGCATCGCCGTTTATCCCATGTCAATATGAGAACTTTGCAAAGCCTTCACAAGGGTGGCCACATACTCGGACTAAAAGAGAATGTTTCTTTTGCCAAAGATCGTGTTTGCAGGGCTTGCGTTCTAGGAAAAATGCATGATTCTCCCCACCCAAGCAAGACTATCATTTCTTCCAAGAGGATCTTGGAGCTCCTTCATGTGGATCTTTTTGGTCCTCCCTCTCATGCAAGTCTTGGTGGGAAGAAATATTGTTTGGTGATTGTTGATGACTATTCAAGATATACTTGGGTTTACTTCTTCAAGCATAAGAGTGAGACTCAACAAACCGTCATCGACTTTGCCAAGGAAGTTGAACGTCAACATGGGCAAACTATTTTGGCAATTAGAAGTGACAATGGCTCGGAGTTCAAGAACTACACCTTAAATAGATTTCTTAGTGATGAGGGGATTCGTCATCAATATTCCGCTGCATATACCCCTCAACAAAATGGTGTAGCCGAAAGGAAGAACCGGACTCTTATGGATATGGCTAGGTCCATGTTGGCGGAGTTTAAGTCTCCATACAACTTTTGGGCCGAAGCCATCTCTACGGCTTGTCACTCTTCAAACCGGCTCTTCCTCCGCAAAGGCCTAAACAAGACTCCATATGAAATACTCACCGGAAGTAAGCCCAACATCTCCTACTACCGGGTTTTCGGGTGTAAGTGTTTCTTTCAAAGAAAAGGAGTTCGTTTAGGTAAATTTGATCCGAAAGCAATAGAAGGTATTTTTGTTGGTTATGGTGCCGAATCCCACACTTATAGAGTCTTCAACAAGTCCACCGGGCGTGTTGAAGAATCTTGTAGTGTGGTATTCGAAGAGAATGACGGCTCCCAAGGGGGGCGAGATGTTGTTTCTTGTGATGTAGATGATGAAATACCTCGAGAAGCCATAGGAAGAATGGGCGTGGGATTTTTCCGCCCCATTGAGGGACACCTTGTGGCCGACCGGGAAGGACTATGCTCTACTCAAGTGGAGCCTTCATCTTCACAAGCTCAACAAGCCTCTCCCAAGGAAGCAACTAATGCACCAACCAAAGAACAAGACAAGGACCTTCATGAAGAAGAAGGGGCACCACCATCCTCTCCGGTTATACCAACCGCCCCCAATTCTTCACATGACCAAGATCAACCTACTCATGAAGATAATAATGATCAAGGTCAATTTGATGGTCAAGACGGGGACCAAAATGATCAAGATGATCAAGTGACTCCTCCAAGGTCTAATGAGGAGATCGAAGCCCGTCGCAAGAAAAGAGTTGAAAGGGATTTGGAACTTAAAGGTCATACCCTTGAGAGGGTTATTGGAGATTTAAGAAGCAAAGTGTCAACCCGGCGTCAATTGGCACAATTTAGCTCTCATCATGCTTATATCTCCATGGTTGAACCCAAGAAAGTATTTGAAGCACTTGAAGATCTGGATTGGTTGGATGCTATGCATGAAGAACTCAACAACTTCAAGCGCAATAATGTTTGGGTGTTAGTGGAGAAGCCAAAGGAGTGCCGGAATGTGATTGGCACAAAGTGGATATTCAAGAACAAGCAAGATGAGCATGGAATTGTTGTGAGAAACAAGGCAAGATTGGTTGCTCAAGGTTTCTCTCAAGTTGAAGGAATTGACTTTGGAGAAACCTATGCTCCCATGGCTCGCCTTGAGTCCATCCATATCCTTCTTGCATATGCCACTCATCATAACTTTAAGTTGCAACAAATGGATGTTAAGAGTGCTTTTCTTAATGGTCCATTGAAAGAGGAAGTGTATGTTAAGCAACCCCCGGGGTTTGAGGATCTCAACTTCCCGAACCATATCTACAAACTCCATAAGGCACTCTATGGCCTTAAACAAGCCCCACGTGCGTGGTACGAGCACCTTAGGGAGTTGTTGTTAGACCGTGGGTTTGAAGTTGGGCAAATCGATCCCACTCTTTTTATTAAGAGGGTCAATGGGGAGCTTTTCGTATGCCAACTATATGTTGATGATATTATCTTTGGCTCTACTAACAAAGCTTTTAATGATGAATTTTCAAAGCTTATGACCGATAGGTTCGAGATGTCTATGATGGGCGAAATGAAGTTCTTTCTTGATTTTGAAATCAAGCAATTGAAAGAAGGGACCTTCATTAATCAAGCAAAATATGTCCAAGACATGCTCAAGAGGTTCAAGATGAAGGAACTAAATGGGGCCGCCACACCAATGGCCACAAAATGTCATCTTGAACTTGATCCCAATGGTAAAGATGTGGATCAAAAGGTATACCGTTCTATGATCGGTTCGTTGCTTTACCTTTGCGCATCTAGACCCGATATTGTGTTGAGTGTAGGTGTGTGTGCAAGGTATCAAG
Source organism: Dactylis glomerata (assembly GCA_007115705.1). Taxonomy (NCBI): domain Eukaryota; kingdom Viridiplantae; phylum Streptophyta; class Magnoliopsida; order Poales; family Poaceae; genus Dactylis; species Dactylis glomerata. Next base: position 4,131,439 of record QXEO01000492.1, read on the forward strand.
CCGCTCCTAAAGAAAGCCACCTTATGGCGGTTAAGAGAATCTTTCGATATTTGGTTCATACCCCAACTTATGGGCTTTGGTATCCCAAAGGCTCGGATTTCTCTCTTTGTGGTTTCACGGATTCGGATTGGGCCGGTGACAAGGATGATAGGAAATCAACCTCCGGAGCTTGCCAAATTCTTGGTAGGTCTTTGGTGTGTTGGTCTTCTAAGAAGCAAAATTGTATATCACTCTCCACTGCCGAAGCCGAATACATTGCCGCCGCAAGTGGATGCACTCAATTGTTATGGATGAGGCAAACTTTGAAGGAATACGGTGTCAATTGTGACAAAGTGCCTCTTTTATGTGACAATGAAAGTGCTATCAAGATCGCCTATAATCCGGTGCAACATTCAAGAACCAAGCATATTGAGATCCGGAATTATTTCATTAGAGATCATGTTGCCCGTGGTGATATTGAGCTTGCTTATGTGAGCACCAAGGATCAACTTGCCGATATATTCACGAAGCCTCTTGATGAAGCAAGATTTGGATATTTGAGGAATGAGCTAAATATCATCGATTCAAGGAGTGTGGCTTGAACATCTTGCAAATACACCTATATTTCAATGCATGTTCGGTTTAGGTGTGGGCATGGAAATAGGGGGAGTGCGGTCCTAATTAATTGGGCTATCCCTCCCCCCATAATGCCGATAGTAATCATTTCATTCTCTTAATATCATTTTATGATTTTTGAGCTTCAATGACGAGTAGTGGTTATGGACTCAAGATACATCTTCGCGGTCCAATGCCATAACACTCAAACATGGTGGCTTCGGCCACCGACCTCTTCTTTTCGAAGAGTTGATTCATTGCATATCTTATTTGAGGTTTTGGTGTTCTCTCTCGATTTTATTATTTTTCTTATATGGGAAGGCACTTGCATTGTTTTTTAGTCGATTTGCTCTTGCAATGTTTAGTGCCGAGAACCACTCCGTGTTTGCTCTTTCACCTAAGCCATTCTCTCTTAAGACATCTATCTATGCACACGAGTTCAAATTTTTCATCAAAACAACATCTGTTTTTGAAAATTTCGAGCTGGCCAGTTTCTGGTTCCCAGGCCGGAATATTCGCCCCCCTGGGCGGAATATCCGGGGGGGCCAGATTATCCGCCCCCTCCTGGCCGGATAATCCGGCCCAAGTGGCACCTGGGTATATAAGGGGCAGGGTCGGGCTGCCCTAGGGCAGTCCCTTCCCCACCCCTTCCAGCAGTTCCCTGCCGCCGCCGCCGTCTTCCCGTCGTCACCGCCGGAGCTCCGGCCACCCCCTTGGCCGGATTTCGCCGGAGGTTGCTCTCCTCTTCGTCTAGAAGGCATTCACCAAGCCGTTTTCGCAATGGATGCGGGTATTGTTCTATCCCTAGGATGTAATCTTACCCTTGCATGTTCTTGGTGGTCTTGTCCCTCTAGTTGTTGTTTTTGACAAGCTTGAATCATGTTGTATGATTGTCTTCCCCGATCTATCGAATTGAAGGTTGCAGCAACTGTTAGAAAAATTTCTCGAGGGGCCGGATTATCCGCCCCCTGGCCGGATAATCCGGCCTGGGAGTGTTTTTTTTATATTTTGCTGCTTTCACTTTGATACTTTGGTGAAGTTTGTTCTTCATACTACATAATTCTTTGATCCTTTCCGTAACTCGTGTGCATACGCTTATCCCCATGCTCTCCGTGCATCTCTCTTTCACAGGTGGTCCGAGTATGCCGAAGCGCAAGCGTCGGCTTGTTCGGAATGAGGAAGGAGTTCTTGTGGATGAGATTGCTATCCGTCGGGAACAGAGGGAGGCTGCTAGGAAGGCTGAGCAGGAGAAAGCTGCCAAGGTTGCCAAAGCTAAAGCCCGTCGTCGCAAAGGCAAAGAGCCACGTCCTAACTACAAGAGCATGCCCGAGGCCGAGTACATTCTTGTTAGGCGCAACAATTGGTATGCCACAGCAAGAGATGAAGAGATTGAGGATCGGGGTTTCTGGAATGAGGAGCAGTGGGGGATTTTTCGTGATGTTTATGAGCCATTCAAGAACCCTTGTCGTCCGATGCATCCTATTGATTTTGATCACCTTCGCAGCAAGTCTTATTTTGATGAAGCACTCTCTGTGGTTGAGAAGATGGGTTTGATGGGGCTGGCCAACATTCAGTGCAACTATAATCCCGGTCTCATCAAGCAGTTCTATGCTACCCTTGTGATCCTGCCAAATGCTCAGAAATCTATGAAGTGGATGACCGGCGAGCATGAGTGTACATCGAACTTCACTACGTTTGCCTCTCTCTTGGGGTATGCGTATGATGGAGACACTCCAGTGGGTCGCCGTATTCACAACCCGGGGACCAAGCCTGACAAAGATAAGTTGTATGATCTCTATGACTCCACAGGTGTTGTGGGCTTCATCCATGGGCTGCATCCGCTTTATGATCAGCTGGTCCGCATTTTCAGGGAGAACATTGCTCCTAGTGGTGGCAACAATGATGCCATTCGCACCTCTCTTGTGGATCTACTTGCTTTTGCTCATGAGTGTGCCTCGTCGACTGACCCTGCTGAGGACTTTACCCTTGATGTGATGGATTTCATCTTCTATGAGATCAAGGATGCTATTATTCAGAGGAACACTGTGCCCTATGCTCCTTTCATCATGCTTCTCATTAAGCATGTCCTTGGAGACTATGATATTCATGATGACTGTGTGGAGCACAAGGTCAAGAAGATGTATATCAAGAGAAAGGCGAAATCTGCTCCTTCAGCTGCATATCCTGACACTTTCATGGCTGATGCGAGGACTAGTGCTACTGCTCGTGAACAGAGGGCTGCTGCATCTGTTGTGTCTAGGGAGGTGAGGAAGCTCAGTTGGTTTGAGCGGAATGTTCTGTGCATGAAGGTAGAGATCCACCGTGAGAACTACCAGGCCTATGTCGAGAGGAAGAGCATCCAGGACACTCAGCAGCTTATCCTTCACCGTCTCAGTGGTGCTCAGACCGCCGATCCCACTCCTACTGCTCCTGTGGCCTATAATGCTTGGAACACCGATCGCTACAACTGGGTGGATATGCAGAAGCATCTCTTTGATGCTCCAGATGCTACCGCAGGAGGTGCTCGTGCAGAGGCTGAGGAGGACTTTGAGGCTGAGGAGGACTTTGAGGCTGAGGAGGATTTTGATGATGAGGATGAAGATGCTGGAGATAACGAGGGTGATGGCGGAGATTATGATGATGTGGACTCCGGTGACTTCGATGGTGGGGAGGATTGATTCCTCGGGACGAGTAGCATCGCTCTTCTCCCTTTTTGGTGTCTTGATGCCAAAGGGGGAGAAGTAGTTCTATTAGGAGTGTTTCGGGATTTGCATGGGTGGAAACACAAGCTTGCGCGCTTATCATTCTTTGGCGCTTGTGTTTCTTCTTATTTCGTTCGGCTTAAGTTGAACTTTGTGTGTGGTTGAACTTCGTGTCGTTTATGTGCTACCGTGTGGTGTATGAGACTATGTTATATGTTCTTAACGTGCCATGTGGATCTTTATGCGTTGTTCACTTATTGTTTATGAGCTCATGATGATTGGTGAAATGGCTATGGAATTATTGTCCGGTATATCGTATTATCATATTCGGAATTCCGTAATGTTTGTGTTATCTATGCAAAGGTATGTCTCCTCTAAACTTATTGGTGAAGATGCACACATCTAGGGGGAGCCTTTTATCGTGCTCAAATATTTGTTGTTTGAAATATTCGATCTTTCTTGCAAATCCTATTGTTGTCATCTAACACCAAAAAGGGGGAGATTGAAAGTGCAAACTTTGTTTCCCTCAGATTTTGTGTGTTAGATAACAACATTAGGGAGATTAAGTGTGTGCTAAGTTGTGCAGGATTAACAGTTGAGGAAATGCCAGGCCGGATAATCCGGCCAGGGGTGGCCGGATAATCCGCCCCTCTGGAGGGTGGCCGAAAACGGCTAAGGACTTATCACGGCGTCACCCAGATAGGGGGGCCGGATATTCCGGCCAGGGGCCGGATAATCCGCCCCCCCCCCCAGGAGAATGATCAAAACGGCTAAGGACTTTTCGCGGCGTCACCCAGATGGGGGGGCCGGATATTCCGGCCAGGGAGGGCCGGATAATCCGCCCCTCCAGAGAAGACCCCAATTTCGGCTAAGGACCTGGAGCGGCGTCACCCAGATAGGGGGGGCGGATAATCCGGCCAGGGGCCAGATAATCCGGCCAGCCGGATAATCCGGCCCAACTTTGGCCGGATAATCCGCCCCTCCAAGTCAGCAACGGCTACATTTTGGGAGGGGCTATAAATACCCCTCCCCTTCTTCCAGCTCAAGCTGCTCGAGCTGATGAAGAAGAACACCATATTTTGAGCCACCAAATTCGCAAGATCTCCTCCCTCAACCCACCAAATCTCTTGATCTTTGGAGAATCGAAGGAGAAGGCCTTGATCTACATCCTCACCGAAGCGATTTGATTTCCCCTCTCATTTGCTAGAGGGCCCTTTGGTCTTGGGTTCCCTTGTGTCCCTTGACCTTGTTTGTGTGATTGATATTTTGATACTTGTTGATTGAGATCTTTGTGGTGCTTGGGAGCCTCCAATTCAGTTGTGGAGTTGTGCCCCAAGTTTTGTAAAGGCCGGTTCCGCCTTGAGGAATCCCTTAGTGGAAAGTGAGCTAGGCCTTTGTGGCGGAAGCTTGCACCGGAGAATAGGGTGAGCCTTTGTGGCGTTGGTTAGGCCTTTGTGGCAACCACACCCCTCCAACGTAGACGTACTTCCCCTAAAAAGGAAGGAACTACGGGAATTACATCCGTGTCTCCGTGTGCTCCACTCTCGGTTACCTCTATCCTTTATTACCTTTACTACTTGTATCTTGGTTAGCTTGCTTGTTGACATATAGGTAAATTCACCTTAGTTGCATTTCTAGAGAATTTACCTCTTGTGTCAAGCCTAAATTGAAAAAGAATTAAAATTTGAGTAGCACCTATTCACCCCCCCCCCCCCTCTAGGTGCCCATACGATCCGTTCATAATTTACATGCACTGTTATGAGCCCTAAAACCTTGATCCTTGCTTGCTTTACCTTGATTCAGTATGTTTTGTGCCAGCATTTTATAGCATTTGGTCTTGTATTGCAGTTCAGTGCGTCAAGGCACACAATTCTTCAGGAAGTTGTTCAAAGTACTCAAAACCCTACAAGTCCAAGTCATAGAAGCTGGTCCATGGAAAGAGAAGAATTAATTCAAACCAATTTGAATCACCAGAGAGGGAAGAGACCAACTTGAGAAGCAAGTTAGCAGAAAAAAGTGAAAAAGTCAGAGAAAGGAGAAAAGAGGGGAACAGCCCATGTGCTGTGAGAGCTGAGAGAGAAAAGGAAAACCCCCTACCTCCATCAGCCTCTCTCCCCCAAAAATGGAAAAAGGTGTATAAAGGAAGGGACCAGGTCACAAGAGAACATGCTCATCCATCCACTCCCATCGACAGAACATCTCCTCTGCCACCAACTCTCCACCTCTTCTCCTCCAACCACCAAGAACACCCAAGAACACCCAAGAAGAAGGACAAGAAAAGGATGCACACGATGAGCAAGCTGCTGGAGAAAGACAAGGATGTGATGAACTGAAGCACAAGATCTTCCTCAATCTCAATGCACTCCTCTGCTTCTCCTGCTCCCTCAGGTTTTCGGTGAAGAACAGCCAAGCCTCTTTCTCTTTCTTTTCTTGTAATCTGTGTTGATTGTAGTGGATCATTCGTTAAGAAACAAAGTTGGTGATTTGCTTGGTTATTGCAGTGAATTGAGTGACACAGTTCTCTGAAATCTCTAAGTCTTGCTAGATTTGCTTTTTAACTGCTTGATCTGTTGATTGTAAGGCAAGTCCCTCTGCACTCCTTTGTGTGAAATCATATCCTTAGCCTCTCTCTGCTTGTTAACTCACAGAGTTCTTGCCTGACAAACAAGAAAGCTGTGATCTTTGTGTTAAAACTTTTCTTCTAGCTAAAACCCTAAAAAGATCTTGGCTTGCATGACTAGTCTCTGCTTGCCTGTGAATTGCACCATCTTTCCCTGTCTAAAACTTGCTTAGATCCTTGAGAGACTTTGGCTTGACAACCCAAATCTTTCAAGTTAATTTCTGAACTTTCACTCTTCCGAAAACCCTCTCAAAACCCCTTGTTCTGACAGTAAAACCCCTACCTTTATGAATTTGCTTAGCTTCTGGAAATAAAGAACCTTTCTTCCCTTGTTGATCCCTGTGGAGAGAACGATATAACACCCCCACTAAACTGGAGTGATCAGCAAGTTGCTTTCGTATGGGGATAGACTAATTCTTATAAACTTGATTCTTACAAGTCTCCCTGTGTTTATGTTATCGTTCTTTGAGATTCCAAAGGGGGTTAGGAAAAGACTACACTTTTTCTGATCTCGCTTTTTTGGCAAAGTGATGGACATAAGAAGAAATATAGGCTCACAAAGTGGAACATGATATGCCGCCCTAAGGACCAAGGGGGTATGGGGGTTGAGGTGCTTGAGTTAAAAAACAAATGCTTGTTGAGCAAATGGCTATTCAAGCTGATAAATGAAAAGGGTGTGTGGCAGCAACTACTACATAACAAATACTTGCATTCAAAATCTTTGTCTCAAGTCAATGTAAGATTTTGGGAGGAGTTCTTCGAAAGAGGAGCTTTTATCCTAGGGGACGGAGCTAATATCAGATTTTGGGAGGATAAATGGTTATGTGATAGACCATTGGAAACTCAATATCCCTCATTATATAATATCATGCGACATAATAATCAAATAGTAGCTCATACCTTTGCTTCAATTCCCATTAACATTGAGTTCAGGTGTTCTTTGGTTGGTGGCCGTTGGGATAGGTTGCTACATCTGTTGCATAGGCTAATTGATGTACGATTGGAGCCAAAGGAGGATGAGTTTCGATGGAGTCTAACTCAGTCCAGAAAATTTACAGTTAAATCAATGTACTTACATCTGCTGAATGACAACACTGTTTATCTTCATAAATATCTTTGGAAAATGAAAGTGCCTCTTAAAACCAAAATCTTTATGTGGTTTGTTCATCGAAAGGAAATTCTAACAAAGGATAATCTATTAAAGAGAAATTGGCAAGGCTCCTCTAAATGTTGTTTTTGTGATCATGATGAGTCAGTTCAACATCTTTTTGTCAAATGCCCTTTTGCTAAAATTATCTGGCAGAATGTATATATGGCTTTTAATATAACTCCCCCTCTGGACATTTCACACATGTTTGGCAATTGGCTTGATGGTGTGGTTAAATCTGAAAAAAAAATATTAGAGTGGGAGTTTGCGCCATTATCACAGCAATTTGGCTTGTTTGGAATGAATTTATCTTTAACAAATCATGTTTCCCCACTTTCTTGCAGGTTATCCCTTTAGCTATCCACTAGATCCATATGTGGTCTTATCTCCGGCCGGTGGAGCAACGCCGGGACATGGATATTGGGTGCAACCGTTTGGAGATGGTAGCACGGGATATATACAGCCGATTGGGTTGGCGGTTTGATGGTCGCCTGACATGTTGATGCATACGGTTATGCTGAATAGTTGTATGTTTAGATGGTTGGTTCATGTATCCCCTTTGTGTGATCAGTGAGATGTAATACTTGACACTGCTACTATAATAATGTTTTAATAAATAGTCGTATGCATCAATTGATGCAGAGGCTGGGACCTTCCCCTTTTTGAAAAAAATATCATTAGTCATCAAAATGCCACTAGAAAGCCCCTTTCATCAGTTCATCTACTGGGCTATCAAAGTAGAAATACTATTAAATATAAGTTTGTTTCTGATTTATTTAAGCATTATGGCAAAGACCAAAGAGTATGAAAACAGTTGAAGTTTGCACTATAAATTTATGTATTGCAAGCTATAAAGCACGCCATGAGATTGTCGATCAAGGGGACAACAATCAGAACACATGGGAAGTGCTATCACTTAATCTGGTAAATTATCTTTTTTAGAGAAAATATTTTTTCCATAGCATCAACAAATGCGCATAGTGCTAAAGAGAATTGTTCTATATTAAGTATAACTTTCTCAGACATGTCGAGCTGTCCGTGCAAAATGTTCTGTATGACCTGATGAACATACCAAATCTTTCTTTATACAATCTATGGGGACATTTGGCTATATGGAAAACTTATAAAAAACAATAACTTTGTCAAAAAAAGCAGTGAACTTCTCAAAAGCATGCTTCTTTTGTCAAAGATATACAAACCGCGGTTTAGAAATGCACTTACAGAAACAGAAACATACTGCACAATCAGGGCGCAGCTAGTTGAATGAGCAATAAAAATCCTTTGCAAGACGCCATATCATATTCCTATTGCTTACTTGATTGATCTTCTTCCTAGCAGCATCAGCACCAGTTATTCCTCCTGACAACATCTCAGAATTAGTAGGAATGCCAAAATAAAACGCACATCATCTAAATGATATCCATGACTCAGCATCAAGGAAGAAGGAACAAAGGAAAGAAGATGAGAGCTAACAATCAAATACGGACTCACGTAAATGACAGTCACGCTCAAAACAGACGAATGGATTTCAAGCGCAAGTTCGACACCTTGTCGATGCGTATATGGCAACTACACCATGTAAGCCATAAGATTTACATATTGTCTTTTTGGATGCAAGAAAATCTAATTATCGAAAACAAAAGTAATCCAAAATTGTAGTTAACACCCTGCCATGGACAAACTATTTCGAGAAAGCAAGTAATGGGTTTTAGCAGAACTAACTCATAAGATGTCAGAAAACTAAGAAGCAATCTTGCAATTAAAAACCCTCAAAGACTCAATTTTCCTGCAAGGATTGATTCAAATCATACATGAAGAACAACACAAATCCAAAATTAGTACAAATAGATGAATTACCTTAGGATTGCTTTGCAAACACCTACAGATTGGTGTCATTGCATTCTTCTATGATGTGGCCTACAGGCCATGTGCAGAAGACATTTTCCCAAGATTTCAACTGCAAGTTAAAAATACAGATGGTTCAATCCTGGGAACAAACAATGATGATAACAGATCTGCATAATTGATATATACATATGCAAGCAACTGCTAAATCGAAACCCTAACTCATAGAATGCATTGCATTACCCACACAAAACTAATAATTGATAGCTCCTCCTGGCATTTACGGAGTCTCCAAACTCCATACAATCACTGCGATGAATAAATTGCACGAAATGTTCAAGTACCTGCAGTTCACCAAATAGGCAGTGCGCATATAAAGCATCTTTCCTTTCATGGTGGCCTCACTCCTCTAAATCATCTTGTTGTGCTCACCGAAATCCATGTCCAAACTGCAAGAAATAACATCAAATCAGAAGAAACATCAGCCATCTTAGCATAGCTCAAGAAATCAAGAAAATGGGTCAGCCGTAGGAACAAACCTGCTCCTCGTCCTCTCCAATACACCTCAAAATAGGCAGATGTGGAGTACACACTGGTGGAAAAAAGGGCTTTAGTCGCCGGTTGGTAATGGGCTTTAGTCCCGGTTATCCAACTGGGACTAGCAAAACGAGACTAAAGCCCCTCCCCCTTTAGTCCTGGTTGCTTACGAACCGGGACTAATGGCCGTCCACGTGACTCGGGTCGACCGTAGAAGGCTGGAGGACTCTTTAGTCCCGGTTGGTGGCTCCAACCGGGACTAAAGGGGTCCGGTAAAATTTTTGGTAGAATTATTTAAAAAAAAGCCCCAAAAAATTTGGATTTTTTTGAATTTCCATATTTTTGAATATTTGAATTGTTTAATAGTTTCCACTCTCCACTCTCCACTTTAATCTCTAATCACCTCTATTTTCATGCCAAATTACATAATTGTGGTCCTCACTTCCCGGTCGGTCCCCATCCTCACACTGCTCCATCCTCAGCATGCTTAATTTCTCCATTCCTTCCCTACTAGCTTCCAAGACTGCGCTCACGACTTCTTGATAATGCTATGCTATCAATTCTATTAACCCATACACTTTGGTAACATATGATTTTACTTTTCTGAATTCCAAATAATTCACAAAATAAGCAACAATGATAATAAGCATCAATGAATTCCAACAATGCATAATTTAATAATTAATTTTTAAACTCGAAATGTTCAAAAAAATTAAAAAAATTAAAAAATTCCAAAATTCTAAAATTAATTAAAAAACTTCAAAATAACTAGAAAGTAGAAGAAATAACAAAAGAAATGGAAAAATCTGAAGAAAAAAAAACTTTTTTTTCTCATTTTTTCTGACAAAATCTAAAATCTTCCTGCTTTCATATTTCCCTTTGGAATTTTGAGAAACAAGAAATTACACAAACGGCCTATGGCAGTTGAAATCGGATGTAAAATTTTATGTAGATAATTTTTCATATATTATACGTTTTTTTGAGTCCGCACGCAAAAGTTATAGCCGTTTTAATTTGGAACAACCTTTTTTGCAAAAAAAATATCAAATTTCAAATTTTCCATAAAATCTAAAGTTTCCATAAAATTCAAATTTGGAACAACCTTTATTTGCGAGGTACATGCATGTCAAAGGATTTTGAAATCTAATGTTTTTATCATTTTTGTTTCTTTTTTAGACGTTTTTTCTGTGCGGGGAGGGGGGTAGGCATGGGAGGAAAAATGGGCGGCGGACCTTTAGTCCCGGTTTGAGCCACCAACCAGGACTAAAGGTTGATCACTATAATTTTTATGTACTGTTATGAGCCCTAAAACCTTGATCCTTGCTTACTCTACCTTGATTCAGTATGTTTTGTGCATGCATTATATAGCATTTGGTCCTGTATTGCAGTTCAATGCGTCAAGGCACACAATTCTTCAGGAAGTTGTTCAAAGTACTCAAAACCCTACAAGTCCAAGTCATAGAAGCTGGTCCATGGGAAGAGATGAATTAATTCAAACCAATTTGAATCACCAGAGAGGGAAGAGACCAACTTGAGAAGCAAGTTAGCAGAAAAAAGTGAAAAAGGCAGAGAAAGGAGAAAAGAGGGGAACAGCCCATGTGCTGTGAGAGCTGAGTAAGGAAAGGAAAACCCCCTACCTCCATCAGCCTCTCTCCCCCAAAAATGGAAAAAAGGTGTATAAAGGAAGGGACCAGGACACAAGAGAACAGGCCCATCCGCCCATCCACCACTCCCATCGACAGAACGTCTCCTCTGCCACCAGCTCTCCACCTCTTCTCCACCAACCACCAAGAACACCCAAGAACACCCAGGAAGAAGGACAAGAAAAGGATGCACATGATGAGCAAGCTGCTGGAGAAAGACAAGGTTGTGATGAACTGAAGCACAAAATCTTCCTCAATCTCAATCCATTCCTCTGCTTCTCCTGCTCCCTCAAGTTTTCGGTGAAGAACAACCAAGCCTCTTCCTCTTTCTTTTCTTGTAATCTGTGCTGATTGATACATCTCAAATGTATCTATAATTTTTGATGCTCCATGCTTGTTTTTGCACCATTTGCCTTGTGTTTTGTTACACTTCGTGGCGTTTTTATGCGATTTCTGGAACTAACCTATTGACAAGATGCCACAGTGCCAGTTCCCTGTTTTCTGCTATTTTGTGTTTTAGAAAAGCTACACAGGAAATATTCTCGGAATTGGACAAAACAAGTTCCTGAAGTCTTATTTTTCCTGGAAGCTTCCAGAGATCCGAAGAGGCGAAGGAGAGGGGCCACAGGCCGCCCTCACACTAGGCTCGCGCGGCCTGCCCCTGGCCCGCGCCACCTAGGTGTGAGGAGGCCTGGTGCCACTCCTGACGACGCCCCTTCGCCTATAAGAAGCCTCGGGACGGAAAACCCTAAGGGAGTCGACAATTTTCCAGAAAGAGTTCCGCAGTTCTGCCACCGCCACCGACGAATTTTGGGGGACAGAAGTCTCTGTTCCGGCACCCTGCCGGGACGGGGAAGTGCCCTCGGAGCCATCTCCATCGGTCTCCATCGCCGTCTCTGCCGTCTCCATCGACCTCACCGCCATCTCCATCAACCTTGCTGTCTCCTATGATGAGGAGGGAGTAGTTCATCCCCGGGGCTAAGGGCTCTACCGGTAGCTATGTGGTTCACCTCTCTCTCCCATGATGTGATCTTTATGTGATCGTGAGCTTTGTATCATGTTGAACAAGTAGATGTTATTATTCAGATATTATGTGTACTCTAGTGGTATTATTAAAGTAATCTATTCCTCCTACCATGGTGTAACGGTGACAGTGCGTGCATCATGGTGGTACTTGGTCTAGGCTACGATTGTGATCTTTTATGGATTATGAGAATAATTATTACTATGATAGTATTGAAGTGATCTATTCCTCCTTTCATGGTGTAATGTTGACAGTGTGTGCACCGTGTTAGTACTTGGTCTAAGTTGCAATAATATCTATCTTGAGTTGTGATTTGATTTGGATATCTCTATGAGTGGTGTTTGTCAAGTACTTGATGAACTTTAAGGGGTGCTTCTGTAGCCACTACCCAATGATTAGTGTTGTTCAATAGGAGAGTAATTCAGAGTACCATAGTGAAGAGAAGTTGTTTATTTGTTCAATCATGTTATATTTGTTGGGAGTGTGTCCACTAGTGAAAGTATGATCCCTAGGCCTTGTTTCCAAGCATTGCACACCGTTTACTTCCTATTTTGTTACATGTTTGCTCGCAGCGATACTTATTTCATATCACAGTTACTACTTATAATCATCACTACCGCTTGTATTTCAGTATCTCTTCGCCAAACTAGTGCACCTATACATCTGACAAGTGTATTGGGTGTGTTGGGGACACAAGAGACTTTCTGTATCGTAATTGCAGGGTTGTTTGAGAGGGATAGCTTTGACCTCTTCCTCCCTGAGTTCGATAAACCTTGGGTGATCCACTTAAGGGAAACTTGCTGCTGTTCTACAAACCTCTGCACTTGGAGGCCCAACAAGTGTCTACAAGAATAGAAGTGCGTAGACATCAAGCTCTTTTCTGGCGCCGTTGCCGGGGAGGTAAGGTAAAAGGTACTCGCATCCTCCTGTGTGAGTGCTCGAAGTTATTTCCTTTAGATTCTATAATTATATCTTTTTGTTTCTTGTTTTTATTTTCACTAGTTAGGCTTAATGGAAAACAAAGAGTTCTTTAGTCTTTTTCCTGATTTTAGATTTGAAGAGAAAATTGAAAATCCTTTGGAGCTTATTTCGCATAGCAATATTATTAGTACGAATGCTTTGAATACCGTTAATGCTAATGCTATAGAAAAGTCTAAGCTTGGGGAAGCTGGTTTTGTTAAGTATGATATTTTTAGTCCCCCAGCTTTAGTGGAGAAGGTCTGTTCTGATAATATTTTATCTCCCATATGTGATGTTTCTAGTGATGCTTGTGCTCCTCATCCTTTTAAAATACCTACGAAGATTGTTGAACATGTTAGGGATAACTGCTATTTAGGAGATGGAACTGTCCATCCTGGTGACCATTTGCTTTTTATACATGAATTATGCGAGTTGTTCCAGTGTGCAGGTATCTCAATGAACCAAGTTAAGAAGAAGAAGCTATTCTCTTTTTCGCTGAAAGGCAGAGCTGAGGAATGGTATAAAACATTGAAGGATGGCCGATCTATTGATTGGGAGGAAATTGAACCTCTCTTTTATTCTAAATTCTATCCTTCTAGTCAAGTTTATAAAGATAGGAATTACAGTTATAATTTTCATCCGCATGAGGGAGAAAGCATTGCCCAAGCTTGGGGAAGATTGAAGTTACTAATGCATAAATGTCCTATTCATGATCTTCCCCGTAATATTGTTATTAATAATTTTTATGCAAGGCTTTCAGGATATTACAAGGACTATCTAGATGCATGCTTTGATGGGTCTTTCACAAGCAAGGATGTTGACACCAAGTGGGGTCTGCTTGAGACAATTCAAAACAATATTGAAGGTTGGGATAGCGACAAAGGTAAAGGATCAGGTATGAATTACGAGTTTGATTGCATTAAGTCTTTCGCTGAAACTGCTAATTTTCAAGAGCTTAGTGCTAAATATGGTCTTGATCCTCAAATTATGGTTGATTGCTTTAAAGCTTTTGCTTCCCATATGAATGTTCCTAAAGGAAATGAGAATAATTATTCTGTTGAATCTGCTCCTACTACTATTGTTCATGTGGGGAGTATTAATTCTTTTATGCATGTGGCTCATGATAGGGATGCTTTATGTGATAGTTATATTGTTAGTTCTATTCATGATGCTACTGGAAGTTATTATGAGAGAGGGAAACATGGTTTGATGGATCTAAACAATATTGAGTTTCCCCTCTTTATGTTGCAATTCTTGAAGTTGTACTTGTTTTGCCTTCCTATGCTTTTTGCTTTGCGCTTTTATGACTTGTCTCTTTACAAGACTATTTTTCATAGGAAGTGGTTTAGATTTAAATATGTTCCATACTTTCTTTTTGATGCTCTCTATTGCTTTAAGTTCCTATATGGCGCCTTTGCCTCAAGCTCTTATATGGCGCCCACATGAGCATCTTTGCAAATTACTGTGTCTAGCTCAAAGGCGTTAAAGAAAAGCACTCTTGGGAGATAACCCATTGTTTTATTTCTGGCACTTTTTCTTTTATTTGAGTCTTGGAAGTTATTACTACTGTAACAACCGCTCCTTATCCTTTTTATTTCGTTTTTGTGCCAAGAGAAGCCTCTAATTTGAGTGAGGTAAGATTTGGGGATGTTGCTGTCCTGAAACTGTTTTCGGTGCTGCACCGTAAAAATTCGTGAAAATTCTCTGTATATCTTTTGGACCTGCGATTTCTTGTGCATATGCCCCAGGTTATATCCAAACTTTCATTAGTTGAACACTTTTTGATTTGAGCAACAGAAAACCCCTCAAAAATTCGACCTTTGTCAGCTGTTCTGTTTTGACAGATTTCTGCCGCTATTCGTTTTTGCCGCTTTATCGCTTTCTTTTGAGTTCTTTTTATCATAGAACTTTTGGGGAGGTTGCTACAGTAGTATTTGCTTTATATGTGGTGGTTTTGGGTTGAAACCTGAAGCAAAAAGAGGTTGATTATATGTTATGCTACACTAATGTTGCTAATAGAATTGTGTTTAGTTTTGTATGAAGGAAGTTTTCAAGTGTAGGGATTGGAGAATGATAAGATGAGTTGAAGAATGGACAAAAGCTCAAGCTTGGGGATGCCCATACATCACCCCAAGAAATATTCAAGAAGTACAAGCGTCAAAGCTTGGGGATGCCCCCGAGGCACCCCTTCTTCATCAGCAAAAATCAGATCACCTTTCAAGACACTATATTTTTATTGCTTCATGCACTATGTGTTTTTCTTGGAGCATCAGTTGTTTTAGTTTTCTTTGTTAATTTGTTTTGTTTGCTGCAATAAATGGTTAGATCACATCATGTTTCTTTTGGAGGAGATGAACTCGCTTTTCATTTGCCAAGAACACTCTAGTTTTCACTCTTATCGTTCAATGAGTGTTCTCTTTTTCTGCTACTGCGTTTAGCTTGCATTTTTTGCCTTGATTTTTGTTCAGATCTTGCTATATCTTTTCATCAAGGTGTATTTTTGCCTCTGATCTTTATTGGTTTTCATCAAAAGAGGTGTTTATAAAAATTTCAAATGGTGTTGGAAAAGAGAAAAAGCTTTATGCAAAATAGTGGTACAAGAAGGAGCTTGTGTAGACTGCGGCTTAGGCTTTTGCATGTCGTGCTTGATGTCTTTTTGATAGTATGCTTAGTGGTTTTGCTATAGCATGACTTGTCTCAAATGACTGAGATTGCTTAATGAGCCTTTGAAAAAAATCATGCGTTGTTTTTATTATTTGGAAGCATTTATTTGGTTTTCTCCTTTGATGCTTTATTTGGGTTGACTTGGCGTATGCTCACACATGTTAGACTCAAACAAAGTCGCCATTGCCTCTATGATCATTTAGTTTTTGACTTTTGATGCCATCTTATGCCTCTTTTAATGTTGCTTTGTCGCTTTGCATGATTATGGCCATTATTGCTCTCTTAGTTGGTCGCTCCTAGTCTCTTGCTAGCCCTCATTTTGTACTGAGTATGAGCTCTACTCGTGCATCCAACTCCCGAAAACCAAGTTTGCCATTGTGTCCACTATAAATTCCTATGCATGGTATTTGTAAGCCATTCCAAAGTAAATTTTCATGTGCTACCTTTCAAAAACCTTTAAAACACTTCTCATTTTGTGACACTGTTTTCAGCTCATGGGGACGTAGTGGTCGGATTTGCTATCTTCCATATTGCTTATTCCAAAAAAAAGGAAAAAAGAAAAGAAAAAAAGGCACTCCTCCATGGAATGTGAATGTTGGTGGGCACCCGATGGAATCGGTTAGCCATGGTTTGTGAAAGGAAAAAAGGTGGGGAGGAGTGCCAAGCTTTATAAAAGAGCACAAAAGTGCCAATCTCTCTCTCAAAAACTTGCTTCATTTTTGTATGGAAGATAGTAAGAACCCATTGCCAGTCATTGACAAAGACAACCACCTCTCAAAACCAATTTTTATCTCTCTGTTTTACAAATGAAAAGCTCTAGCACATGTTTAATCACTTCTTCCCTCTGCGAAGGGCCTTTCTTTTACTTTTATGTTGAGTCACCGCCCTCTACCTTTATGCACCGTCTAAGAGAGCATAGTTGTCATTCTTAGTATAATGTGCATTGTCCCAAAGTTTTCATTGATTGATTCATATTGTTGGTTTCACTTGTTCTCAAATTATTTGTATCTAGTTGCCCTCTTAAACTTGAAGGTGTCCTATGCATTTATATTTTGCTCTCCATGAAGGACAAGCTGAAAACCATTTGTATGTTTTTCCTTATGATTTGAACACACGTTTGACTTTCATTGTTTCATTTTCATGATCTTTTGTTTGTGTTCATTTTCATGTTTACAACATGGTTGCTAAGTTCTTATTGTCAAGATTATATCTTCATGGCCATGTTTTAAGTTCTCATGATCCCAGCTCACAAATGCTTACATATATGATCAAGATTGTGTAGGTGCATGTCACCTCAAAAATTATTTCTTTTGTTATCACTTACCTACTCGAGGACGGGCAGGAGTTAAGCTTGGGGATGCTTGATACATCTCAAACGTATCTATAATTTTTGATGCTCCATGCTTGTTTTTGCACCATTTGCCTTGTGTTTTGTTACACTTCGTGGCGTTTTTATGCGATTTCCGGAACTAACCTATTGACAAGATGTCACAGTGCCAGTTCCCTGTTTTCTGCTGTTTTTGTGTTTCAGAAAAGCTACACAGGAAATATTCTCGGAATTGGACGAAACAAGTTCCTGAAGTCTTATTTTTCCTGGAAGCTTCCAGAGATCCGAAGAGGCGAAGGAGAGGGGCCACAGGCCGCCCTCACACTAGGCTCGCGCGGCCTGCCCCTGGCCCGCGCCACCTAGGTGTGAGGAGGCCTGGTGCCACTCCTGACGACGCCCCTTCGCCTATAAGAAGCCTCGGGACGGAAAACCCTAAGGGAGTCGACAATTTTCTAGAAAGAGTTCCGCAGTTCTGCCGCCGCCACCGACGAATTTCGGGGGACAGAAGTCTCTATTCCGGCACCCTGCCGGGACGGGGAAGTGCCCTCGGAGCCATCTCCATCGGTCTCCATCGCCGTCTCTGCCATCTCCATCGACCTCACCACCATCTCCATCAACCTTGCTGTCTCCTATGATGAGGAGGGAGTAGTTCATCCCCGGGGCTAAGGGCTCTACCGGTAGCTATGTGGTTCACCTCTCTCTCCCATGATGTGATCTTTATGTGATCGTGAGCTTTGTATCATGTTGAACAAGTAGATGTTATTATTCAGATATTATGTGTACTCTAGTGGTATTATTAAAGTAATCTATTCCTCCTGCCATGGTGTAACGGTGACAGTGCGTGCATCATGGTGGTACTTGGTCTAGGCTACGATGGTGATCTTTTATGGATTATGAGAATAATTATTACTATGATAGTATTGAAGTGATCTATTCCTCCTTTCATGGTGTAATGTTGACAGTGTGTGCACCGTGTTAGTACTTGGTCTAAGTTGCAATAATATCTATCTTGAGTTGTGATTTGATTTGGATATCTCTATGAGTGGTGTTTGTCAAGTACTTGATGAACTTTAAGGGGTGCTTCTGTAGCCACTACCCAATGATTAGTGTTGTTCAATAGGAGAGTAATTCAGAGTACCATAGTGAAGAGAAGTTGTTTATTTGTTCAATCATGTTATATTTGTTGGGAGTGTGTCCACTAGTGAAAGTATGATCCCTAGGCCTTGTTTCCAAGCATTGCACACCGTTTACTTCCTGTTTTGTTACATGTTTGCTCGCAGCGATACTTATTTCATATCACAGTTACTACTTATAATCATCACTACCGCTTGTATTTCACTATCTCTTCGCCAAACTAGTGCACCTATACATCTGACAAGTGTATTGGGTGTGTTGGGGACACAAGAGACTTTCTGTATCGTAATTGCAGGGTTGTTTGAGAGGGATAGCTTTGACCTCTTCCTCCCTGAGTTCGATAAACCTTGGGTGATCCACTTAAGGGAAACTTGCTGCTGTTCTACAAACCTCTGCACTTGGAGGCCCAACAAGTGTCTACAAGAATAGAAGTGCGTAGACATCACTGATTGTAGTGGATCATGCGTTAAGAAACAAAGTTGGTGATTTTCTTGGTTATTGCAGTGAATTGAGTGACACAGTTCTCTGAAATCTCTAAGTCTTGCTAGATTTGCTTCTTAACTGTTTGATCTGTCGAGTGTAAGGCAAGTCCCTGCACTCCTTTGTGTGAAATCATATCCCTAGCCTCTCTCTGCTTGTTAACTCACAGAGTTCTTTCCTGACAAACAAGAAAGCTATGATCTTTGTGTTAAAACTTTTCTTCTTACTAAAACCCTAAAAAGATCTTGGCTTGCATGACTAGTCTCTGCTTGCCTGTGAATTGCACCATCTTTCCTTGTCTAAAAGTTGCTTAGATCCTTGAGAGACTTTGGCTTGACAACCCAAACCTTTGAAGTTAATTTCTGAACTTTCACTCTTCCTAAAACCCTCTCAAAACCTCTTGTTTTGACAGTAAAACCCCCACCTTTCTGAATTTGCTTAGCTTCTAGAAATAAAGAACCTTTCTTCCCTTGTTGATCCCTGTGGAGAGAACGATATAAAACCCCCACTAATCTAGAGTGATCAAATTGGCGCCGTTGCCGGGGATCAACTTATGATTGTTTCTTTAGAGTATAGTAGACTAGGCTGTGTTCATCTTGTGTAATAGTTGTCTCAATTACATGTCTGTGATCCAGGCCTAGAATTGTTATTAGGGGTTTTGGTTCACTAACCCTTGATAAAAGTTCTTGTTTGTGATTGTGTGCAGAGGAATCATGATTACATTCATGTAGTGTGGGAACTCAGTTGATGCAGTCATCTGAAGACTCACCTTTAGCTCCTTTTGACCCTGAGCCAGAAAGAACATTTCTTGCCAGAACAAGAGCAGCTTCTGAAGTTTCAGTGGAAGATTTGGAATCTTCAGAGTCAAATTTCAGTATGGGTGACAAGAAGTTAAGAGATTTATGGATTCCTAAGGATCAGATATCAAATGCTGATGTGATAATGCCTGCCATCCAAGCTAATAACTGGGAAATCAAGCCAGCCTTGATTAACATGGTACAGCACAACCCCTTTAAAGGGTCAGCTCTGGAAAGTCCTCATGAGCACATCAGGAATTTCTTAGAGTACTGCAATACACTCAAGCACAATGGTGTACCCCCTGAAGCAATTAGAATGCAGCTGTTTCCTTTCTCCCTGTCAGGCCTTGCGAAGGTGTGGTTTCATGCTCTGCCATCTCACTGCAGAGACACTTGGGAACATGTACTGCAAGCTTTCTTTGAGAGATACTTTCCTCCCACCAAGGCAGCTGAGTGCAGAGATAAGATCACTAGGTTTGTGCAGTATGAAGGTGAAAGCTTGTATGACACTTGGCAAAGATACCAAGGCCTCATCAGAATGTGTCCTAACCATGGTCAGGAGCAGTGGCTTATCCTGCAAACATTTTATAAGGGTT
The DNA here is from genome assembly GCA_007115705.1 of Dactylis glomerata. NCBI lineage: Eukaryota > Viridiplantae > Streptophyta > Magnoliopsida > Poales > Poaceae > Dactylis > Dactylis glomerata. The sequence continues at coordinate 4,151,509 of QXEO01000492.1, forward strand.
TGACAGAGCAAACTAGGTCTTTTGTTGACTCTGCTGCTGGTGGTGGTATTATGAACAAGACCCTTGATGAAGCCACTAAACTGATAGAAAGCATGGTAGCCCATAACTTTTCCTGGACAAATGAGAGAGCTGTTCAGCCTAACAATCAGCTGCAGATTCAGGCAAGTGGTCAAAATGCCTTGGAAGCTAAGCTGGACAGTCTAGCAAGTCAGCTGTCTCAGCTCATGACTGAGAGAAACAGCAAGGCATTGGTGCCTGTTAATCAAGTTTCTTCTGCCTATTTAATCTGTGGAAAAGAAGGTCATTCACGCCTGGAATGTACCCTATCTGCACCAGCTGAAACTATGGTATCAGAAGTGAATTATGCTCAGAATCAAGGTGTTTTTTCCCAGAGTTATAATCCTTCTTGGAGAAATCATCCCAACTTATCATATAAAAATGCCAACCAGCAAAGCTACCCTCAAACAGTTCAGCAGAATTATGCCCAAACAACCCAGCAAATTTTCAGACCCCAAGGTAATATGCAACATCCACAACAACATCATCAAGCAAATCAGCAAAATGCTTCTTCCAGCAACAGTCAGTCTGAAATAAGTGAAATGATGAGGCTGCAAAAGGAAATGTTCAGTGAAATGCAGGAAACAATGAAGATGCAGTCTGAACTTTTCTACAAAACCATGCAGCAACTCACTGCTGGCATCTCCAATAACCCTGGAAACCAATCTGAAAACAAGTTACCTGCCCAAGCTGAGAAGAACCCTAAGCAATGTGGTGCCATATCAACTACTGAAGTTGTAGATGCTATCACCACCAGGAGTGGAGTGACTACTGAACCATTACTCAAAACCCCTCCAACTGTTACTTATGTAGCTCCACCAAGAAGAACCGCAATTCAGCAGCAAACACCTTCTGAAGCTGCTATCCCAATGCATGAAAAACCAGTGGAACCTCATGCTGAGACACAAAACCTTGCAGCAAAACCAACAGAGAAGTCTCTGCCAATGAAAGTCCCATTTCCTGAGAGATTGGATAAAACTAAGGAAGAAAAACAATACTCCAAGTTCCTTGAGACAATGAAAGAAGTTCATATCACTATTCCCATCTTGGATGCAGTGCTGCACATCCCCTTGTATGCTAAATTTTTTAAGGACTTGATAACAAAGAAGAGAAGCTTGGAAGACCCTGAGGTAGTTGCTTTGATAGAGGATTGTAGTGCTGTCATCCTGAACAATATGCCTAAGAAGCTTGGTGACCCTGGGAGTTTTAGCATCCCCTGTGTAGTTGGAAAGAAAACATTTACAGCACTTTGTGACCTTGGTTCATCAGTAAGTGTGTTGCCCTCAGCTGTAAGCCAGACTTTGCAGTTGGGAACTCTGAAACCTACCCCCATGACACTTCAGCTAGCTGACAGAACTTTGAGGAAGCCAGTTGGAATTCTAGATGATGTGCCTGTCCAAGTTGGAAACTTTGCTTATCTAGTTGATTTTGTGGTTCTAGAGATGGAGGACAATGCAGAATCCATGATACTAGGTAGACCATTCTTGGCAACAGCTGGAGCAATAATTGATGTGAAAGGTGGAACACTAAAACTGCAATTTGGGTCAGAACAGGCTGAGTTTAGTATGAAGCATGCCTCTCATGTACCCAATGTTTTTGAACAGTGCCATTCCCTTGATATGGTTGAAAAGAGTGTGCTGGAAACTTTATCAGAAATGCAGCCACAAGAGCCTGAAGCACAAGTGTTTGTGACAGCTGATAATACTAAAATACAGCAACTATGTAAAATAAATATCTGTGAAAATGCACCAAAGTTTAGTTCAAGTGAATCTGCTAAACCAGCTCATCATTCCATTGTTAAGTTAAAGGAATTACCAGCTCACCTGAAGTACTCCTTCTTAGAGAAAGAAAAAATACATCCTGTGATAATTAGCTCTGCCCTAGATAGTGAGCAAGAAGAGAGCCTACTGTCAATATTGAGATTGTACAAGAATGTTATTGGCTACTCAATTGATGATACCATAGGAATCAGTGAGAAAGTTTGCTCTCACAGGATTCATTTGGAAGAAGGTAGTAGACCAACTAGAGAGGGGCAGAGAAGACTGAATCCTGCAATGCAAGATGTGGTTAAAAAGGAAGTCCTGAAACTACTCAAGGCAGGAATGATTTACCCAATCTCTGACAGTGAGTGGGTGAGCCCTATCCATATTGTTCCTAAAAAGGGAGGCTACACAGTGGTAGAAAATGAGGAAGGAAGATTGATGACCACAAGACCTGTTACTGGATGGAGAATGGTTAATGACTTTAGGAAACTAAATAAAGCAACTAGAAACGACCATTTCCTACTGCCATTCATGGACCAAATGTTGGAAAGGCTTGCTGGACAAAAATTCTATTGTTACCTTGATGGATATTCTGGATTCCTTCAAATACCTATTCACCCAGCTGATCAAGACAAGACCACATTTACATGCCCTTATGGAACATTTGCATACAAGAGATTACCTTTTGGGCTATGCAATGCACCAGGCACTTTTCAGAGGTGTATGATGTCCATATTCTCTGACCATATTGAGAAAATCATGGAAGTTTTCATGGATGACTTCACAGTCTATGGGAAAGATTTTATTAAATGCTTAAAAAATCTGACATTAGTTTTACACAGGTGTTCAGAGCAGAATTTGATTTTGAACTGGGAGAAATGTCATTTTTTAGTCTCTGAAGAAATTGTTCTTGGTCATCTTGTGTCAGCTAGGGGAATAGAAGTGGATAAGGCAAAGGTGGATGTAATTGCCAAGCTACCCCCACCAGAAAATGTGAAAGGAATACAGAGTTTCTTGGGCCATGCTGGTTTCTATAGAAGGTTCATCAGGAATTTCTCTCACATTGCGAAGCCACTTACAAACCTTCTGAACTATGATGTTAAGTTTGTGTTTGATGAAGCATGTATGCAAGCCTTCAACTTGCTAAAAGAAGCTCTTATCACAGCTCCAGTAGTTCAGCCACCTGACTGGACACTGCCTTTTGAACTGATGTGTGATGCCAGTGATTATGCTGTTGGGGCAGTGCTTGGGCAGAGGAAGGAGAAAGCTGTTCATGTGATCCACTATGCTAGCAAAACACTAGATGATGCTCAGACCAACTACACTACCACTGAAAAAGAATTGCTGGCAGTAGTTTTTTCTTTTGACAAATTCAGACCTTACCTTGTGGGACACAAGTGTATTTTTTTCAGTGATCATGCAGCAATAAAATACTTGGTAAGCAAGAAGGATGCTAAGCCAAGACTTATCAGAGGGATCTTACTTCTGCAAGAGTTTGATATTGAAATAAGAGACAAGAAAGGGTCAGAAAACTCTGTAGCAGATCATCTTTCCAGAATCAACTGTTCTAAAAACAGAGAAATACAGGACCATATACCTGGTGAGCATCTAATGGCAGTCAGTGCTAATTCCCCATGGTATGCTGACATAGTAAATTTCCTATTTTGTGAAATTGTGCCAGCTGACTTGTCCTATCAGCAGAAAAGGAAATTCCTACATGATGCTAAGAACTATTACTGGGATGAACCATTCTTGTACAAGCATTGTGCTGATGGCATTGTGAGGAGATGTGTGCCTTCTGATGAAAAAAATGATGTCATGTTCCAGTGTCATGCAGGCATGTATGGAGGCCATGCTGGGGTGCTTAAAACCCAAGCAAAAATCTTGCAAGCTAGTTTTTTTTGCCTAGCATGTTCAAAGATGTCCATGATTACATCATGAAGTGTGACCCCTGTCAGAGAACAGGAAAAATCTCAAGAAGGAATGAAATGCCTCAAAAAGGAATCTTTGAAGTTGAATTGTTTGATGTGTGGGGAGTAGATTTTGTAGGTCCTCTGCCCTCCTCAAAAGGCTTCAAGCATATCTTGGTAGCTGTGGACTATGTGTCCAAATGGGTGGAAGCAATACCCACTGTCAATGCTGATTCCAAGGTTGTGTGCAAATTCTTCAAATCAGTCATATTTCCAAGATTTTGTGTGCCAAGAATAGTGATCAGTGATGGTGGAGCTCATTTAAATAATGAACAGCTAGAAAAGCTCTTGAGCAAGTATGGTGTGAAAAACCATAGAGTAACAACTCCCTATCATCCTCAAGCCAATGGCCAGGTAGAATTGTCAAACAGAGAGATAAAACAGATTCTGGAGAAGGTTGTATCCAAATCTAGAGGTGATTGGTCAATGAAACTACCAGACACCTTATGGGCATATAGGACAGGATACAAAATGCCAATAGGAATGTCTCCATTCAGGATTGTCTATGGTAAAGCATGCCATTTACCAGTGGAGTTGGAGCACAGAGCTCAGTGGGCAATCAGGAAACTCAACATGGATTTAGGGAAGGCAGGAAGCACAAGGAAATTGCAGATGTGTGAACTAGAAGAACTTAGAAATGATGCTTATGAAAGTTCCAAGATTTACAAGGAAAAAGCCAAGAAATGGCATGACAGACACATTCTCAGAAAGGAATTCAGTGTTGGTCAGGCAGTATTGGTTTATGACTCTAAACTGCATTTGTTCTCTGGAAAATTCAAGTCAAGATGGATTGGACCTTGTGTCATCAAGAGAGACCTTGGACATGGTGCCTTTGAAGTCCAAAGCTTAGCTGAGGGTACTTTCAAGGTGAATGGTTAGAGACTCAAGCACTACAGAGTTGGGGACAGGATTGACACTCAAGCTGATGAAGGAACTGAAGATGATGAACCAGAGGATGCCCCAAATACATCTTCTGCTCTTGAGAACCAGTAATGAGAAGCTACAGTCAAGCTAGAGACTTTAAACAAGCGCTCATCAGGAGGCAACCTGGTATCTCCTTGTACAATTCATTTTCTTTTCGCTTTTTATGTTTTGTTATCTCTTGCTTTGTGTGTTTCCTTTTTCTGTTGTTCCAGTAATGAAATAATTGAATTGGGAGATGGCTAGCTGAGGTGTGGTAAAGCAAAGGAGCAGAAGGATCACCAGGTGAACACATTCCAATTCCCTAAAACCATTTTGCACTACAAATAACATTTTGAAGTTTGGATCTAATTATCCTTTACCATTGGTTGATCATTTGTGAAAGTGTTCTGTCAAAAAAGGAATCAACTTTTGTTGCTTGAATCTGAAAATATGACTTTGCATGCTATTGAAAATTTTGCTTTGTATCTGCTTATAACTCTTGCAACTGCTTATGTTCAGAGTCAAGTCTCAAATCAGAATTTTTGTATGTCTCTTCTCAAAAAACTTTGGAACATTAGGATATTGATAATTGCCCTGAAACTGAAGTTCATGATCCATTTCTGAGCCATATACTAATTGCATCTTTTGCAATTTTTTGCGTTAGCAATCATTATCTCTGGATTGTGATTTGTGAAGCACTAACACACTAACACCATTATTAATCAAGAAGTTCCTAACAGTGAGAAAAAGTTTGGCATTAGCAGCCATGATCCTGGGATTGTGGTATGTGAAGCACTAACCTGAAATTCTAACTGAAAATTGTTGCAATCTCTCAAGCACTAGCAACTATGATCCTGGGATTGTAGTTTGTGAAGCACTAATTAAGTTGATCCTTCAAGAAGCTGAGAAACCAACTGATTACTTGTTTATGCATTAGCCTATTATGTTCCTGGGAACTGTAATAGGTGAAGCACTGACTGTGCATTCATATTTCAATCATTCTTGCATAAATGGCTATTTACTGGATTATGAGCATTCAATTTCAGAACCAATTGCTTTATACTCATGAGTCCAGGCAGTTTGATCTAGACATATCTAAATTCTCCTTGTGAAACTTGCTTCAGAAATGGAAATTGCAAGAACTAGTTGCATGAAACAGCAATGTGTCAATATCATGATCTGTTGCAATTTTCTTTTTTGTGCAATGCTCATTCTTCTTTACTTGAGGACAAGCAAAGGTTTTGGTCTGGGGGTTGGATCACTATAATTTTTATGTACTGTTATGAGCCCTAAAACCTTGATCCTTGCTTACTCTACCTTGATTCAGTATGTTTTGTGCATGCATTTTATAGCATTTGGTCTTGTATTGCAGTTCAGTGCGTCAAGGCACACAATTCTTCAGGAAGTTGTTCAAAGTACTCGAAACCCTACAAGTCCAAGTCATAGAAGCTGGTCCATGGGAAGAGATGAATTAATTCAAACCAATTTGAATCACCAGAGAGGGAAGAGACCAACTTGAGAAGCAAGTTAGCAGAAAAAGTGAAAAAGGCAGAGAAAGGAGAAAAGAGGGGAACAGCCCATGTGCTGTGAGAGCTGAGTGAGGAAAGGAAAACCCCCTACCTCCATTAGCCTCTCTCCCCCAAAAATGGAAAAAAGGTGTATAAAGGAAGGGACCAGGACACAAGAGAACAGGCCCATCCGCCCATCCACCACTCCCATCGACAGAACGTCTCCTCTGCCGCCAGCTCTCCACCTCTTCTCCACCAACCACCAAGAACACCCAGGAAGAAGGACAAGAAAAGGATGCACACGATGAGCAAGCTGCTGGAGAAAGACAAGGCTGTGATGAACTGAAGCACAAAATCTTCCTCAATCTCAATCCACTCCTCTGCTTCTCCTGCTCCCTCAAGTTTTCGGTGAAGAACAGCCAAGCCTCTTCCTCTTTCTTTTCTTGTAATCTGTGCTGATTGTAGTGGATCATGCGTTAAGAAACAAAGTTGGTGATTTTCTTGGTTATTGCAGTGAATTGAGTGACACAGTTCTCTGAAATCTCTAAGTCTTGCTAGATTTGCTTCTTAACTGTTTGATTTGTCGAGTGTAAGGCAAGTCCCTGCACTCCTTTGTGTGAAATCATATCCCTAGCCTCTCTCTGCTTGTTAACTCACAGAGTTCTTGCCTGACAAACAAGAAAGCTGTGATCTTTGTGTTAAAACTTTTCTTCTTACTAAAACCCTAAAAAGATCTTGGCTTGCATGACTAGTCTCTGCTTGCCTGTGAATTGCACCATCTTTCCTTGTCTAAAACTTGCTTAGATCCTTGAGAGACTTTGGCTTGACAACCCAAACCTTTCAAGTTAATTTCTGAACTTTCACTCTTCCTAAAACCCTCTCAAAACCACTTGTTCTGACAGTAAAACCCCCACCTTTCTGAATTTGCTTAGCTTCTGGAAATAAAGAACCTTTCTTCCCTTGTTGATCCCTGTGGAGAGAACGATATAAAACCCCCACTAATCTAGAGTGATCAAAGGTCCCGACCCTTTAGTCTCGGTTGGTGGCTCAAACCGGGACTAAAGCCCATATTTGAACCAGGAATAATGCTCTCTCACCCATATTTTCATTCGAATCGGGACTAATGTGACCATTAGTCATGGACCGAAGTGTTTGGGGACTAAAGGGGGCAGATGGAAGCCATTTTTTCCATTAGTGACATGACACTGATATAGCACAAGAAATTAACCTGAAAACTCGATCGTGGAAGGAGAAAAAGGGTCAGCTGCAAGCACATACCTGCTCCTCGTTCTCGGCAGGACTAGCTGCTGGTCGACCTTCCAGGAGGGAAGAGGTGCACTGGCATGGTGCTCAACCTGGACCCCCACCACTCCTTAACCGCCCGAAGCCGGTAGTGGAATTAGGGATGCGCCGGCCGCTAGAGGATGGCCCTTCTGGTAGCCATCGAGCCGAGGATGCCCAACGAAGGTGGAGATCATCCCGTGCGGTCGTCGTTGCGCTTGTTGACAATAAGAGAAGAGTGAGGCGTGAGACGGAGATGAAAAGGTAGAAGACAAAGTGGCCAGGAAACGTACCTTCGCAATGACGCTTGTAGCAAGCCGACCATCGCCGGACACGGAGTGGACGCGGCCGCCTCCATCTTTGTCGCTCTCAGCCCGCCATCCCGCGTCCATGCCGACAGTGTTGCCGCCATCCAAGCTTCCTCCAAAGGTCGTGCGGCAGCCAAGTGGACATGCACTGTCACAAGCGGCGCTGAGTGCCGACTGTCGGATGCCGCTCGGGGCCGGAGATTCCGCGGTGATCTGCGCCACCTCCGGCACCTAGGGAAGACGACCAGTGCGGGGATGAATCCTCAAGAGGCCGACTTGGCGATTCCAATGCCGATGAGAGAAAAAAAGAGAGGTGGAGGTGGGGACAAAGCGACAGATTGCAATTGCATCATTCGGTGGTGGGATTTGAGACATAGTGGCACCGCTTTGTCTTTTTTTTAGGAAAACACGGCACTTTATTGATTATAATAAATCATTAAACAAAGTCTTCCGGATACAATCCGGGGCAAAGTTTCTAAATGTAGAATAAATAAAACGCTTCGCAGAGCGTGCTAAAATGTGTGCTGATTCATTTAGATGACGACGAACATGACTAAACGAAATTTCCTCAAAGCTGCCAGATGAATGCTTGATGTCCTGCACGATCACACCAACCACACTTCGATCAATCACCGTAGAATTGATCTGTCCTTTGACCGAACAAACGTGGCAAAACCGGGTCGTACCACCTATGTTCTACTTGGGTCTATCTAGGGAGCACGCTAGAGAGCAGCCGGTGAACAGTAAAACAACGATGTGGCATCTCCCTATTGTCCACAAATGCACATCTACAGTAAAGCTGAAAACAGAGGGACTTGGAGCGCTGAGAGCTTACGAAAACATGTTCAACTTTGTATATAGTATGATATGATGCTCAGCTTTCTACGGTCATTCCATTTTAATGAACCACACCACACCAGTTATAAGGTGGGTAATTGTTGCGGTTGGTGTATCCCTCAACTACTCGTAGAATCTTCTATTTCCAACGTCTGGCTGGCAATTTTAACTGTTCGCATAAGCACGACCTTGCCAATGCGGGTTTATATTTACTAGTTAAGTGACTGTGCGTTATCGCAATCCATCAAATTTTTCTTAGATGTTGCACCTGTAAACATGATGGGGCGCGCTAGGCGTCGATCTGCCGATTTTTGGCAAAAAATCGATCGTATCATGCGCCGTCCGATCGTGATCAAGCGATCGGAACAAGTCACGATGCAATTTTGCATTTTAGCGCCTATATCTACTATTCTACTATGTACTAAAAGCACAATACAGGGGTTTAAAATAAAGCCATCACATTAATACACATAGGCTAAAAATAAATATACCGTTGATTTTACTGCTAATAGTTAAGATTTAATAGATCTAAATGTTACGTAAAGAATAGACACATGACAGGTTTGTTACATATCACATACGTGTATGCCACAAAAAAATAAGAGGACTCGGCCAACATGTAGGTGGTTTAAAAAACGTACGCGGTGAGAGAAAAAACAAGAGAGAAAAATGTACGTGGTTATTAAAAAAGAGTACTTTTACAGTACCCCGAAATTAATAAGAACCGTTCATTTTAAGCCATCCAACGGCTGATACGTTCTGGTACTCCACGAGCAGCCCACGGAGTACGACTCGAAATCTCAGCGAAAACTGGTGGAGTACCTTCACCCGAGGGGCACAACCGTAATTCCTCCTGATGCACTGATATTATCTGCTCCAAGTAGGGGTACTAAGGTCTTTTTGTCTTAGTTATTTTTTGGCGTTTTCCTGGTGAACCCTAGCGGAGCGGCGGCGTCGGGGCAAATGGAGGAGGAGCCGGCGTCGGCGGCCGTGGCGTCCAGGACCACGAAGGAGGAGCTCCGACGGAGGGGCTGAAGTGGGGGACGGTTCTCTGTGGCGTTGTGGTGGCGACTCGTTGGTCGACGTCGGCAACGACCTCTGCGGCCGCCGGCACCCAGAGCGGGCTTCCCCTGCAGCGGCGACCTCCCTCGCGGAACCTCTAGCCGACGAACAGGGCATTCACCAACGCCTACAACCTCGCTGACTTCATCGGTGAGTCCGTGACTGATTTGATCCCGCAAATCTGGGCGCACTCGCACTTCTTATGCTTCAGTTAAGACTGTTGATATGGACTAGTAGTTCGGAGATTTTGAGTACCAGCTTCCTCCTCCATCGCTCGCAAGCCCGAATTGTTAATACATCACTATACGAATCTCATCACTATAGACATAACTAGCTGCACAACAAAAATAAACTTGCAACGCTGCATACTGAGCTTGGACGTCCTGAGCGGCCAGGTTGGGGGCAATTATGCTTCTGGTGGATCGGGCATTCTGGACGACTGTACAATTGTACATAATCTACAACTAGCCAACAATTACTTTTTACAGATATGTTTTAGTTTGTTATATACAGCAAACTAGACCCTGAAGCCTAAGCAGAGACCGGTCACGCGGTAGTAGTTGCTAATTATGCTTGATTATCATTCAGTACCTTTTTTCAAACAGATAATAGGCAATTTGAGCATGCAGTTGAACTACTCTGACTTTTCGAGAAAAAGAATATATATGACCCAAAAGTGATTAGAATTGCATTAGTTGAGGTTATGGAATCAGATTACACTCAGGTGATAAATGTCTGTACTGATCTTTCTGATTTGGCAGGTTATTAATAGTAGTTCTCTTGCACAGGTGCACATCATAGTCTGACCACTTGTGAAACTTCTGAGAGTTTCTTCTACCATCCGTAAATATGCAGCTATACCTTCAAGCTGAAAGTGTTTGTTCAAGTCAGTAATTAATATTACCACACACTTATTTTTATATATGCAGGGTTGCGATTTGTCCATCCGGGAGGACCTCCTCAACAAGTATGCTGAGATGGTCAACTACTGCACGATGGGTTCGAACAATAGTATACAAGATGCACCAGCTTCCGTGGTCGATCTTTTGGACAAGAAGGAACAAGAAAGTGTACAAGTAGAGGACAAACTTGACTGTCTATGGTTGAAGTTATTTGTTTAGAGAGAGAAGCACATAGCTCATGACATATCACGCGCCAGGGACTTCTGAGGGGGAATTCATATATAGGAAATATTCAAAACTTTTGTGGTTCATGGTGATAATATATGTTGATAGAATATTAATCACCATTGTATAGATATGATATCGAAATAAAACTCATGTCATACAATCTTCTGTATTGTAATAAATATTTACGCTATTTTCAAATAGAAAATTTAGTTGTCCAATACATCATTGCAGGTTCACTTTGGAAATTTCCAGTTTTAAATGTTGAAAAGATTCCTTAAGCTTAAGGTCAAAAGGAATGCATGCACGAAGTTGGCTTAAGGTCTTTGTCTTGTAGATTATAGCTCTTGCCAGGTATCTGCCTTCACGTTTTCAATCGTGAATTTGAGAAATATGGATGATATGTAGGCAGCATTGATAGCCTTTCTGTAGTCACTATAAGATACAGAAGAAGCTGATGTGCAATCTTGCAAACAACAAACCAAATTGATCAAGATCATCGCAAGATGCTTTGTCTGGTAGTTGTTCTGTGCTGCACATTGCCCATAACTCTGACAGTCAGACCAGTGAGCAAAAGATGATTATAAATTAATTACAAGAATCAATCTAGAAAATCAGCCAAAACATTTGGGTCATCAAGTTAACAACTTGTATAATCTAGTAAAATATTTACATCTGCAAGTCTGTTACTGTGTCTATCAAATAGTACACACAGGATCCATAAACATAAAAGAGGCACTATACCAAACATAGCAAGTTTGCAGCTGTGTCTATCAAAGAGTACACACAGGATCCACAGAAGTAAAAGAGGCACTATAACAAACACTGCAGTTTGCAACTGCGTCATTTTCCAGTCTAGATGAAGTAAGAAGCCTAGAGTTGAGACTCTCACTACCCTGGTTGCTTTGCATGCCCAAGAAATATCTCCCTTAGTATAAGCCGCTGCCCACTTCTTTCAAAGTTGTACATTCTGGACATCCATGCATTCTGTTTATCATATTTCGCCTTGAATTGAGCCCAAGATTTCTCAAATTGATAACCCACCATTCGCATGTAGATGAGTTTTCTGAATCTGAAGTCAACAAGCATGAGATTACGCAGGTGATGTATCATGTTCTGCTCAATAGGCCATCTGCATAACCGATGGTCTGTAATCATCAAAACAATAGTACTGCTATGATGGTTCAGTCCAATGACTAGAACAAAAGGGAAATTGTAGTGGTTCAGGGTTTAGGGTCAGCCACATCAACTTTTTGAGTGTCGCTTATCTAGTGAAAAACTTGTTCAGGGTCGGCAAGTGGATGAGTATGGACATAGACAATTTTTTCACAAACCACTGACCCGTACCAGCAATACGCTAGATCTCAAGCATAGCTTTACCGCCACAACGAGTCAGCGCCCGTGGCTCCCTCTTTTGGTCAGTAGCTTCAAAGTACTTCTGCATATGGTATCCTTCATTTTCGTGTCAGACACATCTTTAAGTTCTTTGGTTCCCAGTGACACTCTTTATCGTCCAATCTGACACTACACCCTTTTGCTTCAGCATATCTGTTGTAGTGCTCGTAACCTTGTTCTTCGCTTTCAAATATCTGACTGACCATCATGTAATATTCTTCTCTCCTTTGTGGCATCCTCGGAAGCATCCATCCTCACAACTGCCATTATCAAACCATCATACTTAGTACATCTGTATGCCATGTCTGCTCAAATTAGAACAATGCGCAGCAACTGCCAATGAGTTCATGACAATGTCTCTGGAATTCTATCCCACAATATTCATTAGGTGCAAAACTAGATAGGATACCAGAGATGCTTAACAAGAACTTCTGGCATAACAAAGAATAGAACTCATAAATTATAACATCATCATGAAACATCAAGTGTTTCTATTGGCTCCAAATAGAATAAGAAACCTAATAATTTCTAACAGTGAATTATGGGGAGACATGGAAATTCAAAGACTATATTATCTTGCCAAAGATATCAGGTGAAGAATCATGAACAGCCTCTACAGATGTACCTGATAGATTCGCAGATTTCCCAATCAAAACACCAACCTACAGTACACCTTTCCAGATTCAGCTAAAAAATTAAATGGAAATTGGAGAAGACAGAGACTGCATGTCATCCTTCATATGAAGATAGAAATCATCAATTTGAGAGCATAACTGGAGTTGAATGAGACATACTTTTGCATACGAACAGAAGAAGAAGATACTAATTATTTTCTAAGTCACCACATATAGCACAAAGTTCTGATACACAGAAACCTATATGAATTCTTTGAGCAGTTCCAAGGGATCTGGTAAGCAGTTCTATTGAAATGGCGACGAACCAGTATCGATGATCAACCTGCCAACGACGGGTGGGCGGTCAAGACGGACCGGGACGGCGGCGCAAGCTGAGACCCTCGATCCAGACGCGAGTGACAGGGCGAGGACTCGCGCGTTGGGGAAGGGGAGCCCTTCGGACGCTTGAAAATGACTGCGCAGGTGCGCGGTCGATCGCGAGCAACAGGGAGAGGGACGAGCTGATCTAGGAGCTTGTGTGATCCGTCGTGGCGGCAAGCACCCCCGACGGCGGGCGGGACGTGGTTTCCCTGCGGCGGCGAGCCGCCGGATAGGGAGGAGACGGTGTTGGTGGCTGATCTATCGTGGGATGGGTAAGAAGTCCAAAACGCCCTTTCTGAAGCCTGGGTTGAAAAGACGGACTTGCCCTCCATTACGGACGGCTTGATTTAGCTGGTACTCCGGCGCCTGATTTCGGAGTACCAGGTACCGTAAAAATCCTCAATATGAGTTTTGTGGATGTTGACGTGTATATGGTTTTAGTTTTTAAAACTTACTTAGTGAGAGGAAAAAACGTGGGGCTTATAGACTGTTGCAATGAAACAGAGATCTTAACACAATATTTGTATTCATATGCCTACTAGGACATAGTAATATGTGCTAGACTATTTGGAAAGTGGTATATAGAACTTATGACTATAAAAAAAAAAATCTGTCGTGTATTTGGGTCTGTGCAAAGTGTTATTAATATACGGGTATGTAACAGAGACACCATATTAAGCCACATCATTAAATTAAAATTATTTTAATGATTAGATGTAAAATTTGTGGCCATGATTTAACAAGAGATTAATAATTACGTAAAACTATATAGTTTAGCTTGACATGATATATGTTCGTGTGCAATTTAAAGAAAACTCCCGTACAAGATAAGATGTACAGTACTAATACAATTGATGAGAAAAGTTAGTCGTGTGCAAGAGGGACTCCTGCTACGTCCGATATAAATACAAGTATAATATCAGGCGTTGCGGTAACCTGGTATGTAAATCAATCATGACTATCCCTTTGTGCACACATGCAATAGAATTTGACATCCGATGTGTGTCTTTCTTTTGGTTGCCCCAACATTTAATTTTGCTTGGTCAGAAACTATCATGTGATATCCGGATATTTATGTAGCTAATTAATTTTCTTTGTTATGTTGTGCCCCGCATAGGGGACCTAATAATAAATTGAACTACTAAAAAGTTGTGTAGTTTTCATAGCTACTGCACGATATGATCCCAAAAAACAATTGTGGCTCTGATTTTGAAGCTACTGTCAACACTTTGGACATGAAATTTTAAGGTTAAACTTTGAATGAACTTTGAACAGAAATATAATGCCCTTGACGGGAGGGTGTGAGTTTTCATATGATTTCTAAATATATTTTAACTTAATCACATGCTTAAAGCTAAGTTTAATTAGAGAGGGTTCACACCTAGACAGGCCAATAAGGTGAACCTAAAAGATAATAAATTTTTAGAGCAAAAGAAGATTTTGGTATTGATTTGAGAACCATTATAATATTACGTTGAGCGCGCATAAGGATCTGCTTGATTTTTTTTTATAAATACATGTAATTTAGTTGTATCTATTCATAAAAGCATAGTTGCTATAAAAATATATATACACGTGGTTTTGTGTGGTTGATGTTTTGGCACCCCAGAGCATATGCTCTAGTTTTTAAGTTTTATTTTGAATACATTTTTGAAATTTCAAAAAATTGTACAAAAAATCTGACACATACAACCATTCTATGTGCTCAGAAACATTTCACAGAAAACCGACATTTTTATGTCATCCATCAAAAAGACAACATTTGGTGTCAAAAAGGTCATTTACGTGACATTTTTTTGTCTTTTTACACAAGCCGCAAAAAATGTCAGTTTTTCACGAAACATGGTGTGCGCACATAAATAACGAGATGTAAGAACAAATTTTTGTTTGAAATTTTTTGACATTTTTTCAAAATATTTGTTTCGGTGGCACGATCATAGGCTTCCATGTGCCAAATTAAATTTCCGTGGTTTTGTTTGAAATTTCTTGACTGAGTTCCTCATGCTTTAAGTTGGTAGAGAGAGAAAATTGTGTTGGCCGGTACATTTGTCAATATATTTTCGTTGACTTTTCATCTAATCTTCCTCTATCTAGAACAATAATTTGTGTTGTCCGGTGATAGGATCAAAATGCATGCATCCAATTTTTGTTTTTGAATAAATCTGCATCTGCTAGCTATCTTTAGATGAAAATGTAGTGTCGAGGGAAGTCTCTGATTTTATTTTATTTCAATTAAAGTTTATTTACTTTGTTAAAAAATGAAATATCATAGACAATTGGTGCTATCCGGACATATGAAAACGTGATAGGCGATACACTACAAAAATGTCCATCTAATTTGCCGAGCATCGGCAAAAGAGTGTGGTGGAGCATAGATTTCTAGAACCAAAAGATTGATGATGCGCTGGTCATGGTAAGTTAGTTTTTTTGTTAGATTATTTCAGAAAAGAGAAATCCAACTGTATATGCAATCAGTTAACTCAGCTCAATCATACATTTGTCCTAGGGATAATAGGACTATAAGAACTATTATTTTGTAGGAATATTAAATAATATATGTGTAGAGCTAAAGATTCATGCTGGTAAGCACTTACAAGTGTTGCCCTTGCAATGCGAGAGCCACTGTGCTAGTTTTTATAAAGCAACTTGCTGTTCTATTTTAGGGGAGATTTGTGTTAAAACTTACATTTAGCCTCTTGCTTTTTGCAAAAATGAACCCGCCATCCTAACCCTATTCACTATACTGGAGATTTGTGTCATACCAGTATTTCAGCAAAATATTGTAACCCCGCATACAAAACAAATGTGCTATTACAACAAACATGTCTCAATATTTTAGAAAAAAATTAAATGTTACAAAATTAGATGAAAATAATACTATTTTTGCTGCAGATTGATTTACAAAAAAAGATAACGATCTACCTCAACAAAAAAACTCAACCTGTTACAATAGAAACTATGCGTTTATAGCAATGGAAAAGTGATTAACAACATTATTTTCTACCTAATTGATTCACAACAAAAATCACCAACTATTTCAATAAAAGACATAGAACAATTACAAGAAATAATAATTTCTTATTTGCAGCATTCCAAAACATCGTTAAATTTTGAGAAAAATAGACTTGCAGTAGACACCATGAAAATCATGCAACATCTCAAAAACTCATACGAGTTTGTTACATGTTAAAATTAGTTGTACAAAATTTTCGGCAAACATCTCTTATACTCTTTAACAACATATCGTGTTGGCGTTCACAACATATATATATCAGGTGGCCATATGCAACATGCAGATCAATTTCTCAAAGATCCAATCCATGGTGGCCTTTGTTCATAGATTCGGCGCCGCTGTCTATGAATCTGGCTCACCGGAGCTTCGTTGGTGGTAGATCCGACGATCTCCTACCGATTTCCAAGAGTTCCTCATCTTCCTTGCTTGAATTGATTGGGATACCTTTGATCTGAGGCAGCCATGGTCAAGGCCACAGGATGCCAAGGGGAGGATGACCCAGGAGGCAAGGGCCTCGTCGCCGTCGGGGAAGATCTCCCTCAGGCAAGTAGGCGCTGTAACTTGCAACTGCAGCTACACCATGGGCCCTTCTATGGGCGAGGGTGACATGCACCTTCACCAGGTTATCCTCTAATTTTATGCCGTTAACAAAATTGCTGACATCAGTGTCCTTCTCTGCAACCTGTTTAGTGCAATATGCACGATGTGGTTGAAGTCACAGCAATGCTTCATATACTGAAATAACCTAGCAGCAGCAGTTACATAGAACAAGGCTAACCCTAAGGAACACCTGAGGTGCGCAAAAATTCCTGCTTTGGAGACTAAGCTGAGCATACAGTTCTTACCTTCCGGACAAGGCCCAATATATCCGCCTGGGATAATGTCACAGCAGCAAAAATGATATTGCCAAACCTCTGCTTCACAGTATCAGGTATTTTGGTATCACCTTTTGCCACAGGCTTTAACTTCTCCACTACTTTCACAGCAACCTCAAATGGAACCTAAACAAAATAAACAGTACAACAGAAAAAATCAAATACCTTTGTCCTCAGGGAACAAAAACATCATCTTCAATTCTTCATGTGCACTGAAATTGTAAACTCAAAGCTTTTTAGGGTTTCAGACTTTTAGTAGGCAGAATTAGTGCATGTTAGCCAATAACTCCCTGATTAAAGCATGTCACATAGCAACGTAAAGTCATCTCTACTGCTATTGCTACAAAAAATCAAAGATACTCCCTCTGTTTCAAAATATAAGATGTTTTAGCCTTTCTCTGACACTGTATCTAGACATGTTTTAGTGTATAGGTTGGAAGCAAAATAAGTGAACCTACACACTAAAAAGCATCTAGATACATGTGTGTCAGAAAAAGGCTAAAAAATCTTATATTTTTTAACGGAGGGAGTACATGTTAACATTAATAGTGGTTCCCCCATTTCAAAACTGTGACTGTAAAAAGGGCAATGAGGGTACTACCCCAATGGATGAGGTTGGTACCCAAATGTGCAAGTTTAGGGCCCCCAAAGTAAAGGGGCAGTACAAATAATACTGTGTGAAAAAAGGTAAGTACATATATGTGGTATTTTGGTATTGCACACTAAGTTTATGGTTTGCGTGTCTTCTCTTGTAAGCCTCCTGGACTGCATTTGGCTTAAATCAATATAACACGTCAGTTCATAAAGTTAACAGTGGCAACAGGGTAAAGTGAGCTTGGAAGGCTGATCTGCCACAAACTTAGTCTTGAGCTAAGCTTAGAAAATTCTCTTCTATTATTAGTTTGTGACAAAACAACATGGGGCAGTGCAAAGCCACAACCATGTTAGCATTAAGCACGTCGATGCTGAGACGGCGTCGTGCGCGATACCGTATACGAGTAGTATACGTCCGTGTATCTAGCTAGTTTTGGGTAGTCCGGTTTGTGTACGAATTAGATGTCCTAGTTCTACTAGGTTAGCTACACCAAGTCTGCTATATATACGTGTAATACCCCCTGTAATCTGTACCAAGAAAGAAAGCAAGAGGTGTTACGAGAGGCTCGACACGGGCCTCTAGCAATCCAAATCGTGTTATCGTTTGTGTGTTCCGGCGAGACAGAAATCATCATAACCAAGGCAATACGCGAGCTAGCTAGCTAGGAAAGTACTCTGGCTAAGCTAGCTACGTGCGTCTCTACCAATATCGATCAGCTTGATCGCTAGCCTGTATACGTGCGCGTATACGTGCGTCTTGCCGAAGTGCTCTAGTCAGCTTTGCTACGCATCGTTGGTCGTCAGAAAGTACTCGGCGAGCTACGTCGGTGTGTCAGGCCAATTCCAACAATTGGTATCAGAGCCTGAAGTTCATCGTCCGTGATTTTCTGAAAGTACTAGAAGATTATGGCGATGGTCAAGGTTGGCGAGAACTCGGTATCGACACCGGTGGTGGAGACGGTGGGGGCGGCTTTGTATCCGCGTCTAGATCGCAAGGACTACGGGCTTTGGGCCATCAACATGGAGGTGGCCATGGAAGCTCAGGAGATTTGGGAAGCCGTCGATCCAGGCGGTAGTGAGTACGCCAAGGGAGGCGCGAAGTACCGGAAGGATCGCCAAGCTCTAACGGCGCTCTATTCCATCGTAGCGAAGGACGTGTTGCAGCACCTTGTCGGAAAGAAATCGGCGAAGGATGCTTGGGAGACGATCGAGATCTTGCACCAAGGTCATGCCCGCGTGAAGGAAGCGCATCTTCAAAGTTTGACGAAGAGCTATGAAGATCTGAAGATGGAGAAAAGCGAGACGGTTGATCAGTTTGCCGCCCGTTTTGTCACCCTCATCAATGGAATCAGGGGATATGGCGAGAAGTTGGATGAGGTCAAGAACGTCAGAAGATTCTTGCGTGCCGCACCGGCGCGCTATATGCAGATCATTACGTCAATCGAACAATGTCTCGACCTGAATACACTGACGGTTGAGGATCTCGTCGGAAGGTTCAAGGCCCATGACGAGAGAATCCGGCTTAGCTTCGGCGACCCGGAACAGAGTGAGCACTTAATACTCACGAAGCAGCAGTGGATGACTCTTTCAAAAAAAGCGCAAGGAGGATCCACGAGCGGCAGCAAGAAGAAGGAGAAGGAACGCTCAGCGAGAAAGTACATCGCAGAGCAGGAGGATGATGATGAAGCTCCAGCGCGGAGGAAGTTTTAGCAGCGTGTGCACTCTGAGGCTAGAAGAACATGTTGTGAAGCTAGAAGGAAGTGGGCAGCCAGGAGGGGCTCCATCAGGAGGTCCAGAAAAAAGAGGACTCAATGATCAAGGAAGCACTAGTCCTCCGATGGGTTTGAAAAGCAAGAATGGCTCAGCAAAACCGAGTGTACCTGACGGGTTGGAAGCACACATCCTAGCAAGAAATTATCAGCCACGTTATGCATGTCTAGAGCTAATTGATCTAGCTGTACGTGAGACTAGCATTGCATCCTGGCCTGAAAATCAGGTACCTAGCTTGGCTGGAGTAGAAAGCCACCTGACAAATGAAACTGTGTCAGTTTTGGCTGGTGCATCTACTTTGCCAACACATGGAGGTAAAGAATCATGATTGACTATTTGTGGAAGCTAGTTTTTTGCGAACATTATCACACTGGTGGAAAAAGGGCCTATGGTCCCGGTTCATTTGGGCCATTGGTCCCGGTTGCCGAACCGGGATCCATTACTCGGGACCAATGCCGGTCCCGGTTCCAGCACGAACCGGGACCGATAGGTCTCCACGTGGACGCGCTGCGGGGCGAGGGGGCCTGAGTCATTGGTCCCGGTTCGTAGGACGAGCCGGGATCGTTGATCCAGGGTTTTTTTCCCATTTAGGGTTCAGGGTTTTATTTGGTGTGTTTTGTATTCAATTTAATGGTATTATATATATACATCAATAATGAAGGAACCACACTATATATATATATTACACATCATGGTCACGAATATATTATTCACCGTCTCATCCGTCGTGCTTGGTCGCTATTACAATCGGTAACTCACACAAATTTGATTTTACATCTTCTTTTTTACACTTCACCCTTCTAAATGAACCGGGTAATAGTATTCTCCTTTCGGATCTATGACTTGTTCTAATAAGA
Source organism: Dactylis glomerata (assembly GCA_007115705.1). Taxonomy (NCBI): domain Eukaryota; kingdom Viridiplantae; phylum Streptophyta; class Magnoliopsida; order Poales; family Poaceae; genus Dactylis; species Dactylis glomerata. The sequence goes on from QXEO01000492.1 coordinate 4,171,824, forward strand.
AACCGGCAATTTCCTCTTGAATTGCTTGCACGCGTTCCCGTGGTAGAAGACCGTCCCGCATCCGTTCGATCTAATTTAAAGAAGGGGATCAATATATATGAATGAAACTAAACACAGTTGATGGTAATAAAATAATGTTGAGATTATTGTTTATCGTACTTCAAGTCTTTTGATGTTTCGGTCTGCACCCTTCTCTTTGGTCGTCTGGCGAATGAACTCGCAGACATAGTATCCACATAAGTTATTCCTAGCTTCTTGCCTCAAGCACTTTACGAGAACGGAGTTCAATCAAAATAAGAATCAAGCATGATAATTGTATTGAAACTAGAATCAAAGAGATACGTGGATCTAGCAAGTAGTACTTACATTCAATGGTTTAAATGTAAGCTCTGGCTTCCAAACACCCCTAGTGTTGGCGGTGAACCGTTTCCAAGCCTTCTGGAGGCATTCCTGCATGTTCACCCAATTTCCTAAAGGTGTGCGTTTTGAGTCCATGACTTTGACTACTCCTTCGTCAACACTAATGATTAACAGAATAAAGTGGAAGCTGCACAGACATAATGAGTCAAATAGCTTAACATCGAGTAAAGCAAAAACAAAATGTGTACAAGACAGTAACACTCACTCGAAGTTGTAAGGAAATAGTATTTCCCTTCTGTTGCTGAAATACTTCAACGATTGTACCAAGTTATCCTCTGTCTCTTTGGGTTTTTTTTTGAGAGTATCTTCATGAACGAAATTGCAGTCAACGAACCCAAGGTCAAAGATTCCTCCTCGGTCGCATTCGAGAATCTTCATTCTGCATATATAATTAGTATAATGATGAGTAAGATTATACAAGCAACGAATGAGCTGAGCTAGAAAGACTTAATAATACTTACAGGCAATAGGCACTGACAATAGTTTTGTCGAGGGCGTCTTGTTGGTAAAACTGAAATAATTCTAGAAATTCCATCAGTAAGAAGCCATCTCCATGACCGTAATGGTGGTGTTTATATCCAGCATAGATCCAGTTTGTGGATTCAGCACAGGCTTGTATGTACCAGTTATGCAATCTCCGCATTTTTGTTGGTAGATCTTTGACTAACTCGGGTTTGACGAGAGGATCCCCGTACCGGTATTTGTACGCTATTTGCTGGTACCCCTCGAACTCATCCAGACGGCTCATGTACTCAGCAATAGACAGTCCATATAACTTGGCCTTTTCTCCGTAGAGTTGAATAAACTCCGGATCAATGTTCGGATCATGCCGCTCCTGGGCTCTCCACTCATTGGTATCGTACACTTTGAGCGGTTCGATCGATTGATTTTTCTGTTGTCCGAGCTGGGCAACTTCTTTCCCGACTCTCCGCTCTTTTGCCTCAGCTGACTTGGTAATAGAGCGATTATAGTCAGGTGTGAGCGCTATGGGTTGGTGAAGCTGAATCTTAAGCGCGGCTGCTTTGGCTTTATCTTCTGCGGTGACCGGGAAGATCAATGGCTCCGTCGGCTTTGGATTTTTCTTGTTAGCCATGTCAGTCTTCCACTGTTGATAATGGGCATCTGCGGCCGTAGCAATTTCCTCATCTGTCTTCTCGTAAGGAAGCTTCTTCATATTCTGATGAGGTACTCTTGGGAGGGGCGATAGCTTACGTTTCGGTGATCGGAATGTGCTCTTGCTGCTGCTGGTGGTGCTGCCCCTCTTAGTATACTTCCGCTTTAGTCTCTGAGGCTCAGGGGACGGAGACGGCTGACGCGGCGGCGGAGACGGCTGAGGCGGCGGTGGAGACAGCTGCGGTGAGTGGTGAGGCGGTGAAGGCGACGGTTGCGCTGGAGAATGGTGAGGTGGCGGCGAAGGTGGACTGCTGCTATGAGGAGTGGGTGGCCTTGGCGGGACATAATTTGGAAGCACGATGTGCTCCTTTGGCCATACAATAGTCCCCCCTTTGGCTTCTCCTAGTTCAGTCAGGTCCCTATCTTCCCCTGCAGGGTGGTCCAGCTTCAGCTCCTCAAAATCTTGCTTGACATCATCCACCATGACGATAGCGTACCCTTTTGGAATCGGTCTGCAATGCCAAGTTCCGTTAGGCGCAGTTGGTACGGCCATGCCGACCGCCGCTGTCACCCTTAAGTTCATAACTTGCACCTTTAGCTCACAAGCTGTGCTCTCCGTGATATCATCCACTGGGTAGCGTTTAGGAGGAGCCATCGTCAGTGCATCATCATCACCATCGTGGAGCTGGGTGGAAGCGACGCTGCTTTTCTTATTTGATAGGGCGTCGATACCATCGAATGCAGCTTCTACCATGTGCCGCTGAGATTGGCTGCTGATACCTTGCTGGCTAAGTCTGTCGAGTTGATCCTGCTGCCGCTTTAATGCTTCTTCTACATTACGCAGCCGGTCTGCAGCTGCCGCTTTCTCAGCTGCCTCCCTTTCCTTTCTCCTCTGATGACTTTTATCGGGATATCTCTTCATTTCCGCGGGGAAGGCAACCTTCCACGGCTTGGAGCCCGGTGTGCCTCGTGCTCGTCCGGTGTGTTCATCATTTTTGAGGGCTCGTGTGAGCTCGTCGTTCTCTCTATCGGGAACGAACCGTCCCGCTTCCACATCTTGTACTGCACTTCTAATATCTTCGATGGGCAGTAGGGGATGATCTTTGTGTTTCTGGGTATATATTGCCCTCCCTTCTTCGTCCAACGTGCCCCCATGGCCGTAAAACCAGTTTCTCGCCCGTGGTGTCCATGTTGTGGGCTCTGGTCTGATCCCGGCAGCAATATACTTGACCTCAAGTGCATCCCACTTAGGCATGCAACCGGCGTAGCCAGCAGACCCCATATTATGGTGGTACACTTTCTTAGCAGCGTTCTCTTGATTTATTCTCGACCTTTCCAAAGCTTTCTCCGATGTCTTGTACTTCACAAAATCAGCCCACTGGTGTCTTAACTTAGCATAGCCGGCTTGATTAAAATCCGGAGTCTTGTATAACTTGACAAACTTAAGGTACAGTTTCTTCTTCCAGTTCTTGAATGCCTCGGCCATCTTGATCAGAGCAAACTTCTTTACTCTTTTAAGTAGCTCCTTATTTGCTTCCTTCTCCTCATCTGGATTCACATCTAGCCTCGGCAGGAGGAAATTAAGCATAAGCCTGTCAAAAAGCTTATCTTTGGTGACGTCGCCGACAAACAGGACTCCACCGCTGCTTGGCCGATTCCATTCTTGAACGATGATCGGGATGTGGTCCCTCACAAGAACTCCACATTGCTTGACAAATTTTTTTGCGACATCTTCAGGAGCTAGCGGTTGGCCGTCTACACCGACCACTTCGATCCTATAACTCACTCTGTTGTCCAACTTTTTGGTTGGGCCTCGTTTTGTTCTAACGGAACAAGTGCTCGATCCGGAGGGCTAAAATAAGAAAGAGTGTTAATATATGCATGTATATATATAGACAGTCGGGCATTACAAAAAAACATGACTGAATCACTCCAATATTATGTGTCATAGCTGCATGGAAAAATATTGAACTTGGATAATTGCAAACATCATAAAAATCATTCACAAAATGACATGTCATAGTTTTCATACATTACATAGATTTACATAGGGTTTAGGGTAATTCTCCTTCGTCGCGTATGTCGATCCCTTGCCTATGATCGCTTCTTAGGCCGTAACCATGGAGCATCTTCATTATTTAACGGGATGCAAGGGTCAGTTTTCACGGTGAAGGGCGGAATTTCTTCAAACTTATCATAATCTGCTGACATGTCTGTCTTGTCCTCGACTCCCGCGATGTTTCTTTTCCCTGAAAGAACTATGTGACGCCTGGGCTCATCGTCTGATGTATTCGTTTCCTTATTTTTCCTTTTTTTCGGTCTGGAGGACATGTCCTTCACATAGAAAACCTGAGCCACATCATTGGCTAGGACGAATGGTTCATCTCTGTAACCAAGATTCTTGAGATCCACTGTTGTCATTCCGTACAGCTGGTCCACCTTTACCCCTTCTCTATTCATGTTGACCCAACTGCACCGAAACAAAGGGACCTTAAAAGTAGGTCCATAGTCAAGTTCCCATATCTCCTCTATGTAACCATAGTATGTGTCCTTTTTCCCATTGTCACATGTTGCATCAAAGCGGACACCACTATTTTGGTTAGTGCTCTTTTTATCTTGGGAGATCGTGTAAAATGTATTCCCATTTATCTCGTACCCTTGGAAAGTCAATACAGTCGCAGATGGTGTCGCGGCCAACAAGTAGAGCTGATCTCCAATAGTGGTGTCATTTATGAGATGTAATTGCAACCAAGTGCCAAAAGTCTCCATGTGATTTTCTTTAATCCAGTAGTCATCCTTCCCCGGGAACTTAGAGCGTACAACATTCATGTGTTCCTTGATATACGGAGCCACGAAGGTAGAGCTTTGTAAAACTGTGTAGTGTCTTGATTCAAAGAATGCCCGTCCCTAAATATCATTGCTTTCTTTCCTAGCGTGCCTTTTCCACTTAGTCTCCCCTCATACCGTGATTCAGGAACACCAATCGGCTTAAGGTCAGGAAGAAAGTCAACACAGAACCCAATGACCTCCTCTGTTCCATAGCCCTTGGAGATGCTTCCTTCTGGCCTTGCACGATTACGAACATATTTCTTTAAGACTCCCATGAACCTCTCGAAGGGGAACATATTGTGCAGAAATACAGGACCGAGAATGGAAATCTCATCAACTAGGTGAACTAAGAGATGCGTCATAATATTGAAGAAGGACGGGGGGAACACCAACTCAAAACTGACAAGACATTGGACCACATCCTTTTGCAGCCTTTCTAGACTTTCTCGATCGATCACCTTCTGAGATATTGCATTGAGGAATGCACATAGCTTCACAATGGGTACTCGAACATTTTCCGGTAGAAGCCCCCTCAATGCAACCGGAAGCAACTGCGTCATAATCACGTGACAATCATGAGACTTCAGGTTCTGGAATTTTTTCTCTGCCATATTTATTATTCCCTTTATATTAGACGAGAACCCAGCCGGGACCTTGATACTATTCAGGCATTCAAAAAAGATTTCCTTCTCTGCTTTGGTAAGAGCGTAGCTGCTTAAGTATTGACGGCCTTTATCAGTATGCTTGTTGTATGGGTCTTTGATACGTTGCTGGTCCTCCCGTGCTTCTGGTGTATCTTTTGTCTTCCCATACACGCCTAGGAAGCCTAGCAGGTTCACGCAAAGATTCTTCGTCACGTGCATCACATCGATTGAAGAACGGACCTCTAGGTCTTTCCAATACTCAAGCTCCCAAAATATAGATTTCTTCTTCCACATGGCCGTGTGTCCGGTAATGGGGTCTTTCGGAACAGATTGACCGCCAGAACCCTTTCCAAATATTACTTCTAGGTCCTTCACCATACCAAATACATCAGCACCTTTAGGGAGCTTAGGCTTCTTCCGGTGATCTGCCTCACCGTTGAAATGCTTGCCTTTTTTCTTACTTGATGATTGGTCGGAAGAAATTTACGACACTCCAGGTACACAACCTTCTTACATTTATCCAAATATGTACCTTTAGTCTTATCTAAACAGTGCGTGCATGCATTGTATCCCTTGTTTGACTGTCCTGAAATATTACTAAGAGCAGGCCAATCATTGATGGTTACGAACAGCAACGCTCGTAGGTCAAATGGCTCCTGTTTGTGCTCATCCCACACCTTTACACCTGGTTCTGCCCACAGCTGCAATAGTTCATCGACTAATGGCCTTAGATACACATCAATGTCGTTGCCGGGTTGCTTCGGTCCTTGGATGAGCACTGGCATCATAATGAACTTCCGCTTCATGCACAACCAAGGAGGAAGGTTGTAGATACATAGAGTCACGGGCCAGGTGCTGTGACTGCAGCTCTGCTCCCCAAAAGGATTCATGCCGTCTGTACTTAGACCAAACCATAAGTTCCTCGCATCACCTGCAAAGTTTGAGTACTTTCTCTCGATGTTTCTCCACTGCGACCCATCGGCGGGGTGTCTCAGTTTCCCGTCTTTCTTACGCTCTTCTTTGTGCCATCGCAACAACCTAGCATGCTCTTTGTTTCTGAACAGACGTTTCAACCGTGGTATTATAGGAGCATACCACATAACCTTAGCAGGAACCTTCTTCCTGGGGGGCTCGTCATCACCCTCAACATCACTAGGGTCATCTTGTCTGATCTTGTACCGACATGCAGTGCATACCGGACATTTATCCATATTCTCATACTTCTCACCACGGTATAAGATACGGTCATTAATGCATGCATGTATCTTCTCCACATCTAATCCTAGAGGGCAGATAGTCTTCTTTGCTTCGTACGTTGTCTCGGGCAGCTCATTATCCTTTGGAAGCTTTGGCTTTATTATTTTCAGTAACTTCTCAAATCCCTTGTCAGATAAACCAGCCTCTGCCTTCCATTTCAGCAATTCAAGTGTGGTACCGAGCTTTGTGCTGCCATCTTCGCAATTTGGGTATAATAACTTTTTGTGATCGTTTTGCATGGCCTCCAACTTCAGCTTCTCCCTTTCTGTATCGCATTGTTGCTTTGCATCAGAAATGACCCGACCAAGACCATCACCGGGCTCATTCGATGCCCGTTGTTCTTCTTCATTGCCGCCTCCCTCTTCTTCATTGTCTTCCATTGCAGTATCACCGTATTCTTCAGGATAGCTGTCATCATCCTCTTCTTCATTTTCTTCCAGCCTAACCCCTCTTTCTCCGTGCATGGCCCAACAATAATATCCGGGCATGAAACCTCTCCGAAGCAGATGGCTTTGAAGGATTCTCGGGGCAGAGTGCTCCGTCAAATTTCGACAGTCGATGCAGGGACAAGGCATAAAATTATCCACTTTGTTTGCCTTAGCCACATCGATAAATTTATGCAGGCCTGCAATAAAATCAGAATCGCGTCGGTCGCCGTACATCCATCGCATCCGCGCATCGATCTGCGTTATAATAATTAACTATTATAATAACATCATGAATAGTGAAATGACCACCCACATGGACACATATGCAAGATTTTTATATCAGTTACAGATGAAGAAGATAAGGTTGCTAACCTCGGCGGAGGATACCGTGTTGTGCGAACTTAAATGTGGCATGGACATTTCGTCGAACACCTTGTGTGCAATCAAAGGAAAAAAAAGCTAGCACCCACACCACACACACAATTCAGCAAATTTTTGTGGCAAAGGGCAAAGGGCTGGGTATCAATTTATAGCCAGGGGAGGGTCTTTGATCCCGGTTCATGCCATGAACCGGGACCAATGACCCGCATAGAGGCACGTGTCATGCTGGGGAGGCCTTGGTCCCGGTTAATGCCACAAACCGGGACCGATACCCCGAAATGAACCGGGACTAATCTCCAGGCGGCATGGACCGGGACCAATAAGTGTCATTGGTCCCCAATGGCCAGCCGAACCGGGACAGATGACATTTGGGTGCTGGACCAAAGACCCTTTTTCTACTAGTGTCAGCTAACACAGCAATAACTTTGTACTCTTTTTTTGGGGGAGTGGGGGTGGTTAACAGGTAACAGTTACATACCTTCCACGGGTGAATAAGCTAAGCCCCTCATCTAAGATACTTTTTAACATCACCATGCAATGGAGCTCTGGAACAGTAACCAAGAGTTCAGTAGATACATTTTTTTACCAACAAAAATGAAGGCAGTCTTATTACGCATGTTGCACTGGTACATATATTATGAAAGGCTATAAACTTCTGGGTGCATAGCAGGTTATCTTTCTACATATTTTCCCCAGTGACAACAAAAAAAATGCTAAAAACAGTACAGGAAAAGAGAAGGGCTTGGCTCAACAAACAAGATATTTTAGATAAACAGTAAAAAATTACAAAAGTGTATTGCCCAACAAACAGGACATTTTATAAAAGAGGGAAAGTATAAGAGCATAAGATATTTGATTGATGCTCTAGCCAACTATTCCAAAAGTCCAAACTGATGGAAAGAGCTAGCTAGGCTGTATATTTATTTTAACACTCCCCCTCATGTCTAGGCTAGACAATCGGAAAGACACTAAACGTGGGTACTCGGGGGACGCAACTATTTGGAGTAGATTAAATAGTGCGTTGGCTAGGGCTTGAACTTGAGACCTCCTGGCTCTGATACCATATTGGATTGATGCTCTAGCCAACTATTCCAAAAGTCCGAACTAATGGAAAGAGCTAGGCTGTATATTTATTTTAACATAAGAAACGAGACACTTATAAAAAAACAATGGTAGAAGCAGTACAAGAATGTGTGAAAATCTCTACCTATCTGGCTTCAGGAGAGGCATCTTAACCACGGAGCCGAAGCGCTCATACAGTTTGCTTTCGAATTCACTTCGACTCTGGAAGTGCATTTTTCTTAAATGTAACATTGATAGTACATTCCAACAGGATCAGAAACAGTTAATCAGGAAACGGCATACCTTGCCATCATAGAGGTTGTAGAATTTTAGCAAAACATAGCTAGCATTCGATGATGCCTCGTCCAGATGTCCCGTTATAAGTATGTAGTCATAACATGTTAGACAATTTACAATATACAGCAGTCACTACCTACAAGATTGTGTAAAGCGTAAATATTGTATACATCATGATTGACCCGTTGGAGAACACCAAACATGAAAACAGCAAGAGCTTCCAAAGAAAATGGATTTGTATTGGTGCCTGCAGTTTGAGGGAAATGAAGGAAAATTATAAAGCAACTGAACGATCCAATCCAACAATATAAGCATTTCATAAATAGAGATAGACAGTGAAGATGCGAATAACATACTAGAATCTAAATAATCTCCAAGCAAGAGATTTTGTATTGACTTAGTAAATAACCTCCAAATATTTCCTTTCCTCTTGAGTTCTTTGTGAAGTGGCAAAATATAATGAAGCATACGTTACATACTCTATCTTTTTTTTTAATAACAACTGATGGCATTTCAATCAATGGTGAAACCGATTACAAACGACTCCACAAAAAAATAAAAAACAATATGATCCCAAACTTTTACAAGAATGACCTCACACCATACTTCCAAAGCACCATCAAGCCCATCGTCCTCATCGTCACCACCCAAAAGCAGGTACCAGACCCAGAAGCAGCACATCTTCAGACACCATCGAATCACCGCCGCCACTATCGCCACAATGGGCTTTGAACACCGCAAGAGTGCCCACCCCGTGGGGTAAGAGCTAAGATCCATTTCCAGAACATCAGGCAGGTAAGAGATGGGGAAGACAATGCAGTGCCTCCAATCCCAGATCCCTGAGCAGTAGGTCCCAACCACCGACGTCACGTCGAGCCGCATCCTCCCCTCTCCACCATGGCCGGCCAGAAGAAGCTTCACGCCGCGACAGTCGCATCTCAAAAAAAGACCCTAAAAAACCCTAACGAGGAAGACAGTGGCGCCATCCTCTTCCACTCCCTCGCCACCACGGCCGGCCGAGGGGAAGACAATAACATCAGCAGCCCTCCGACTCCCGACCAGACTCCCGAAGCTCCACGGCATAGTCGAAAGACGACCGTGCCCGGAGAGACCAACCTCTCCAAATCCGTAGATCTGAGAGGATACCAGACCGGCCGCTCGCCGGCGCCGCCACAAGTGGCCTTGCCGAGATGGGGATCGAGCTCCAGCACCCTTATTCCGACACGACACTGCCTCCACCATCCTGACGGCATCTCCTAGATCCCTAGCAGATCTCAAGCCCCCACCGCCGGCGATCCAACGAAGCTCCGTCGCCTTCATGGGACCACCGCGGATTGAGAAGGAGACCACCGCCGCCGGCCACCCAGGCTTTGCCCAGGCGTCTTCGCCGGCGGCGGTGGAGGGGAGGGGGAGGCGGGGCCGGCCTCGAGCAGGGAGGGCGGCGGCTCCCCGACGCAGGCGCGGCGGCGCCCGCACGTGAGCAGTTTAGGGTTAGGAGACGGGTGTTCGTTACATACTCTATCTAAGTTAAGTAATCTTGCATTATGCCACACTTTCTCACTTGGTGTGTTTTTCTCAGCGAGGGTTATTCTAAATGGTTCCTCTTTTTGCGTATTAGCAACCTTTTGCCAATATCTTTCTGTAATGGCAAACATTTTATAAAAAGGTCAAAACAGCATCACTCTAGAATAGTAACTCTAGACAATTAATCAGTTCGGCAGAAATATAGCACCTAAAATAGCAAAGAAAATTGAATAACAGGTATACAGGTACTGGTGCTATAATATTATATTGTACTGCTAAAAGTAATTATAAAATCATATTCCCTTAGTTCTCAAGAAACTGCAACAACAGCAGGATATCGACTATAATTTATTTCAGCACAGCAGCCTCCTTTTGAGTAGAGATTTAGTCCTTATTTGGCCCTGCAAACTCCGGTTCCATTTTTAGCAGAAAGAAACCCCTACCTCACCTTGTTACACAGCCTAATGGTCCAGTGTCACTAACAGGTGAGTGAGTGAAAGCTCCAGATAGCAGTGGATTACTCGTTTGTCTTTGCAACAACAAAAAAGTGTGTTCTCTACTCAAAATGATGACTTCCAAATTAGGGGCTTGCAACCAAATCAGAGTATGGAAATAATCCCCGCAGTTACCAAAAAAATACTTGCGCTTACGAATAAAATTGATGATACAATCTCTACCTAATAATAAAAGCAAAAGGGTTTCTCTTAGTTTTTGGGGATTCCACCTCTAAAAGACAGTTTTACCCTCCCACTAATTATATTAATAATTAGCGAAACGTTTTCTTTTCTATACCTCATGTGTTATGGTTCACCGATCGATCGCTGTTGTGGGCTCCTGCTGGCCCAAGAAAACCTACCGCCCTATGCTGATCGCACGCGACTGTTATAGATTTTTTAAAGAGTACGGTAAGCGGCACGTCGCACAAGATCGATCATATATATTGTTGACGAATAGCTAGCAAACCGACCATGCAAACGAACTCCGCAGATATAACCATCAGGTCATCTTTTCAAAGAAAAAAACCATCAGGTCACCGTTTGTAAACGGAGGAAACCGATCTAGGTTTGCTATCGACATGAATCCTCATGTAGATCCTGCAGAAGAAGCACCTACGATGGACAGCCTCGACGTCCAGCGGAAGAAGCACCTGCGATGAGGGCCGGTGTCCAAGCAGCCCAGCTAGCACGTTCATTGATCCATCAATTGATCGCTCGGTGCCTGTTCGTCTGGTGCTCCTTCCTGACCATGGTCTCGCGTCCGCCCTCGGTCTCCCGTCAGCCGGGAGTGGCGGCGGCTTGGTTGTCTCCGTGAATCATATGGTGCTTCTGGGACACAGCGGCTTCTTCTTTTTTGGCGGCGACCTGACGCACGGGAAGTTGTAGACGACGGCTGCGGAAGTTGATGGTGGATACGCCAAGGTCGAAGATAGACCGCTGCAGCATGTGCCCACGTAACGTTGACGGCGGAGCCGTCCGTCAAGGTGGAAGATATGCCGGAGCAGCGTCTGCCCACCAAGCAGACAGCGGCCGCGCCTATCAACAACGAATCTAAACTTAGCGCGGCAGGCAACAGTATTACGCAAGAGAGCCAAAACGGCCACGGTGAGAGCAGAATCGTCGAGCTGTGTGGCGGATTTGCATGCAGACATGCCCACGTGCGAAGGAGCCACAAACTGCATCAGGCTTTTCACGCAGTATAGCTGATTGGTGTGCATTAGGCTTTGCACTACAGATGTGTCCATTGTATTCCGTGAAGGCTTCAGATGGTTCAGGGATGCATGAGCAACGATGCTAAGTTGAGGTAACAGGTCGATCTGTTCTTATGTATGTAGTTTACTTCTTGCTTTCTTTTGTGTTTGCATTAGTATGAAATAAGTACACTTACCACAAATTTGCAATCTGGAGGTGTTGGAGTAGATGATTAGAAGGGCATCCTTGGAGATCGCCGGACACATGCGGCATCATGAAACCTGATTTTCATAATTTGCATCTTATGTTTTTTATTTTATAGTAAACGGTCTATTTTTCTGACTTTTCAGCTTGCCGCCGACACAGATTTATAATGTTCCGTTGCAACGCACGGGCATATTTCCTAGTAATACTAAATGTGAAAAGCACACTAGCGACAGATAATCTTTTGTCACTAGCGCAACGAAATATTATAATTCTAAAAAATAAGCTACCTCAGGAAAAACAAATTTTACCAGTTCTTATTGTTGAACAAGGAATGTATCAATCATTCAAAGTCGGTAAAAATTGCTATGTGCTGCCAGAATAATCAAATTTATATTCATTATTGTTTTTTTTTGAGACGTAATGCTGCGATATATTAAACAGAAACATCCAATACAAGCTGATCCATGATCTCGATTGGAGCAACTCCGTTCCACACATTACACAACTTATTCTCGCAGCCTAACTTATCTAACAAATGAGCCACTTCATTCGCGGAGCGCCTCACCGCTTGTACCCTGTGATCACCAAAACCCTTCAGCAAAGCCTTTATTTCCTCTACCAGGACTCCATTCAAAGACCTGTCTCGCTCAGCCCTGCACAGTTTAGCAGCCACCCCGGTACTGTCCGTCTCCAACACCAGTTTATGCACTTGATTCCCCCGCGCCAGAAGGACTCCCCGACGACAGGCCAATAGCTCTGCCGTCTCTGCATCAGCAACATGGGAGAAAAAATGGGTTTCTCCACTCACGAAGTCCCCATGATGGTTCCTCAGAACCACACCGCTCCCTCCGTTACTATCCGCAGAGCGGAAAGCACCATCGGTGTTCGCCTTAATCCAGTCGGGTTCCGGGCAGAGCCAGTGCTCTCTCGGAGATAATCCTCTTGGCCTCGAGGGCATCCTCAAAGAGAACCACTCCTCGACAGCCTCCTTCACGCTGTAAGCAATGGCCATTGGATCCGCAAGCCTTGCGGACTCCCGGGCCTCGTTCCGCGCAAGCCACAGCTTATAGGACATCGTGAGAAACCAAGCTGCCTGATCAACATTTGCTTTCCCAATCCAATCCAGTAACCAGCCCTTTAGATTAGAATGGTGCACCAGTCTCTTTGGCGGGGGCGGCGCAGTGAAGCCTGTGAGTTCCGCAAGATAGGACCACGCAGAGATCGAATGAGGACAAACCCAAAACCGGTGTACTAAATATTCAGTTCTGCCGCACGCTAGACAGACGATGCCGTCTTTAATTCTCCTACGAGCAAGCTCAGTACCAACCGCTAGTCCATTCTCCATCAATCTCCACATATGAACTTTGATCTTTCCAGGCACGTGCGCCTCCCAGAGAGCCATTCTCCCTTTGTGATCAGAAAACCCCCCGAGGATTCAGCACGACCCCCGGCAAGCCTCTTCCTCTCCATCGCCAAGTGATACGCTGATTTAACTGAGAATAGCCCATTCTTCGTATGATTCCATGCCAGAAAGTCCTCTGATCCCTCCCGTCCTACTGGAATATTCAAGATGTCGCACACATCTGGTTCCGGGAGAAAGAGGCGAAGTTTTTCCTCATTCCACCCCGACTCATCTTCCAGCAGGAAGTCACATACGCGATCAGGTGGTTCTTCTAACAGCCACCCCAACGGCTGTTTCGCACTAGTGCGAGGAATCCAGTTGTCTTTCCAGACTCTAACCCTTGTCCCATCACCGATCCTCCATATCAAACCCTCCTTCAACAACTCCCGCCCATGGCTGATGCTTCGCCAAGTAAAGGAAGCACGTTTCGGACAGGGAGCCTATAGGAAATCTGAATCTTTAAAATATCTGGCTTTCAGTACCTTTGCACACAGCGAGTCAGGATTCGTGAGCAGCCGCCAACCTTGTTTAGCGAGGAAGGCTTGATTGAAGCACTCGAAATCTCTGAACCCCAAACCGCCACTCGCCTTGCTCCTGCACATGCGATCCCACCCGATCCAGTGCACTTTGCGCTTGCCATCCGCGTCTCCCCACCAGAAGGTAGACGACACCAAACTCAATTTTTTGCATTGAGACTTGTTCATTTGGAAGCAACTCATCGCGTAGGCCGGGACTGCTTGAAGGACAGATTTAACCAAGATGCTTCTCCCCTCCTTTGACATACCCTGACCTTTCAAGCCTTTAACTTTCCCCCAAGAGCGAGCGATCTGTCAAATACTTGAAAGTACCTTCCCTCGACCGCCCCACTACCGTGGGCAGCCCCAGGTAGCGCTCCATCAACGCTTCACACTCAATGCCAATGTTTTGTTTCAGGTCCCTCTTAAGGTCAGCATTACAGCCGGGACCAAAGAAAATCGAAGACTTTTGTAAATTCACCCTTTGGCCTGAACTCACCTCGTAATCATGAAGCACTCTCTTCAAAGTTTGCATACTCTGAGCCGATGCTTCCAGAAACACAATACTATCATCTGCGAACAGGAGGTGAGTAATATGTGGGCTAGCTGCTCCAAATTTGACCCCACGAATCTCATTTTCCGCCTGTGCTCCTTTTAACAACGCAGAAAAGCCCTCCACACACAAAAGGAACAAGTAGGGGCTAATAGGATCACCTTGCCGCAGCCCCCTTGACGGAAGAAATGAGTCTGAGAGCCCCCCATTCAGCTTGACTGACAACTTCACAGAGGAGACACAACGCATAATTATTGCCACCCACTGTGGGGAAAAACCCAACTTGAGCATCATATTTTCTAGAAAGATCCATTCAACTCTGTCATAGGCCTTCATCATGTCCAATTTCACCGCACACAAAGGGGTCTTTCTCTTCCTTGTTCGAATCGCGTGAGTGCATTCATAAGCCACAAAAACATTATCTGTAATCAACCTGCCAGGCACAAAGGCGCTTTCCTCCTCCGAAACTAAGATAGGAAGAATCATCTTCAAACGGTTAGCCACCACCTTCGATGCCAATTTATACAGGACATTACACAGGCTTATCGGCCGGAACTGAGACAACAACTCTGGCGAATTAACTTTCGGTATCAGAACCAGCACCGTTTCGTTAAAATCTGAGGGGCTGTCCCCTCCCGCCAAAAACTCACGCACTGCATTGCAAACTTCACCTTGAATAATGGACCAGTGCCTCTGATAAAAAAGTGCCAGGAGGCCGTCCGGCCCTGGGGATTTCGTTGGTCCCATTTGAAACAAAGCTTTTGTAATTTCCTGATCCGAGAAAGTTGCTGTCAACATCTCATTCATCTCGGAATTGACAAAAGATGGAATTCTATCAAGAATCATATCCATCTCAGACGCTCCTTCGGACGTGTATAAATCTTGGTAGAAGGCCTGTGCCATCGACCGCATGCCAACGTCCGAGTCACACCGACTCCCATCATCACGCCGCAAGAATTTTACCGTGTTTTTTCGTCTCCGGTGAGACGCCCGGTTTTGAAAGAATCTTGTATTTCTATCTCCTGCCTTGAGCCAATCTTGCCTTGACCTTTGCTTATACATGATCTCTTCCCTTTCATACATCTCATGGAGTTGCTTTTCTATGTCTCTAACCACGCTATTTGACCCAGAGTCCAGCGCATGCACTTTTGCCTCTTCCAATCCACTTCGCAGCCTCTTGATTTCCTTAGAAACCGAGCCAAATGTGTGGAAACTCCACTTTTTGAGATCTTTGGAGACATCCTTAAGTCTTTGCCAGAGAGCAGAAAAACCCGAGCCATGGAAACCAGTGTTTCGCCAGGCTTCAATAACCGTCTCCTCATACGTCTCGTGTCTCGTCCACATCTCCTCGAACATAAAACCCTTTGATCGACTCGGAGCATGTCTAGGAGCTTCCACCGCCACCTTGATCAAGAGAGCAAAATGATCAGATTCTTCAGAGGGGATATGTTCCACACAAGTCTGGGGGAACAGCTGTAGAAAAGCTATGTCTCCCACAGCCCTGTCCAACCTCGCTTGTACATTATCTGAACCTTCTCTCCTATTGTCCCAGGTGAATGGGTAACCCGAGTAGCCTAAATCTGTAAGACAGCAGTCCGTCAGACAGTTTCTAAACATGTTCATCTGAGCCTCGCTTCTTTCATTCTGCCCTAATTGTTCCTCCTGGGAAGTTATCTCATTAAAGTCCCCTGCATAGATCCAAGGCAGATCATCCTGGGCACGCAAATATCGTAAAGCATCCCAGGTTTTATCTCTGTGTTCAGTCCGAGGTTCTCCGTACACTCCCGTAAACCTCCATGACCCATGTTCAGATGTAATCTGAGCATCAATAAAGTATTGGCACCAGGGGCGCACCGAAACATCCACACCATCCCTCCACCACAAAGCCAGTCCACCACCCTTGCCCTTCCCCTCCACACAAATTCCATGTCTAAACCCCAAACTCCATTGTAGTCTCTCCATTGTCTTCCTTTTCTGCTTGGTCTCACAGAGAAAGACCACACTCGGGTTGTAGGATCTGATGAGATCCCTCAGTTCGCCCACAGCCGAGGCCAACCCTAAACACCGGCTGTTATGGGCCAACAGATTCATTGTCCCCGGCGGCCCTGCCTCGCAGGGACCGCCGATGTAGATGTATTTTGTTCCAATCTGTCAAAAACGGAGCAGCCTTGTTCCATCCCTTTCGCCGGACTTTCTTCCAAGCGGTCAAAAACTGAAGCCATACGCTGACGCTTGCCTTCACTACCCTCCGTCTCCTCACCACCGCCCTGACCCTCTTTCACACGCCAGACCTGTTTGGTACGCCTTTTCTTGCTCTTTGGTGAGTTTGGAGTCTGGAACTCTGCTGCTCTGCTCTCCCCAGTGGGAGGTTGAGACTGATTAATCCCCGTACGCGATCTTCTGACGTACGTATCCACCTTCGACTTCCTCACCTGTGCAGCTATGTCCTTCACCTTCTCACTGCCATGAGCTCTTGGGAGTTTACTCGGACTAGCCGTCTCCTTCTCCTTACCACGCTGCTCCCTCCCACCAGTGTGAGAGGAGCCCGAGTCCGCTTGGTCGCGAAATAAACTCCTTTTTGGAGGGAGGTCACGAATCACCCCTCCCTTCTGACTCCCGACAAAGCCTCTGAATCAACAGACTTACTGCTGCCACTAGCCTGTGACACCGAAGGCATGTGCCTCGGTACTGGCTTTCTGTTTCTTCCCGGAGAAGCTCTAAGCCATTCACCCCATTGCTGGACTTCTTCTTTAACCGCTTGACAACCTCCTTCAAAGTGGAACAACATCCCACACTTGAAACAGAAGTGTGGAATCTTCTCATATTTTATGTTGAACCATTTCCCTTCCTTGTCCTCATCTGATTCTTTTAGGTTAACACCTCGGATCAGCGGTTTGTTTATCTGAATCTCAACTCTAATCCGAAGTTCTTCACCCCAAGGAAGCCCTTCATTATCAACATCCACCGACAGATACTTGCCCACCCAATTACCAATCAACTTTCCATAGACCTTATTCATCATGTCCAAAGGAAGATCAAACACTCGGATCCAGATAGCCATGCGATCAAAAATCATATCCGAGGGACGTACCTTCCCATCGTAATCCTCCAGCAGAACCGCACTGAAATCAAACTGCCACGGCCCGTTGTGGACTGCGTGATTCCAATCTCCCTCCGATCCAAAGCGGACGATGAACCGATTATCCCCAATGTCCCGGAACTGAGCAGCACGATGCAATCCCCAAGCCCTTTGCATCGCCCTTTCCAGCGCTCCGATGACCAGTTTCCGGGTAGACAACACCTTACCCACAGCAGCCCACTTTGGTCTAGGGATGTGATCTGCCCCGACCTTGTTGATCACCAGCCCCGATGCCTCCTTGTCCGTGAGAATGAGATCGCCGAGCTTTGAGGACAGAGAAGCTGAGATCTCTTCCGATCCCTTAGCCGGAGACAAGGACGGAGGTCTCGACCGGACCACCACATCAACTAGCCTGGAATCCGACGAAGCCATCCCTCGCCACCACCCCCGCGACACACCAAGGTGAGCGCACGGAGTCCTACCCAGAAACCAGCCGGCGTGATCGAGTGCGCAGCCGCAAACAACCCCGCCGCCGGTGAGAAAAGCCGCCCCCGAGAGAGAAACCCTAGCGCCTCGACAATCGCCTCCCGATCGCCCCTAGCGTAACTCTCGCTCGTGGTGGACCCCCCTTTAATTAAGACTGTGGTTGCGCAGGTTTGTGGGGAACCTAGCGCAATTATATTCATTATTGTTGAGTATATATGTATGGCACGTATGTATCTTGTATATTTACACTAGGCCCCCTCCTCTCTTGTATATTCGAGGATGTGGCGGCCCCACCGTGTAACCTATATATATATGCGTGCCTATGCACCTGATCAATATATCGTGCTTCACATCCTCTCTGCATGGTATCAGACACCCCACGATCCTAACCCTAGGCCCCCCCTCTCCCACCCGGCCGCCGCCCACCCCTCCTCCCCTCTCAAACCCTAGACCGGCTGCCCTCTAGCACTGCCCCCCCTCTCTCCCTCTCCCATCACCGCCGCCGACCACCACCACCACCACCGCACCACCATGTCCTCCGTCTCCGCCACCAGCAATCCCTTCGCCTCTTCCCCCTCCTCCGACTCCACTCCTCCCACCGCCGCCCAACTCCACGACATCCCCATCGCCGACCATCTTCCCATCAAGCTTTCCCGCACCGACAACAACTACCATCCATGGAAGACGTACTTCTACCTCCTCTTCCGTGAGTACAACCTCTGTGACCACATCGACGGCACCGTCGACCTCCTCTCCATGCAGTGCGACAGCGACTGGATGGCGATCGACGCCACCATCATCCGCTGGCTCTTCCTCACCATCGCGCCGGACATCTTCAAGACCATCGTTCACAACGGTGATGACGCTCGTACGGTGTGGACGAAGATCAACGGGCTCTTCACCGACAACAAGCTCCAGCGGGTCGTCTTCCTGCAGCAGGAATTCTTCGGTACTCTCCAGGGCGATCTCTCCCTGGATGACTACTGCCTGCGCCTCAAGGCCATCTCCGACGAGCTTCAGGACCTCGGTTTCATGATGGGCGATGAACTCCTCCTCTCCACGCTCACCGCCGGCCTCAGCGAGGATCTCGGTAATGCTGCCTCCAATCTCACCCTCATGACTAACCCCACCTTCGAGCGCGCAGTCTCCTACCTCCGCCTCGAGGAACGTCACCTGCTGAAACTGCACGCGCGTGTGTCTCACACCGCGCTTGCTGCTAGGCTCGGCTATGGTGCCTCGGCGCCCCCCGCGCCTCCCGCGCCGACCCCTCCTACGGCGCGCCCTACGGCGCCCTTCGCTGCGCCCCCGCCGCCACCCCAACAACAGCAACAGGGGTGTCATCGTCGCGGGCGTGGCGGTGGCGGTCGCAACAACGGCGGCTACGCGGGCGGTGGCCCTCCACCCGCCAACCAGATGCCGCCCTGGAGCGGCGGCTACAACCCTTGGACGGGGGTCGTGCACGCCTACACCATGCCCGTGCTGCCCCACCCCCCCCATCCCCGGCATCCTCGGCGCTCGTCCGCAGGCTCATCAGGCCCTCTACGCTGCGCCGCAGCAGCCCTATGCGCCGACCTACGACGGCATGCCATCCTACGCGCCCTCCCAGCAGGCAGGTTGGGACCCTGCACTCGTCACCGCTCTTCAGCAGGTTGCTCCTGCGGGCTCTTCTGGTGGCGTGCCGTACCTCATGGACTCTGGTTCCTCCTCTCACATGGCCGCCTACCCGGGTAACCTATCCTCCTTGTCTCTCACCTCCACCAATTCTCGCATCATCGTCGGCAACGGCGCTAGTCTTCCTATCACACACATCGGTTCCGCTGCTTTTCCCTCCACCTCTAGACCACTGTCTCTTAACAAGTTTTAGTCTCTCCACACCTTCGCCATAACTTAGTCTCTGTCAAAACTCTTTCTCGTGATAATTCTGTAACTGTGGAATTTGACGCTCTTGGTTTTTCTGTTAAGGATGCCCGTACCCGTATGGTGCTCCACCGATGTGAGAGTCCCGAAGATCTCTATCCATTCCAGACGCCTCCTTCATCACGCTCTGGACCTCGTGCACTCTCCGCCGGCATCGATCTTTGGCATGCTCGTCTTGGTCATCCTAGCTCCACCGCCCTCCACCACATAATGCGAGATTTTTCCTTTTCATGTAATAAACTGGCTGCTCATAGCTGTGAAGCATGCCGCTTGGGCAAACATGTGCGTCTCCCATTTAGTTCCTCTTCCACAGTTGCGTCTTTTCCTTTTCAGTTAATTCACAGTGATGTATGGACCTCTCCTGTTGCGAGTAATTCTGGGTTTTTGTATTATCTTGTTCTTCTTGATGATTACTCCCACTTTGTTTGGACTTTTCCACTTCGCAAAAAGTCTGACGTCGCTGCCACCCTCACTACGTTTTACGCCTATGTCTCCACCCAGTTCGGCCGCCCCATACACGCGCTTCAAACTGATAACGGGAAAGAATTTGACAACATCACTGTTCACAGTCTCCTTTCTTCCCATGGCACCATTTTTCGCCTAACTTGTCCATACACCTCGCAGCAGAATGGTCGTGCTGAGCGCGTTCTCCGTACTCTTAACGACTGCGTTCACACCCTTCTGTTTCACGCTCATGTCCCTACCACCTTTTGGCCCAACGCCCTCGCCACCGCCACCCTTCTTGTTAACCTTCGCCCATGTCGTACTTGATGGAACTACACGCCTCACCATCTCCTTTTTGGTTCTCCTCCCACCTATGATGGTTTACGTATCTTCGGATGTCATTGCTATCCTAGTACCATCGCCACCGCCCCACATAAACTCGCTCCACGTTCCATCCTATGCATCTTCCTGGGTTACCCGGCTAACACCAAAGGCTACCGTTGCTATGATCCTATGTCACACCGGGTGCTCACATCCCGGCAAGTTTACTTTGATGAGCACTGCTTTCCGTTTGCACAGGAACAGGTGGTGACCCCCCCCCCTTCACCCACCGGCGACCCTCCATCTTGTCGTGCGCCTGCCCCGGCCGCTGTGCCTGGGCCCTGCGCCACGACGCCCTCGAGCTCGGGCGCCCCCTCGTCACCCTCGAGCTCTGCCTTGGGTGGCCCCGCCTCGCCCTCGAGCTTTGACTCGGGCGCTGTCTCGCCATCCTCCTCGTCACCCTCGAGCGGCGTCTCGGGTGGCGCTGCCTCGCCGTCCTCCTCGTCACCCTCGAGCGGCGCCTCGGGTGATGCTCCATCGACCGGCACGCCACCGACGCCGCCTCCACCTCCGGCCGGCGCTGGTCCCGTCACCCGCGCTCGGGCGGGCGTCTCTCGCCCGTCCACTCGGTACCCCACGGATGAGTTCGTCTGCACGGCCTCGACCTCCGCGCCCTCACCGCTGCCCACCTCTGCCAGGGCAGCGCTTCACGACCCCTCGTGGCTCGCCGCTATGCAGGAGGAGTTCGATGCCCTACAGCGCAACAACACATGGCAGCTCGTTCCGCGTCCTCGACATGCCAATGTCACTACCGGGAAGTGGGTTTTCAAGCATAAGTTTCATCCAGATGGCACCCTTGATCGTCACAAGGCGCGCTGGGTGGTTCATGGTTTCCGGCAACGTGAAGGTGTCGACTTCCATGACACCTTTGCTCCTGTTGTCAAATCCCGGCACCGTTCTTACCGTTCTCCAGCTTGCGGTCTCTCGCAGCTGGCCAGTGCACCAGATGGATGTCTCTAATGCTTTTCTCCATGGTCATCTTGCGGAGCAAGTGTTCTGTCAGCAGCCCACCGGATTCGTCGATTCTGCTAATCCGGATCATGTTTGTCTGCTATCTCGGTCACTATATGGGCTCAAGCAGGCGCCCCGTGCTTGGTACCAGCGCATCGCAGCGTTTCTCCATCAGCTTGGCTTCCGCTCCACTAGCTCCGATGCTTCGCTGTTCATCTACAGCCAGGGCGGTCTCACCGCCTACCTGCTCCTCTACGTGGATGATATTTGCGGTGACCCAGCATACCACTGCATGTTGTAGTATGCAAGTCGTTGATATAACACTTGCGGAACAAGCCTCCACAAAAATTACATCCCTCAGAATGGTACAACAGAAACATTGCGGGCCCAAATACAAACTGATCCACATTTATTACATACCAAAACGTGATGATACTGAAATGCTCCCGATAAAGAGAACACCTCAAGTGCTTAGTGTTTACAACAACTGAAAGCTCAAATAATTAAACACGGGAAGAACTCAGCAACTTATTCATATCCTACAGTTGCTTGGTTCCTCGGCTACGGTACTACCCTATTAGTTAGTAGTTCTTCATTCTGATTCCTCGCCGGAGGATGCCCCGTAGCGAATGAGGTAGTCCACACCTTCGACGCCGCGAGAGAGATCTGGCTCCTCGTAGAAGATGTCCTGCTGGCCTTCAATTGCATTCAGAGTGGCTTCGTCGAGTTCTTCACAGTCTAGCAAGGGTTTAAGAGATTGGGGTGAGTAACGAGCGTTACCCAGCAAGTTTCTCTAGAAAGAAGGTGTGTGATATGCATTTTCAACAGCCACAGACCCAAAAGAGTCGTAGGCTTATGCAAGTTTTAATAATGTTTTCTTGAAAGGTTGCTTTTACTTTAGAAAACTATGCCCAACAGCCAACATAGGTATAGTGCCTTGAGAGCACCTTTCCTGCCGCGTTCGCAACTCCTTCCCGGAGCAAGGGGTAACATGTCATATCTTTTTACACTCTGCAGAGGTGTGTCCTTCCAAAAGAGATCAAAGCCTTGCTGCACAACCGGGCGTACATTCCCGTCTACAATTCCTTGATGTGGGGCCCAGTCATTGATCCAAGCCAATCACTGCCTTCTCCGCACAACGCATGCCCACCCAATTCACGCAAGCAGGTTGTGCCCCTGATATTCACCCCCAACGATGAAGTACCTAGGCGTCCCTTGCGGACCATCATAGACACCAGGGCCGTGAGAACTTAGGTGTCCCACCCATATGCAAGTAGTCCCGCAAGACCTACTGCGACCAGCAGCTGGCTGTCCATTGATATGCGAACGAGAGAAGATACAGCTGACTTTCCCGTCCCATTCCAAGTCTCTTGGATGACACGGTTTTTACGGCGCCGGACTAACTGTGGCATTGGTAATTAGTCCTAGGTTTACTTTCCCGTGCAAGTGGAACCTCCACCACCACAATCTTATCGTGGTTCCACCTGCTAGCCCTCCTAGGTTATCACCACTGGTCGATAACCACTAGTCATATTACTTATGAAAATAAGTTTTCCATCCCTTTTGAAATGTTAGAGTTTGAAGTCATCACTTTGCAAGAAGTTTCAAAACCAGTGCAATCAAGAGATATGAGCAAGATAAACTTGCCTTGTGACTGAAAGGTAATGGAGTCAAATACTTGGCGTTGCTCCTGATCTCCTTGTTCTACAGAAATCCAAGTATTGTCCGATAAGGACAATGTTTCAAGAAATAGTTGGATGCTATGCACAATGATATGCTATGCATTGTGAATTATGATCTTAGTTTTCTTATTTGTGTGTTTTAACCACTTTCTAGGGTTTAAAGAGTTTCTAAAAGAAAACAAGTTATATTTGTGTGTTTTACCGCACTGGGATGCTAAGATACTTTAATAAAGATTTTGAATTAAAGTTCAAGTTATAAACTTTAATTAAGTTATTTGAAAAGAAACAGGTTTAATTTTTAAAGAAGAAATTCAATTATGATAAAATAAATAATAAGTAAGGTTTTTGAGAATAGAATTTAAAAGCTTTAAAATCGATCTAAAATTTTAATTTAGAGTTTGGAATTTATTTTGATATTTTATTCATTAAAGAATAAGAAAGTGTTTTATAAATGTTATTTGAGTTTTTGAATTTGATTTGAATTCAGGAAATGAGATAGTATTTAAATTTAAAATTTTGATTGAAACTAAATTGCTAAAAGCCCTTTTGGCCCACCTGGCTTGCTGGCCCATCTGACCTGCTGGCCCAGCCGGCCCACCCGGCTTGGCTCAACCACCTGGCTCGGGTCTGGGTCGGTCAAACCGACCCAGCCCAGCCCTCACTCGCTCCCCTCTCCCTCTCGAGCTCGCTGGCGATTAGGGTCGCCGCCGCCGCTACCTGGCCACTCTGGCCATCTCCGGTGACCCTCGCCGCCGATGCTTGGACAGAATGGTCGCCTCCACTTCCTCTACCAACCCCTCCAGTTGGAATCCGCGGAAACCTCCCCTCCGAGGAGATCGGGATGGTGCTTTCCCTCGGGATCCGCCGCCACCAATCGCCTTCGGTCAGGTGCTTCTCCTAGCCCCCACTCCTGTGCTTGTTGTGCATCCTCTGGTGCTGGAGTTGGGCTATAACTCGCCGGTGGAAGCGCCGTGGTGTGGTGCTCCCGGTGAGTGCTCGGTGAAGTAAACCTTGGGTTGCATCCAGCCGGCCGCGCGGGCACTGCCCCGCCATGCCGTCTGGATAAGCGCCTGGGCGCATGGTGAGTGCTTTCTTCATCTTCCCACCCCTCTCTTCTCTGCTCTGGCCATGGTCTCTGGCTAATTGGTCAAGAACAGTGAGCCAAGCTCACAGAGCTTGCTCATTGATGCTGTTACTGAATGTATTCTTGCTTTAGTTAGCTGTGTTCATGCTATGCTATGTGATGATCTGCTAGCTCCTTTTCTTCCTCTGTCAGCACACTTACTGACAGAGGTGTTGTTTCTGAACCTTGCAAACTTGCAAGATTCAGTTACACTATATATACTGGCAATGCTGTATTATCTTAGCTAGCTCTAATCAATGGTATACTAGATGATTTCCCAGTGCTTGCTGGTATCTCTATACTGTAATGATATCTGAATGCTATTATTCAGTTAACTGTTGGTACCAGAACAGTGATGAATATGTGATGTTAACTGTTGCTACTAGCTTATCCCTGACAACCCAGTGATAAGATGCTATGCTGTGTTGCAGGCTTCTGTGACATTAGCTAAAGCAAGGTTGATATGATTCCTAGTTCTAGTTAACTAGGGAGATGATTTACTACTGTGTAAGGACTTGCTTGTCCATTAACAAGCTGGTTGTGTTGAGGTGCAAGATCTTCTGATCTTGTGCCCAGCAACTGTTTTCTTTTGCTCAAACTGTGGTGATAACTTGCCCCTTTAACTAAAGCCTGTGATGCTGGTCTGAGGCTAGAGATAACAGTGTGGTGCTAAACTTGTTTATGTGCCCACTGCTACTTATTTGGTGATGGTTGCAAGACTTGTGTGCTTGAGGTGCATGTCCAGCAGGACATGTGCCCAGCACAAGTTTCTCTGGATTGATTTAATCCATGTGATGTGCCAGTGAAGTGCAAACTGAGGCTTTCTAATCATCTTCCCAATGATGAGTTTGGCAAAGCCTCTCTTTGCCAAACTGAGGGCTTAACCAATAGCATCTTATGCTAGAAACATGTACTAGCAGTGATGTGCTTGCAGGGTTTCTACCTTTTGCCTGTAGTTGTGCAATAGTGGTGCTGTGTATAGCTTCTGTTGTTTGCTGATGATGTGGGCTTGCTTCTGGCTTGCCTACACCTCCTGGCTCGACGGCTAGCTTGTCCTTCACCTCCTGGACTTGCTCCTGGCTTCAGCTTGTCCTTCTCCTCCTGAGATGGCTTGTTGGTTCTTCTTCTGAGCTTGATCTTGAGCTTCAGTTGGTCTCCATAGTGTTTGCTGGTGATGTTTGTGTGCTGCAGTGCAAGAGCTGTTGCTGTTCTTGCTGTGGTGTAGTGTGAGACGTGTGAGCACTGCTCCCCTGGTACTACCCCCTGGTCGAGTGCTTGGCATTTGCTGGCTGGTGTGGTGCTGCCAGCACAAGCCTCCCATGCAGTGACTTAGCTCCTTGTGAGCTGCTTGTCACCATGGCTTGATCTGATCCTTGCCTGGCCGTGTTGTGAACTACTATGTGTACACTTGACTTGTACCCAATGATTTATCAAATCAGATACTACACTTGGCCACACTTACTCAGTGATGCAATGGCAAATAATTTGCCCTAGTCTGAGAGTAAAACCTCAACACTTAACCTTTATTCCTATTCTTTTGTTTAGTTGTTTTGTTTTGCAGGTTGCAAGCTATGAAGACTAGAAGATGGACTTCTTGTAGTCTCATAGGAATAGTTTAGTCTTTGGTTCTTTTTATTTTCCAAAGATGTAATCTTCTTTTAATTTCATATAAAGATGTAAAGACCTTGTATTATTGTGTGATATTAATAAAGTGCTATTTCTATTTGTTTTCTATTCAATTCCATTTCTGTTATTCAATTATTGTATAATTGAATTATTTCTTTATTAGTTAATAAATATTCTAATTTGAGATAATTTAACAATCATTTTAAAATCACATCTCACTTAACAATATCATCAAGAGATCACTGCAATGCCCTTGACATTCTAATAACCCCTAACACTAAAGGTGATTACATAGAAGCTTTGCTCTCTCCAGTTTTTGAATTTGCGAAAAATTTACTCAGGTTTTTAAGATGCATGAATGCACAATAGCCCTAAGTCTACCCTTCATTTAATCCTAAATGCTGGGATATTACAGTCTTCCCCCCTTATCAGAACTTCGTCCCAAAGTTAAAACTTTGTGTACCTGAATAGTTCTGGATAGGCTTGTCTCAAATCCTCTTCTTTCTCCCAAGTTGCTTCCCTTACGGAGTGATGATTCCATTGCACTTTGCAAAATTTGATTGCACGGTTCCGAAGCCTCTTCCAGTTCTCTTCTAAGATCTTTATTGGCTTCTCCTCATATGTCAAATCTGCTTGAAGATCTAGGTCATCATGAGTAACAGAATCTTCTGGTGCTTTCAAACACTTCCGAAGTTGAGAGACATGGAAAACATTGTGAACCTATTTCAATTTCGCTGGAAGCTCCAATTCAAAAGCAACACTTCCATTCTGACTTAGAATCTTGAATGGTCCAATATATCTTGGACTTAACTTCCCTTTAATACCGAACCTCTTGATTCCTTTCATCGGACTAACTTTCAAATAAACCAAATCTCCAACTTTGGGTTCCCATGTCCGCCTCTTTTGATCTGCATAACTCTTTTGTCTACTCTGAGCTATCTTTAAATGGTCACGGATAATATCAATGATGCACTGCTTCTCTTGGATGAAATCCGTTTCAAATTCATGGTTGCCTTCTGGCTCAAACCAACATATTGGAGATCTGCACTTGCGTCTGTATAATACTTCAAATGGTGCTGCTTTCAAACTGCTTTGATAACTGTTGTTGTAAGAGAACTCTGCTAAAGGTAAGTGCTCATCCCACGAACCTCCAAAATCTAGAGCACATGCCCGTAGCATATCCTCCAAGATTTGATTTGTTCTTTCAATTTGCCCTCCAGTCTGAGGATGATAAGTAGTGCGGAAATCCAACTGTGATCCCAGAGCTGCATGAAGATTTCTCCAAAATATTGATGTGAAAACAGACCCCCTATCAGAGACAATTTTCTTGGGCACTCCATGCTTGCTGATGATTTCTCTAACATAGATTTCTACCAGCTTTTCCGCGCTATCCTTCTGATTCACAGCCAAGAAATGTGCACTTTTGGTGAGTCGATCAACTATCACCCATATCATATCCTTGTGCTTCTTGGTTAAAGGTAAACCGGTAATAAAATCCATCCCGATTTCCTCCCATTTCCACTCCGGAATGTCCAAAGGTTGAAGTAACCCTGCTGGACTTTGATGCTCTGCCTTGACTCTTTGGCAGGTGTGACATTCTGCTACATACTTGGCTATGTCACGCTTCATGTTATTCCACCAGAACAACTCTTTGAGATCCATGTACATCTTTGTACCTCCCGGATGTATTGAATATGGTGTCTCATGAGCCTCCTTGAGAATTAGCCCCTTGATCTCTGGTATATCTGGCACACAGATTCTATTCTGAAACCAGAGTGAATTGAAATCACCTAGACGGAATTCAGATGGTCTACCCTCTTCAATCCTGCGGATTTCTTCGGCGATGAAAGGATCTTCATCTTGTCTTCTGAATATAGTGTATTTCAAATCACTTTGTCTTTCCTCCATTACTCTCATAGTGTGAATACCCCCCAAAGATTGGACCTCTAGACATTCTATTTCCAGTCTTTCCAGGTCCTTAAGCAATTCCTCCGGAAGTTCCCTACCCATTTGCTGTGTTACAGTACTCTTCCGGCTTAATGCATCAGCTATCACGTTAGCCTTTCCAGGAGTATAGTTGATAGTAAGATCGTAATCTTTGATCAACTCTAGCCATCTTTTCTGCCTCATGTTCAACTCCTTCTGAGTGAAGAAGTATTTCAGGCTCTTGTGATCGGTGTAAAGCTCACATTTGGCTCCATAAAGAAATTGCCTCCATTGCTTGAGAGCAAATACCACTGCTGCCAATTCAAGGTCATGCGTTGGGTAATTGACTTCATGTGGTTTGAGTTGTCTTGAACCATAAGCAATTACCTTCCGGTCTTGCATCAGAACACAACCTAGTCCATTCTTGAATGCATCGCAGTAAACTGTATAATCCTTTCCAGATTCTGGTACTGCTAAGATCGGTGCTGTTGTGAGTTTCTTTTTCAGCTCTTGAAAACTCTCTTCACATTTCTCAGACCACTCAAATGGAGTGTTTTTCCTTAACAATTTGGTCATCGGCCCTGCTATCTTCGAGAATCCTTCAATGAACCTCCGATAGTATCCGGCCATTCCTAAAAATCCTCTTATTTCCTTCACATTGGTTGGAGCTTGCCAATCCAAGACTGACTGAACTTTGCTTGGATTCACCACAATCCCTTCCTTGCTAATGACATGTCCAAGGAATTCAACTTGATCCAGCCAAAATTCACATTTGCTGAATTTAGCATACAGCTGATGTTCCCTTAACACTTGCAACGCCATTCTGAGATGTTTGGCATGATCCTCTTTATTCTTGGAATAAATCAGAATGTCATCGATAAACACTATCACAAACTTGTCCAAATATGGCATGAAAATCTTGTTCATCAAGTTCATGAAAATTGCCGGAGCATTGGTCAGACCAAAAGGAACAACTAAATATTCGTGATGGCCATACCTTGAGACAAATGCAGTCTTTGGTACATCTTCAGGCTTGATCTTTATTTGATGATACCCAGATCTTAGATCAATTTTTGAGAAAACCCCAGCTCCTTGAACTTGATCAAACAGATCTTGAATTCTTGGCAAAGGATACTTGTTTTTGATGGTGACATTATTCAGATTCCTGAAATCCCCACACATTCTTCTGCCTCCATCTCTTTTATCAACAAATATGACTGGCGAACCCCAAGGTGATATACTTTCTTGGATGAATCCTTTACTTTCCAACTCATCTAACTGCTCTTTCAGCTCTTTCAACTCTTTAGGACCCATTTTATAGGGTGCTTGTGAAATTGGTGTTGTGCCTGGCTTCAGGTCAATAGTAAATTCTATTTCCCGATCCGGTGGCATTCCTGGTAATTCTTGGCGAAATACATCCATGAACTCGTTCACCACTGGAATATCTTCTAACTTGGCCTCTTTCAGAGAATTGAGTTGAATTCCAATCTCCACATGGGTATACTTATCTGCTTGATAAGTGATTCTCCCACCTCTAGGCTTCCAGATTGACACAGTCTTCTCTTCACAATCAATGTGTGCTCCATGATCCGACATCCAATCCATTCCCAGAACAACTTCAATGTTTTTGAGTGGAAGAACGTAGAGATCGGCAAAGTAAGGACAGCCACAGATCGTAATGACCTGGTCTGGTATACATTGGGATACTAAAAGTTTACCCCCGGCCGTCACAACAGTCATAGGATGTGCTATCGCCCAACACCTTACCCCATATTTTTCAACAAAATCTTTGGAAATGAATGATGTAGTGGCTCCGGTATCAAATAAAACTTTACCGGGATGAGTAAGGATGCTTAGCGTACCTATGACCGCCGTTTCTGAATTGTTAGCTTCTTCCAGAGATGTGCAATTCAATCTCCCAAAGTTCCGGCCTCTTTTTCCGTTGTCGTTCTTGCTGCTATTGCCACCTCCAGATGCGGGTTGACTGCCTCCACGGTTATCTGGCTTTCCACTAGCGGTTTTGTTTGGACAATCTGGACGGATATGACCCTCCTTCCCGCAACCATAACAGATAATCCTTGGCTTGTTGCAATCTTTCTGAATATGTCCTGGAAGTCCACACTTGTGACAGATGATCTTCTCTTTTGGTGTGAATACCTTTCTATTGGGTGGAGCTCCTCCTGTTCTAACCCTGGGTTTGAAACTCAGAGTTGGAGAACTTCGGGTTGGTGGAACTCTCTTGGCCTCCGTCTTGGCTCTCTTCAGTAGGCTCATCTGAACCAACTTGTAATCATTCTCCCAAGTAATGGCTGTATCCATGAGTTCTTGGAAGCTACGCGGCTTTGTCAACTTCATCTGCATTGCCGCGTACGGATCCAATCCCCTAAGAAATCTTTTCACCCTCTTACTCTCTGTACTAACCTCGTCAATTGCGTAACGAGATAGTCTAGTGAACTCCTTGATGTATGCCATCATTGTTGCACTCCCCTGAGTAAGTTCTTCAAATTCCCTCCTCTTGAGCTCAACCACACTTTCTGGCACATGAAAGGTACGGAATTTTTCTTTGAACTCTTCCCAAGAGAATACCTTCTCCGGAAGTTAGAGTGTCACTTCGTTGTCCCACCATGATGCGGCTGGTCCAGATAGAAGGTGTACAGCATATCGAACCTTCTCCTCATCATTGGCTCCCACCGCTTTCAATTTCCTTTCGGTGTCCATAAGCCAGTCTTCCGCATCCATTGGTTCTACTGCAGAAGCAAAAGGTAGTGGTTTTGCATTGAGGAAGTCAGAAAGACTTACCCCTCTTGCCTCCGGAACTCTTCTGGCTCCAACATGCCCCATAAGTTCTTGCATGAATTTGTTCTGTGTCTCTTGCATGAACTGCATATATTGCATAAAACTTTGCTCCGCCAAAGGCCTGTGTCGTGGTTTCGTCAACAGATCTGCCATAGAGGTAGGGATATGGCGGTTTGCGGAAGGGGGTGAACACGGAGGAGCGATCCAGGACGGTGGTAGCACGAGTTTACCCAGCTTCAGATCCCGCAACGGTGGCGAGACCCTACGTGCTGCTATAATTCACTATAAGGCAACAAGTGCTCGGTTACAATGATGAGGTTGGCTGTTTCGCTATGCGATTGGCCGTAAGGTTGGTCTCTAACTTCTCTGCCTCAAGGGCTGCTCCACGCCGGGCTTATAAAGGCACCTGGCGTGGGCTACACGTTGGTACCGGAGCGGATACAACTTGGAATCCTAGACTAAGTCCTGCGCGTACGCTACAAGGTCACCCGCCATGGGCCGTCATCCGGATCCGCCATGAGCTCGCCGCTAGTAGCCCGCCATGGGCCTGTCTCCGGATCCGCCATAAGCGCCTGCGTCCAGTACCGCCGTGCCATCTTCAGCAACTGGGCCGCCCGGTATGGCGAATCCGCCATACCACCCCTGATGGGCCACCCTGGCTTGCTGATTTAGGACTACGTCGCTGGTATACCTATTTGGTATATCCCCAATAGTAGCCCCCAGGGAACTTCAAGATCACCATCTGTCGGGGGGATGACCCCCGGTAGGGTCAAGAGAGTAGAAAGACACAAGGTCTATGATTGACTTTATGCCGGGTTATCAAGGAAGGGCCTGGCCGGAATATAAGAGCATCAGCCAGGCCGGCATATAATGTGTATCCCGGCTGATACTTGGATATGCCGGCACAGCCGGGATACTAGTATAGGTGTGCCGGCATATACTCAGATATGCCGGCCTAACTATTTGGTGTGTTGTGCAGGAGCAGGGGAGGCCGGATTACCCGACCCTCGTAGGTCGTTGGTCCGGCATATAAGTCCTGGGTATGGCCAACGGTCATATCCGGGATACTTAAGTCAACCAAGGTGTCACATCCCTACAATCAAGGAAGGAAACATCCAAGCATGGTAGCAGAGTAAGATGGCAGGGTGCACAGTGGAGGTTACCTACCCTCACTGTGCACAAGTACGAGCTTACCGCACAGAGGTAAGGCCACAGTTCAAGAGGTACAAGGTACAGGGATATGGCGTCCCATCGAGAGCAATCAGGGGCGAAGTCAAGGGTCTCTGCCATCGCCACCAGCTCCTGTTTGGAGTGTAGCCCTTGTCTTGTGGTCTTGTATGACCGTTGTAACCCTGGCCACCACTATATAAGGTGGCATAGGGAGCCCTGGTAAAGGGTTGGTTGGTCACTCTGTGTTCCTACACTTAGCAGTTCATCTTCCTTCTCTAGCAGAGAGCTTGGAAGCACCATTGTGGTGTACTACATCGATCCATATATACAATCAGTAGAGCAGGAGTAGGGGTGTTATCTCCTTACGAGAGCCCCGAACCTGGGTAGATCAGTGTCTCTTTCTGTCGTGCTTTTTAGCTCGTTCCCCTCTCCCGAGTCCTCCAGCATCTAGTCGGCCCCCATTTAAGCCATCCTATGGCATATGTTGTTTCACCACGACGACATTTGGCGCCCACCGTGGGGCATCAGATCGATATGCTGGGCGGAGTGTTCATTCGGACGGGGTCTGTGATAGCAGCTTCGGGAGTGCGCGTGGTCTCTGGCCTCGTCCAGAGGCTAGGCTCGCTCAGTTTCGTCAGTGACAACGCCGGTTGTCTCGGTGGCCGGCCGTTCCCCAGGGATGGCCGGATTATGTCTTTCGGTTCCCACGAGGTGTACGTGGGAACTGAGAGAATTTGCAGGAAGGAGGTGCTGGTGGCGTCGGATCCTCCGTCACATCGGCTGGCTCACGCTGGGCGTAGCGCTCGCTCAGTAGAGTCGGCTGAGGTGATGATGGCCGGCACATCCGTGCCGCCGGCGGAGGATGCCGGCAAAGCAGCAGCGGCCGGAGCTTCTCCTCCGGAGCCGCCGAAGGTCAAGAGGTCGGCGCGTCCTCCGTTGGAGCGTGCGGAGAACCTGGCCGGCACTTCCGGTGTGCCGGCTAGGGGCGAGGTTCTTCTTCCCATCATCGACCGGCTTCTCGAGCCGGTGCGATCCGGCGTTGATCCGGAGCAGACAAGGGAGATCCTGGAGGGATCTCGTCAGGCCCTCGTCGACGAGGCCCTGGCCATGAACCAGGAGCGCGAACGGTTTAACCGGCAACTCCGTGAGTATGAGGCAGCCCATGGTTTTACTCCTGTAGTAATCCGGCCTAGCCGGATAGAAGAGGTTAGAACTAGAGGCAGAAATCTTAATGCTGAGATAGGAAAAGATGCTAGAGATAAGAGTCATACTGCAACTAGTACTGTGCCTAAGATAGTCTATAGTTCGCCAGTAAAGAACCTTAGAGCAGCGGCCGAGGTAGCTAAGGATTTATCTTGTTTATCCGGCGAAGCACTGCGTGAGCAGCAAGCCCGGCTTAACCAACTTTTGTCTGAAGCTACAAAGCAGCAGGAGGCCTTTAAGAAGGCAAACCCAGGTGCCGGGGCATCCCAGTACATTGTGTCGGCGGGAGGTGCCGGCGCGAGGTCGAGGGGCCAAGCCTCGTCCCCGCATCCTAGCGCCCGGCGTGCCGGAAGTGTGACCTCTAGCCGCCGGGACAAGCAGATCCAGGTGTACGATCCGGCTGCCGCCGGAAAGCAGGCGATGGTGCAGAAGAATGTCGGCCAAGCTGACAAGTATGTCGGCAGCAAGAAGCCCGGCCAGAGTGTGCCGGCCGGGCATGAAGCAGCAGCGGCCGGTGGTGGCCGGAGTAACAGTGCAGTCCGGCGTCAGCAACAGGGCACCGGAGGTGCAGCGTAGCAGCAGGGTGCAGGCCATCCGGGACATCGAGAGGAT
This sequence comes from Dactylis glomerata, assembly GCA_007115705.1. Classification (NCBI taxonomy): domain Eukaryota; kingdom Viridiplantae; phylum Streptophyta; class Magnoliopsida; order Poales; family Poaceae; genus Dactylis; species Dactylis glomerata. The sequence goes on from QXEO01000492.1 coordinate 4,205,540, forward strand.
GACGGCAATTCCGCCCTTGCCAGGGCGGGATATCAGCAGCAGCATCAGCAAGGCCGGCATAGTGAGCAGCATCAGCCGGAGCAGCAGCAGCAGATGATCGCAGGCCCAATAGCATCCCGGCTTGGACCTCGGTCCTTGGAAGCCAATGATGCACGTTTCAAGCTGGACAAGCTCCACCAATCAGAGTTGGTGGAGAGACAAGGAGCTCCGGGCCCTATGTGTTTCGGACCCCGGATTATGGGGGAGCCGGTGCCTTACTACTTCCAGCTCGCGCGTGGCGCGAGGACATATAATGGCAGTACGAAGCCGGAAGATTGGTTGGAGGATTACTCCACAGCGGTGAACATCGCCGGAGGAAACCTCAGATGGGCGGTACAATATGTGCCGCAGATGTTGGAAGGTCCAGCCAGGATATGGCTGAATAATTTGCCGGCCGGGAGTATCAACGGCTGGATTGATTTCGAAGAGCAGTTTGTGTCGAACTTTACCAGTACATACAAGAGGCCCAACCGTCCGCAGCAGCTGGCTAACTGCCGGCAAGGAGTGAATGAGACTGACCGTGACTATCTGACCAGGTGGTGCACGTTGCGCAATTCCTGCGAAGGAATCAATGAGCAGCAGGCCATCATGTGGTTCGCTCATGGGTGCCAACATGGCACCATGCTGTGGCAAAAGCTTCAGAGGCAAATGCCGGCCACGCTGGCCGAAACAATCAAGATCGCTGATAGTTATGCTCTGGGAGATCCCAAGCAGCCCAGTCTCGATTCACAAGGACAGGGGCAGACCCAGGGGAACACCAGCAATGCCGGGAGATCAGGGCAGTTCTATCGCCCGGATAACCGGAATAAGAGGAGAGATGAGCGGCCGGATTATCGGTACGGAGCAGCACAAGTTGCAGCTGTGGAGGAAGAGCAAGGGGGCGCCGGCAGTAGCCAGCGTCCGAGATATGAGAACTATCAGCAGCCTCAGCAGCAGCCGCAGCAGCAAGCGCAGCCGTTCCAGAAGAAGAATGTCTGGACCAACAAGAATGCCGGCGGAGCCGCCGGCCAGAAGAAGCAGTGGCCGAAGTATACTGTGGGTCTTGCCATGGACAAGCCTTGTGTGTTTCACACATTCCAGCCGGGAAAGCCGGCAAACCATTTGACAAGGAACTGTTCGTGGCTGGATGACATATTAGCAGGTCGTGCAGGTCCCTGGGGACCGGCTAGACCCTCTGTCCCGGCAGCTCCATCGCCGTTGACAGGGGCCAATACAATTGCAGTCCCACCTAGGCCGGGTAATCCTGGGAATCAGAGCAACGCCGGAAATGCCGGCGTAAATCAAGTTGACCAGAGCTATAATCCGGAATATAACGCCGGAGGCCCAGGAGCGGGCCGGAATGAGTACAAGGAGTATGATCAGAGCTATATGGTCTTTGAGACCGAGAGAACAGACAAGCAGAGCTTGTACCGGCGGAGTCTGGAGGTGAATGCCGTTATGTCGGCTGTGCCAAAGCTGATGTACTGGTCTGACCAGGCTGTTGGTTGGGACAGGGCAGATCATCCCCGGATCATGCCAAATCCCGGCGGATATGCTCTGGTGATGGATCCGACATTCGTCGGGCCGGCTAATAACGTAAGATTCAGCAAGGTCCTCATTGATAATGGAAGCAGCATCAACATCATGTATCGGGATACGATGGAGAAGCTGGGAATCAAGGAAAATATGCTGGAACCAAGCAAGACCACGTTCCACGGCATTGTGCCGGGACTTTCGTGTGCGCCGATGGGCAAGATCCGGATGGATGTCATGTTTGGCAGCCGGGATAACTGCAGGGTGGAAAACCTCATGTTCGAGGTGGTTGATCTGGAGAGCCCCTACCATGCTTTGCTGGGTAGACCGGCACTGGCAAAATTCATGGCCTCTACGCATGTGGCGTATCTGAAGATGAAGATGCCGGGACCCAAAGGAGTGATCACCATCATTGGTGATTACAAGCGTTCGATGGCATGTGCCACCGCCGGATCCAATCTGGCCGAGACTCTGATCATTGCAGAGGAGAGGAAGAGGCTCAAGCGAGCAGTGGAGATTGCTGAAACGGTCGTGGCCGGCAAATATATGCCGGGCATGACAAATCCCGGCGGCAGTGCTTCTTTTCAAGTAGGCAAGGAAGTCAAAAAGGTGCCGCTGGATGAAGCTTTCCCGGAGCGCCATGCCCTGGTTGGGGCAAGTTTGGATCCCAAATAGGAAAGCGAGCTCATCAGCTTCCTCCGTGAGAATCGGGATATCTTTGCATGGTCTACTTCGGACCTGCAAGGTGTGCCGAGGGAGCTGGCTGAGCACGCATTGCACGTGAGACCCGATGCTAAGCCAGTGAAGCAGCCGCTCCGGCGGAATGCCGGCGATAGAAGGAAAGCCATATGGGAGGAAGTGGCCAGGCTCTTAGCCTCTGGCTTTATCAAGGAAGTACTTCATCCGGATTGGGTGTCTAATCCGGTTTTGGTGGAAAAGAAGAAAGACGAGCCCGCCATAGTGAAAGTATGGCGGATGTGTGTTGACTACACCAACTTGAACAAGGCATGTCCTAAAGATCCATTCCCGCTGCCTCGGATCGATCAAGTGATTGATTCCACAGCCGGATGTGAACTGTTATCATTTGTAGATGCCTATTCTGGTTTCCACCAGATCCCCTTGTTTGAGCCAGATCAAATAAAGACATCCTTTATTACCCCGTACGGGGCTTATTGCTATCTCACTATGCCGTTCGGTTTAAGAAATGCCGGCGCAACTTACCAAAGGTGCATGCAAAAGTGTTTGCACGATCAGATAGATAAAAATGTGCAGGTATATGTCGATGATATCGTCATAAAAACCAAGGAGAGCAAGACTCTCATAGATGATCTCCGGGAAACCTTTGGGAACCTGAGGAGATTCCGGATGAAGTTGAATCCGGCTAAGTGCACCTTTGGTGTGCCGGCGGGCAAGTTGCTCGGTTTCCTTGTTTCCAGCCGGGGTATTGAGGTGAATCCCGGCAAGATTCGTGCCATAGAAAGGATGAAGCCGCCGACAGATTTGAGGGAAGTACAGAAGTTCACTGGGTGCCTCGCATCCCTGAGCCGCTTCATAAGCCGGCTGGGAGAGAAAGCTCTGCCGTTATATCAGTTGATGAAAAAGTCCGACACATTTGTCTGGACAACGCAAGCAGATGCAGCTTTCAAGGAATTGAAACAATTGTTGTCAACAGCGCCGGTATTAGCGTCTCCGATGCCCCGGGAGCCAATGTTGCTCTATATAGCGGCAACCAACCGAGTTGTCAGTGCTGTGGTGGTAGTAGAGCGAGAGGAAGGAGGCAAAACCGTGCAGCGGCCGGTATATTATCTGAGTGAAGTCCTCTCCACCTCAAAGCAAAATTACCCCCACTATCAGAAGATGACCTATGGTGTCTATATGGCGGCTAAGAAGCTCAAGCATTACTTCCAAGAGCATCCAATCCGGGTAGTGGCCGAGGCCCCTATCTCGGAAATTATAGGCAACAAAGATGCCAGCGGCCGGATAGCAAAGTGGGCAATAGAGCTTTCACCATATACACCGCAGTACGATAAGAGGGATACAATCAAGTCCCAGGTCTTGGCTGATTTCTTTATTGACTGGGCCGAGATACAATATGAGCCACCATTGCCAGATGCCAATTATTGGAGGATGCATTTCGATGGGTCCAAGACAATCCATGGCTTGGGTGCCGGCATAGTTCTCAGTTCACCAAAGAATGACCAGCTGAGATACGTCCTGCAGATTCACTTTGCAGCATCAAATAATGTGGCGGAATATGAGGCACTTGTGCATGGCCTGAAGGTGTCTAAGGACATAGGAATTCGCCGGATTATGTGCTTCGGGGATTCTGACTTAGTGATTCAGCAGTGTTCCGGCATATGGGACGCGCATGATGCTAACATGGCATCATACCGTTTCCTAGTGCAGCAGTTAAGTGGTTACTTTGAAGGTTGTGAGTTCCGGCACGTTCTCCGGGCTCAGAACGATGCAGCCGATGCATTATCCAAGCTGGGGTCTTCCCGAGATTCAATCCCGCCCGGCATTTCGCTGGAGCATCTGAGGAAGCCATCGATCAAACCCTCGCCGGAGTCATCCTCCATTTATGTCCCGCCAGGTCCAGACGAAGCAGTTCCAATGGACATAGATGCCGGAGCCAGGACGGATAACCCGGGGACTGTTTCCTCAGTCCCGGGGACTGGGCCGGCATATGCTGTTAGTACAGTATTCCGGAGCAAAGCTAAAGGCAAGGGTAAAATGTGCCAAGAGGTTGTGCCGGTATACCCGGGGACTGCTCCGGCATACCCGGGGACTGATTCTTCAGTCCCGGGGACTTCGCAGCCCATGGAGATCGATTATGTGTCGATCGAAATGATGGAAATAGATCAGGCAGTGTTCACTGTCAGGGAAGTGCCCTCATGGGCACGTCCTATCATGAACTTCATGGTGGATGGTCAAGTGCCGGCGGATGAAACCGAGGCCCGCCGGGTTATAAGGAGATCCAAAGCGTATACCATCATCAACAAAGAAATATACAAGAGAAGTACCACCGGAGTATTGCAGAGATGTGTCGAAGCTGCGGAGGGTCTGGAGATGCTCCGGGAAATTCACCAGGGGGAGTGTGGTCACCATGCTTCGTCCAGGGCATTGGTGGCAAAGGTATTCCGGCATGGCTTTTATTGGCCAACGGCACTGCAAGAGGCAGAAAACTTGGTCCGGAAATGTAATGGGTGTCAAAGATATGCCCACCAGATTCATCAGCCGGCATCTGCCCTGAAAACTATCCCAATAACCTGGCCCTTTGCTGTTTGGGGCCTGGATATGGTCGGGGCTTTTAAGCCGGCCAGAGGGAAAATGACCCATATCCTGGTCATGGTGGACAAGTTCACCAAGTGGATTGAAGTGAAGCCCATAAGCAAGTGTGATGGTCACACAGCAGTGAAATTCTTAAAGGATATAATCTTGAGATATGGTGTTCCTCATAGCATCATCACTGACAATGGGTCAAACTTTGCCCAAGGGCCATTTGCTAGATTTTGTGAGGAGGTGGGAATCCGGCTATCCGGCATAAAACCCCGGCTGATAGAGCCCCTGGAGAAAACTCCGGGATGTTGGCTAGATGAGCTGCCAGCAGTGCTGTGGAGTTTAAGAACTACTCCGAATAGATCAACAGGCTACACACCATTTTTTCTGGTGTATGGAGCAGAAGCTGTGCTTCCAACAGATGTAATACATGATGCACCAAGAATAGTGCTATATACCGAGGAAGAGGCTAAAGAAGCCAGAGAAAATGATGTTGATCTGCTAGAGGAAGCAAGGGAAATAACTCTGTCAAGAACAGCAGTATATCAGCAGAACCTCAGACGCTATCATGCGCAGAAGGTAAATCCAAGGAGATTTCAAGAGGGAGATCTAGTACTCCGGCTAAAGCAAGGAACAGAAGGCCGGCATAAGTTAACTCCTCCATGGGAGGGGCCATTCATTGTGAGCAGAGCTCTGCACAATGATGCCTATTATCTTATAGATGCGCAGGACCCCAAGAAGAATAAGGTGGACAGGTCCGGAGAAGAAACCAATAGGCCATGGAACATAGCTCTACTGCGCCCCTTTTACTCCTGAGCAACACAATGTATGTATTTCCATATTTTCCTTTGTATGCCGGCGTGTTGTGCCGGCACAAGACTAATGAATGAAATACCGGCATCCCGAAGAATCCGGGTAACTAGCTCCGAGGTATATTTGTTGTTTATTTACAGTTTTTTGTTATATGCCGGCTGGCTTTATTTGAATGTTTCCTATGTCGGCCTAGTAATGTGTCGGCACCAAAGGCCACTCTTCGACTCAGCTGCTGTCCGAAACCCGGCTTCATGGCTAGCAAGAGTAGATGCCGGAGATTGTCTACACATGGAAAACGGCTAAGGAAATACAAAGCAAGCGAACCGACATTTTCGTTAAAGCTAAAGTTAAAATTTAAAGTGTCGGATGGTTTGAAGTCTAAGTTTCAAAGTTTAAGTACTGTATGTTTAACAAAGCTACCTTGAGACTCTTAAGTCAAAAGCCCAAAGAGGTAGACAAGTAGCCAAGGTTGTGAAGTTGAGGAAACAGGAAAACAAACTCGGTGACTTAGCCAAAAGATGATCCGGCATTGATAACAAGCAAACCAAGATAAAACTTGTTCAGGTAGCAAACCAAAGGAAATTAAACGTGTATATTACAACTGCACCCGGCATACCGGGGATCTGATAAAGCTTAAAGTGTTTTTGGTGCAAAGATTCAAGGGGCAGGCGCGGGGCCGCCAGCAGGTGGAGCAGTAGCAGTCGAGATGTCGGCCTCAGGTGTGCCGGACGCAGCAGATGGAATGGAGCCGTCGCCTCCGCCCGGGGCAGATGCCTGTTCCGGAGCTTCAGTGTCGGCTTCCTCAGCTTCATCTTCATCTTGGCTGGAGTCAGAACCCTCAGCAGCGGCAGATGTCCCGACATCGTCATTCTTCTCCGGCTCGCGGATGTCCCGGACGAATTTGTCGGTGTTGGCATAGTCCACATAGCTGTGGGCCAACTCTCGCCGGCGCCGGATATGTTCCGGATCCGTGGTCCAGATGGATCCTTCGCGCACGGTGCGCAAAGTCTCCAAGTCTGCCTTTTCATACCAAGACAAGAAGTAGCTGAGGGCTTCGTCAGCTCCAACCCTCGCGCCGGAATCTCGCCACTCCCGGAGGCGAACCTTGGCAAGCTGCAGGTCGTTGCCGAGGTCAACCGGGTCAGTGGGAGTCCTTTGTCCCGGCCAGAGGGCAGAGAATGCCTCCTGGGCGCCGTAGAAGAGCTCTTCAGTGTAAAGGGTCATGGCCTCCTTCCGGGACTGCAGGGCCAGCAGCTGCTCCGACATGTCCCAGTTGGGCGAGTCAACCGGAACACCCCGGTTTTCTCGGTCCAACTGCAAAGCCCTCTCAACGTCAGCGACGGAAGCGGGAAACATGCCTGCAGAATAGAAACAATGTTAGCAAAAGGAAAATATGTCGGCATAGATGCTATGCCAAAAAAGATTACACTATGTCGGAAAGGATAAAAGGGGAAAGGATTTGAAGCTTACGGGCAAGGTCGGCATTCAGCTGGGCAACTGTAACCTCCCATTTGGTGGCCTGCTCCTTCAGGCTATCCAGTTCAGCGTGGGCGTTGGCGGCATCAGTCTCGGAGGTAACAAGCAGGGTGTGGGTTTTCTTCAGTAGGCCCTCCCTCTGTTCCTTTTCGTCCAGCAGCTCGGTGATCCGGCCCTTCAGCTGCTCTACCTCGGCCTTGTGACCGGCATCCCGGTCGTCCAGTTGCTTGGCCACATCCACCGAGGACACACAATCCTGGTGGCGTGCCTCCAGAGCAGCCTTCTCATCTGCAAAGATTTCAAGTTAAAAGGATTTGAAGAAAGAAAACAGTGACAAAGAGTAAAGGATTTGAAGTATAAAGTAGCTATCCGGGTAACAGCAGGATCCGGCATACCAGTAAGCTCTTTCACCCTCGTAAGAAGCGCGGCGACTTGTTTTTCAGTGCCAGCTGCAGAATGTCGGCACAAGGTTATGTGTCGGTAAGAAGAAGTATTGCAAAGTAAAGAGAGGAAAGATATCCGGCATATAGAGGTATGTCGGCAAAGATTACCTTTCTGGGACAGCTCCTGCTGAAGCTTGCTGTGTGCGTCAGATAGCTTCCGGTGCTCGCACACCAACTCATGGAACATGTCGGCCCGGGTGTTGTTCATGAGCTGCAAAAATGCCGGGATTTGAAATGTCAGCAGAGAAATTTGACATGATAATTAAAGTGAAGATTTTATCAAGTGATCATTCTTTTAAAAGACCCGGCACAGGTGCTGCGCACCTATCCCGGCTCTCGGTGACTAGGATTTGAAGCTCGAATCGAGCTTATATCCCGGTCAAGAGGATTTGAAAGATAATAGAGATGTGAAATTGTTAAAGACCCGGCACAGGTGCTGCGCACCTATCCCGGCCCTCGGTGACTAGGATTTGAAGCTCGAATCGAGCTTATATCCCGGTCAAGAGGATTTGAAAGATAATAGAGATGTGAAATTGTTAAAGACCCGGCACAGGTGCTGCGCACCTATCCCGGCTCTCGGTGACTAGGATTTGAAGCTCGGATCGAGCTCATATGCCGGCAGTTAATTCAAAAGAAGCTAGCTAAAAGACTATGAGAAAACCCCGGATGTCCATATCCCGGACAGCCGACATTTTCGGGGACTGGGGATATGTGTGTAAATAGAGAGGACTTACGTTGGTGGCAGAGGCCAACTTGTGAAGTCTTTGTTGGATGCTGAGGAGCTCGCTGGCGATCGGTATGGGCTTCGCTGCCAGGAAGTCGCTTGGGTCGCCACTGGTCTTGGCTTCGGCCAGCTTCTTGCTCCTTGAGTCCGCAGTGTCCATGTTGCTGGCGTCGTTCCACTTGATGCACTGCTCCTTAAGAGAGCCGAGGCTCTCGTCACTTTTCGTCGCAAGAGGGACGAGGCCCTCGAGTTCTGGGGTGTCGAAGAAGCTTTTCCGGTACCCCGGCCGGGCTGCTGCCCTGCCAAGATGCAGGGCCAGAGCAGAGCTAGTCTGGGACGCTGCCTTAGGAGGAGCAGTTGCGGCAGATGGTGTGCCGGACTTGGCCGTCCGAATCTTCAACGTGCCGGTCCGGGCCGGGGCAGTGGACTTGGCCGGTGCAGTGGTCTTGGCCGGTGCAGTGGTCTTGGCCGGTGCTGGGGTCTTGTCAGCTGAAGGAGTCTCGGGTGCGGGCTGTTCCGGCGCGGCCGGTGCATCTTGGCCAACAGGGGCGGGATCCGGAATAGTCCGGACCTCTGGCACTAAAGGGCCTTTGCCCTTGATGTCTGTGCCGGCGCTCTTGTTGCTTGCGCCGGCATCTTCAGTTGTGCCGGCGTCGCTGGTGGGCGCGCCGGAGTCTGGTGCTTCTTGGTGGGATCCTGTGTCCATATGGACATCAGGAGCCGGAGGTTCCTGTTGAGCCCCCGAGTCCATGTGGACGTCGGGGGCAGAGGTGTCTTGTTCCGGCGGAGGAACGTCCTTCGCCAGGGAGGTGGTCTTGTCGGGCGCAGGCGAAGATGCCGGCGCCGGTGAGGTCGTGTGACTGGCAGAGGGAATGTCGGAGGTAGCAGGGGCAGCGGGCTTGGTAACATTCGGGTCGCCACTCAAGCCAGAAGCTTGTTCCGGCTCAAGAGGAGCACTGAAAGAGAGAAAACACCAAGTCAGTAATACAAACAAGAGATATGTCGGAGGAAATGCAAAGAAAAGGAAATTTACCCCGAGGCAACAGGCCTCTGTTTCTTCTGTTTGGGCACGCAGACCTTCTGCCTTTTCGACCTCTGAGGTATGTCGGACGGGGGCTTCACACCTCGCTTCCGGCCGGCACGTCCGCCGGTGGAAGGAGGTCCCTGGTTCAGAGGGGCGGCGTCGATAACGATATCGTCCGGGATAGCTGAGGACGGCATTGGAAACTCGTGAGCAATAGGTGTTTCTGGAAAGGCGTACGCAAGTGGCGTCGGGTCATAGTACAGCAGGATCTCCTCGTCAGAATCAATCTCACTCCGGTCTTGAGTATAATGCCGGGATGAAGAGCCCTTACCCATGGCAGCTGCAGCACGGGTGCTCCTGGGAAGCTTATCCCAATGATCCGGATCTTCAACATCCGCAACGGTGCGGTCCGCCACGATCTTGATCCGGGAGTTCTCCATGGTTTGGAAGCTGAATTTCTGTATAAACAGCAAAGTCAAGTATTCAGACAAGGAAATATGCCGATGGAAGAGGTATGTCGGATCAATATGATATGTGTCGGCAAATAGACATGTGTCGGCTTAAGTATCTATGTGCCGGACATGGACTTTATGTATCGGATAAGATGGTTTACCGTTGGGGCGGGCCTATCCCGGCTGTATGGTTCTAGCCCCCAGGCAAAAGTGACCTGAGAGGACTTGCAGACATCCTTAATCCGGCGCAGAATGTCGGCCGGAGTCAGCTCGTGTGTGGAGTGCCGGGTGGGGTCCATTGGCCCGCTCATCTGGCAGATCTTATGCGACCGGCGCTGCAGAGGGGAGACGCGCCGGCTTATATAGCAGGCCACCAGGTCTTGAGGAGTAAGACCGGCATCCAGGAGCTCGCCCTTAACCCGGTGAAGCGCGTTCACCGGCATCACCGAATTCTTCGGGTTGTAGGTCCAGTTCGTCATAGCCAAGGGTGGCTCATCCACAAATGGCGGCAGGTTGAGCAGATCCTCGTCGGTGGTGTTCTTGACGTAGAAGAAGCTTTTCTGCCACTTCTTGCAAGATTCCAGGAGTTCCACCTTGGGGAAGTCCGAGCCCTTCCGGGACATGATGGTGGCCGCGCCGCAGAGGGTCATGGGGCGGTCCTTCTTTTCCTGGGCCGTCTCCGGCGGGTCGTCCTTGCTCCGGGGCGGCTCTTGGACGACTTGCTTCCGTAGTTGGAAGTACTTCGCCCAACCTTGAGTAAGGGCCTCTATGCCGGCATAGCCCTCGCAAAAAGCAGCGAAGGCGGAGAGGATCATCACGGCATTTGCCGGGATATGATGAGGTTGTAGCTCGTAGGTGTTGAGGAAGTCCCGGAAGAAGTCCGATGCCGGCAGACCGAAGCCCCGCTCGAAGTGGGCGATGAAGACGACGCGTTCGCCGGGTTCAGGTGCCGGCACAGTTTCTCCCGCGGGTAGCCGGCATGCTACGCCCTCCGGGACTCTCCTGGTGGAGGTGACCCAGGATATCTCGGCCGGAGTAACCTCCGACCCCTCCCAGCCAGAGCGTCCTTGAGCTCGGGCCGAGGTATCTTCCTCAGAGGCCGAGGTAGCCGTCATGCTTGAAGATGCCATCTTAGTGGCCGGGATAAGGCGTGAGAGCCGGAGTCCCATGATGTTATTCCTATCAAGGCCGGAGAAAAGAGGGAGGTTAGTCTCTCCGGCATACCACTCTCACAGATGTTAGCAGGAATAGAAGATCTACCGAGGCAGTTAAAATAGGAAACAAATAAGGGTAAAACTCCTAAAGATGAACACCTGCGAGCGTTGCCTAGCAATGCTAGTCGAATCAAAGGGAAAACTAGCTCTGAGACCGAGGCAGATCTGTGCAAGCGGGGCTACCGGGGCGAAGTCGTAAAAGGCGTGAAAGAGGAAGAACAGAGGGAGGTCTCACCGGAGCTTGGCCGGCGACGATGGAGCGGCGGCGAGCGTGCAGGAAGATCCAATCTCCCTGCAATGCTGCAGAGAGAAGAGGCGGCGGCGGCGGCGTCGTCAAAGGTGATGCCGTGCGTCGTCGGGCGTCGGCGTCGGCGGGGAGCAGGTCGGCTGTGGCGGCGATGCTGCTCTTCGGACCGGCGGTGGAGCGCAGGAGGCAAAGTAGCAGGCGAGGAAGGCGAGGAAGACGATGGTGGTGGGGGTAAAAAGATAAGTTTACCCCCGCCGCCCTATTTATAGCGAAGAGGCAGGGTCGTGGGGATCGTGGGAGTGTTCCACTCCCCCGACCGTTTCTGCGGCGAGGCGCCACGTGGCGGCACAGTGTGGGGCGGCGGTTCCTGTAACCGAGCCATGACGCAATGATGGCGAGAAGTAACTGCTGCACTGTGAACCGTCACATCGTGGGTGACCGTTCGAGGTGGCAGGGCAGTTACAAGTTTCGATGCAAAGCTGTCAGACATGGCTTCTCGAGGAAGACTCGTCTATATGTCGGATTAATTGCCCGATGTATATGTTCCGTCCGGAATACCCTCGGGACCGGCCGGAATAAGCTTTGGAACAGGAACAGAGGCCGGGATATGTGCAGATGTGCCGGCATATAATCTGATCGCCGGGGCATAATGAAGAAAGGTATGTTGAACCTGTCAAGGCTCCACAGTTATGACTGGGGAACCTCGGCAGCTTCGGGGACTAGTGTCGGGGGGATGACCCCCGGTAGGGTCAAGAGAGTAGAAAGACACAAGGTCTATGATTGACTTTATGCCGGGTTATCAAGGAAGGGCCTGGCCAGAATATAAGAGCATCGGCCAGGCCGGCATATAATGTGTATCCCGGCTGATACTTGGATATGCCGGCACAGCCGGGATACTAGTATAGGTGTGCCGGCATATACTCAGATATGCCGGCCTAACTATTTGGTGTGTTGTGCAGGAGCAGGGGAGGCCGGATTACCCGACCCTCGTAGGTCGTTGGTCCGGCATATAAGTCCTGGGTATGGCCAACGGTCATATCCGGGATACTTAAGTCAACCAAGGTGTCACATCCCTACAATCAAGGAAGGAAACATCCAAGCATGGTAGCAGAGTAAGATGGCAGGGTGCACAGTGGAGGTTACCTACCCTCACTATGCACAAGTACGAGCTTACCGCACAGAGGTAAGGCCACAGTTCAAGAGGTACAAGGTACAGGGATATGGCGTCCCATCGAGAGCAATCAGGGGCGAAGTCAAGGGTCTCTGCCATCGCCACCAGCTCCTGTTTGGAGTGTAGCCCTTGTCTTGTGGTCTTGTATGACCGTTGTAACCCTGGCCACCACTATATAAGGTGGCATAGGGAGCCCTGGTAAAGGGTTGGTTGGTCACTCTGTGTTCCTACACTTAGCAGTTCATCTTCCTTCTCTAGCAGAGAGCTTGGAAGCACCATTGTGGTGTACTACATCGATCCATATATACAATCAGTAGAGCAGGAGTAGGGGTGTTATCTCCTTACGAGAGCCCCAAACCTGGGTAGATCAGTGTCTCTTTCTGTCGTGCTTTTTAGCTCGTTCCCCTCTCCCGAATCCTCCAGCATCTAGTCGGCCCCCATTTAAGCCATCCTATGGCATATGTTGTTTCACCACGACGACACCATCTGCATCCGCCATGCTTGTCCTTGATAAGTCATTTCCGCCATAGCTCTTCTTCACTGGGATGGCGGTTATCTTGAGGTTCCTTTTTCCATCTATCAATCCGTCGTAAATAACGGATCAAGCGACGTAGTTACCTTAGCGAGATTTTCGGGATCCAGTGGATCATACCGTTGAAATCCGCCGTAAATTTCGGCATACAGTTCCTTCTAGGGCAAGATTTACCAAGTTACTTTCTTACCCTCGGACACGTGTCGCCAGATTAGGGTTTCTGCGATCGGGATGAGCGGTGGTGATGGCGGGCACGAATCTCGAGGCCCGGGGTCTATATATATCCCGGCCTCTCACCCCCGGCCGGTCACCCCTTCATTCTCCCCGTCACACTCTCTCTCCTTAGCGCCGCCACGAGAGCCTCGCTATCTCCGGCGAGCCACCGCGGAAAACCTCGCCGCCGGCAGCATTTTCCGCCACAAGCTGGTATCGTCTTCCTTGTCCTCGCTCGAAGTTTTAGAAGTCATTACCGCCACGCCACTGGCCGCCATGGAGCCCGAATCTCCTCGCCAAACTTCAAAGTCTGAAGCTGCTGAGGGCTCTGTGCGATCCTCTGACACAGAGTCCGCCATGCCCGAAACCTCTGGAGGGGATTGGGACCCCTGCAGTCTGAGCGAGGAAGTTCTATCTTCCTTGGAACGGGAAGGCCGCCTAGCTGCTAAGGAAACCTCCAGATGGCGGGTTGTGCCTGGTGAAGCGGCGCCGATTCCTTCAGATGAAGAGGTCGTTATGCTGAAATCCCACATTGACCGTGGCCTCAGCCTTCCGCCATCCTACTTCCTGAGGGAAGTTCTCCGTCACTACAGGTTACAGCTGCACCACATTGCTCCGAATAGCTTCACTGCATTAGCAGGTTTTGTTGCGCTATGCGAGGGGTATCTAGGCATCAGCCCGCGCGGAGACTTATTCCGCTTATATTTCAATATCCGCCATAACCGGGACGCGAACGGGAATCCTCGCAATTGCGGGTCAATCTCCTTCGTTCCTCAGCACGGGAAATCCTACCCCTACATTGTCCCTCACGACTCTGCTAAGGGATGGCGGGGTTCCTTCTTCTATCAGGCTAACCAGGCCCCTCCTGAAAGGAAGTTCGGCCTGCGGTCTTTTACTGATGGCCCCGCCGAGGAGCAGGATAGCTGGGGTGTCATGGATGACTTCACAATGGATGATGAATGCCAATTATGCTCACGGCGGATTTCGAAACTTGTCTTCTCTGGACTGACAGGTGCTGACACCATTTACTGCTGGATCTCACGGCGGATTCAGCCTCTTCAATATCGCCCAAGCCTGATGTGCGAGTATAGCGGAATAGACGATCCCCAGCGCTATTCCAAGGAGGAACTGTCCGCTGAAGAGATCGAGCTTCAGATCCGCAACATCATTAAGGTGGGGCGAGATGAGCCTCTGAAGCTGAAAATCCCTATGTATGAGAATGGCAGTTGTCCAAAGGTAAGTGCTTCTCCTCATTCCGCCATAACAGCTAATTTTCCTCGAGTAACTTCACATTTCTTCGCAGCTCTCTTCCCTGCCACCTTCTGAACTGAGCGGTCTCGTCCGCTATCCTCGGACGAAGGATCTTACTGACGATGAGGACGAGACATCCTCGTCTCCCAAGAGACAGAAGGTGGCAGAAGAAGAAGTAGTGGCGGATGAACCTGTAGTGGCGGTTCCTCGTGGCGTTCGCGGTGCTGGCGGGCGCATTCGTGGAATGGGCAAGAGAGTCATCTCTCGCCATTCATCCCCTGCCCTTCGCGGCCATCTGGACACCGTGCCAGAACATTCCGCCACTATAAATCTACCAGAGCGGAAGTTAGTATACTCATAACTTGCCTTCATACCATGCATAACTTTTTCTAATCTGTCTCTTTTGCACTCAGAAGAAGAAAGGTTTCTGGCCCGAAACCTCCACTAGCCAAGCCATCTCCCGCTGCCATTCCACCTACACCAGATGCTCCTGCTCGCCCAACTGGGCCTTCCGCCTCTTCTCTTCATATCAGCAAGGTGGCGGATGCTCCAGGAAAAAGTGCTGGACCATCAGATCGCCCCGCTAAGGGTGCTAAGAAGGTGAGTTTTAGCGGAAAAGCAATCCAGACGGATACGGGAGCTGAGGAAGCTTCAAAATGGAAGAAGAAAGCAACTGCTCTTTTCCGCCTTGACAATATGCAAGAGGAGGCCAGTAACCATGTGTCATCTGCAATGGCGGCGTTCGTTCAGAGAACCAGTATTGTTAAAGAGGTATGTACTCCGAGTAGCCCCCGAGCGCCATGGCGGATTCACAAATTTAATCCGCTATGGGGCTCCAAGGTTGACTTCTGTAAGTTTTTGAATAGTATAGCCCTCGAGCGCTGGTAGTTCACCCAGTACTCTAGAGAACTTTAAATTTTCATACTGAGTAGCCCCCGAGCGTTATGGCGGATAATCATCTGGCATAAAGCTCTTAGAAGACAAAAAATCAGCATAAGTAGCCCCCGAGCATCATGGCGGATAATCCTTCATCATGATGCTTTAAGAGTGACTAAAAAAGAATCAGTGAGTAGCCCCCGAGCGTTATGGCGGATTCACATCCGGCATAAAGCTCTAAGATTGACTAACACTTCAAATTTTGCCAGAATTACAAGAAGGTGGTGGAGGACCTGGTCCAGGTCGTCAGCTCGCAGGAGAAGGAGCTGGCGGAGAAAGGCGCTCTTGTGGCGGATTTGCGGCAACAGCTTGAGAATAGCGGTATTTAACCTTAAGGTTCCTTTCCTTTACGCTTATTCAATCAAACGCTGAACTGTCAGAATTCCGCCATGCAGACGCTGCCAAGCTCAAGTCCACACTTGAGGGGATGAAGAAAGGCCACGCCATTGCGATGGATGGGCTGAATGAACAGCTCCGGAAATTGCTGGCTGAAAACGCCACCCTCGAGAGGCAGCTGAAGGACCAGGAGAACCAGGGCAAGAAGAAGGACAAGGAGATAGCGGATCTCCGCAAAGCCACCGCTGACTTTGAGAAGCGGCGTGAAGGCTTTAACGAGCTCCTCCATCACTTCCAAGACAACTTGCTAGGTACCACCTCTTATAACTTGTTTTTCAACTTCTGCTATGTAGTTCGTGACGCATCTTCTTTTTTCCGCCATGTAGCTTCCTTGGGGCAAAGCGAGGTGGACACCGCTGAGGGCTTGCGCATGGCCACCGACGCATCGAGGAAGGAGCTTGATGGCCTTCTCAGCGCTGGTCGCCAAGCGTGCGGGAGCCTGCAGATAGCGGGTTCTTCCAACGTTTCCGCCATTGCGCTCACGCAGAAGCTGCTGCTGGTGCCAGGGCTAGTGGCGGATTGGAAGCTGTCCTCTGCTCGGGGTGGTGCCAGAACAGCGCTGACATTGGCGAAGGCCCACTACCCTGACATGGACCTGGACCAGCTCACCTCCGGCATCCCTGAGAGCGGCGAGGATGGCGCGCCGGTGGACGAGGCCGCCATCCGGCAGAGCGTGCTTGGATACGATCAACTGTGTGCCCTTGGCACTCAGTTGAACGTGTACTATGAAGCATACGAGCTGCCAGGGTCGCCAAGCCAAGCTTCGGCATCCGCCTCCGCGGCAACTGCAGGTGGTGATGGCGATGACGAGGTGTCCTCCAAGGTTCCGCCATCCTCTTGAGATGTGCCCTGCAACATGGCAGGAAAAAATACTTTGCATCAATTCGGCCCCTGAGTGGGTCTGTAATTTAAACTTAAACTGCGTGTGATGTGTCTGCACTGTGACTGATTTGCTTGTGGCGGATCAGTAAAATGCTTGTGAACTTTTGCAGTTTGTTGTTTATGAAGTGGTTTTAATTGCGCGAAGAAACTGCCAGGCCTAGTTTTATGCAACTTGCAGTTTTTGCCATGCCCAAAAAACAACACTTAAAATTTTTCACGCGTAGGATTATGCGATCCGCCATCCGGCTCTCTGTGCTTGACTTTTCGTGATATGGCGAAATCTTCGCACGAACAATCCGCTAGGGCGACGATACTTAATAGCAACCGTCCAGAACCCTGAGCAGATGGCGGCTTGGATCGTCAAAAAGTCACTACTCTGGAATCCACACAGAGAACATCGAATGAAGATCAAAACATAAAAAAGCTACGCGGACCGCTTATGGCGGATTTAAAGATACGCAAGTGCAGAGCACAATTGCGCAAAAGGTTCTATACGATCTAAATGAACAATAAAGGAGGTAAAAGACTCAGAAAAAATCAAGAGTGAACCAAATGCTTTATTTCATTGATCATATGGAGGTGCCTATTACATAGCTAGAAAAGTGCTAAGTGTAGAAAGGATGTAGCTGTGCGATGTTCCATGGACGATCTGTCTCGTCGTAGATATCGTCAGGGTCTCTTCATTTGCGCTTCTTACTTGGTCGCTTATCTAGCTCGCGAATATCAACGAGGTAGTAGGAACCATTCAGTAGAGCTTTGCTAATGACGAAGGGTCCTTCCCAAGGCGGGGATAGCTTGTGGGACTTCTGCTGTTTGAGGCGTAGCACCAGGTCACCTTCCTTGAACGAGCGTTGGCGAACTCGCCTGCTGTGATAGCGGCGGAGATTCTGCTGGTAGATGGCGGATCTCTGGGCTGCTAGGTCACACTCTTCTTCCAGCAGGTCCACAGATAGTTGTCTGGACGCTTCTGCATCTTCTTCCTTGTAGGCCTCGACTCTTGGAGAATCGTACTGAACATCACTTGGCAAGATTGCCTCTGCTCCGTAGACTAAAAAGAAAGGGGTGAGGCCGGTTGATCTGTTTGGCGTGGTCCGTAGACTCCACAGTACAGATGGCAACTCCTCTGCCCAGGCTCCAGCTGCTCTATGTAGCGGTGCTTCTAGGCGTGGCTTGATCCCTGACATGATTAGTCCGTTGGTCCGCTCAACTTGGCCATTAGACTGTGGATGTGCCACAGATGCTAGGTCAAGGCGGATTCCGTTGTGATGGCAGTATTCTTCAACTTCTCCCTAAGACAAGTTTGTGCCATTATCGGTGATGATGCTGTGTGGGATGCCGAATCTGACCACAATGTCCTTGACAAATTTTAGGGCGGTTTTGCCATCAAGTTTCCTGATGGGCTTAGCTTCCACCCACTTCGTGAATTTGTCTACCGCTACCAAAAGGTGCGTAAATCCCGAAGGTGCTGTTTTTAGCGGACCCACCATGTCCAGCCCCCAGACTGCAAAAGGCCAAGTTATAGGGATCGTATGCAGTGCTGTGGCGGGCATATGGGTTTGCTTGGAGTACATCTGGCAACCATGGCAGAGCTCCACAATGCGGTCTGCGTCTGCTTTGGCTGTTGGCCAGTAGAACCCATGGCGGAATGCTTTAGCTACTAGGGATCTGGCGGCGGCGTGATGCCCACATTCGCCTTCATGGATCTCTCTTAGTATTTCGATTCCATCCACTTGGGATATGGACTTCATGAAAACTCCCGAGGTGCTTCGTTTGTAGAGTTGGCCATCTATGATGGTGTACGCTTTGACTCTACGCTCAATTTGTCTTTTCTGGACTTCGTCTTCGGGAAGCTTCTTGTTTGTCAGATACTCCAGGAAGGGCTCTGCCCATGGCGGATTGCTAGGCAAAACCGCCATAACAGGGGAGCTCGCTATCTCCGGATTTTCTGGATCCACCATCTTAACTGATGGTACGCGCAGATGCTCAAGGAATACGCCTGGCGGAACTGCCCTACGGCTGGATCCCAGTTTTGACAAGGTATCGGCCGCCATGTTATCTTCTCGCCGTACGTGCTTTATGTCGTAGCCGAGGAAACTTTTGGCCATCTCGTCCACTTCGTCCCTGTATGCCGCCATTATTTCATTCCGAGCTTTGTATGTGCCAGCCACCTGCTGAGCCACAAGGTCAGAGTCTCCACAGCACATGATGTGTTGTACACCGATCTCCTTTGCGACACGTAGCCCGTGTAGTAGCGCTTCATACTCCGCGATGTTATTGGTGGTGGGGAAGTGAATCTGGAGAACGTAGCTGAGCTCATCTCCCTTAGGAGATTTGAGCGTCACTCCAGCCCCCGAGCCGTGTAGCAACTTTGAGCCATCAAAGTGCATCACTCAATGCTCTGGTTCTGGGATGGGCGTAGTCTCCTGTGCTTCTTTCCAATCCGCCATAAACTCCGCCAACGCCTGAGACTTGATGGCGGTGCGAGGCTTGTAGTCGATGTCGAAAGAGGCCAATTCAATGCCCCACTTCGCAACTCGTCCTGTTGCGTCGCTGTTGTTGATGATGTCCTTCAATGGGGCTTTGCTCACCACTGTGATCTTATGGTCATAGAAGTAATGCCTTAACTTACGAGAAGCTAGGAAAACTCCGTATGCCAATTTTTGGTAGTGAGGGTAGCGCTGCTTGGATTCTGTCAGGACCTCGCTGACATAGTAGACTGGTCGTTGTACGCCATACTCCTGCGCTTCTTCCTTACGCTCTACCACCATGACGATGCTGACCACCCTATTGGTTGCCGCCATGTATAGTAACATGGGCTCCTGGTCTTCGGGTGCCGCTAGGACTGGTGCAGTGGATAACAATCTCTTCAGATCCTTAAGTGCAGCGTCTGCCTCGTCGGTCCAGACGAATTCGTCTGATTTCTTCATCAGCTTGTAGAGTGGCAAAGCCTTCTCGCCAAGATGACTGATGAATCTGCTCACTGCTGCCACGCAGCCTGTGAGTCTCTGCACGTCTTTTAGGTCGATGGGCCGGGAGATGTCGAGGATTGCCTTGATCTTCTCCGGGTTAACCTCAATTCCGCGGTGGGAGACGATGAATCCTAGGAGTTGTCCAGCTGGGACCCTGAAGACGCACTTCGTTGGGTTAAGCATCATGTTGTACTTCCTGAGATTGTCAAAGGTCTCTTGCAAATCCGCTATAAGGCCATCTTGCTTCTTGGACATGACTGCGATGTCATCCACGTATGCGTGGATATTTCGTCCGATTTGATCCGCCAGGCACTTTTGCATAGTGCGCTGATACGTTGCTCCTGCGTTTTTCAGACCGAATGGCATTGTGACATAGCAATATGTGCCATAAGGTGTTACGAACGACGTAGCGAGCTGATCGGACTTTTTCATCTTGATCTGGTGGTATCCGGAGTAGGCATCTAAGAAACACAGTAGCTCCGATCCCGCCGTCGAGTCAATGACTTGGTCAATGCGAGGCAAGGGAAAAGGGTCTTTTGGACATGCTTTGTTCAGGCCAGTGTAATCTACACACATGCGCAGAACTTTTGTGTTTTTCTTAGGAACTAGTACCGGATTTGCCACCCACTTGGTATGTATCACTTCCTTGATGAAGCCTGCTTTCAACAGCTTGGAAATTTCCTTTGCTATGGCGCGGCGCTTTTCATCTCCGAAGCGTCTCATGGCTTGTCTTACTGGCTTTGAGCCAGGAATTATCTGCAGAGCGTGCTCGGCGAGTTCCCTGGGTACACCCGTCATGTCAGATGGCTGCCATGCGAAGATGTCCCGGTTCTCACGGAGGAACTCGACGAGCGCGCTTTCCTATGCGGGGGACAAATTCGTCCCAATGGCGGTAGTCTTGGCGGCATCGCCAGCGACAAGTTCCACCTGTTTTGTATCGACTGTAGGCTTGAAGGTGGGCGGGGTGGCGGAAACGTCCTGCTTGGATGCCGGCATCTCTGTGGGGTCCGTTGCGGCGTGGATTTCTTTGAACTCCTCACCGAAGAACACTGCTTCCGCGAAGGCGTCTTCTCCTTCCTCGCACTCCTTTGCCTTTCTGAAGCTGCCAAAAATGGTGATTATGCCATCCGGTCCTGGCATCTTTAGTTGATTGTAGATGTAGCATGGCCTTGCATGGAAGCTGTGGAAAGCGGGGCGCCCGAAGATCACGTGGTAAGTGCTTTTGAACGGGACTACTTCAAAGGTTATGGGCTCTTCTCTGTAGTTTTCCTCACTACCGAAGGCAACCTTGAGTGTGATGGACCCGAGGGACTTAGCTTGGCGACCAGGAACCACCCCATAAAAGGTGACCGCGCTATGGCGGAGTTGGGTCTTGGTGAGGCCGAGTTTTGTCAAAGTTTCCACGTACATGATGTTCAGGCTGCTGCCGCCATCCATTAAGCATTTGGAGAACTCATAGCCATGGATTACAGGGCATACCACCATGGCGTAATAGCCATCCGGGATATGCTCTGGATGATCTTCGCGGCTCCAGTGCACTGGTACTTCGGACCATCTGACGTACTGGCGGATTTTTGGCACGGTGGCATTAAGTGAGCGCATAGCAGCTCTTTGTGCCTTAGCCGTGGGGGGTCCAAGGAATGTGTGAAAGGCACCTTTTTTGTCCTTGATTGGGTTACCCTTTCCAGCACCACCCTCTGCCTTTTCGGCGGGTTTGGGCGCAGGGTCTTCATCCATGTCACTGCCATCCCTAGACTCCTTGTCTTTATCCGCTTTTCCTTTGCCACGAGGCCGTTGTCGCCGGCTGCGCTTGAAACCAGCTTCTTGATCCGCCTTGAGGTCGTTGACAAACTTGCAGTTCCGGTTGGTGTGGTTGCACTTCCCTGAGGCGTCGCGGTGGGCAAAACATGGCATATCGCGGTATTCGTCGTAAGACACGGGGGCGGATGGCGCTGAAGCGGGAGTTGCAGAACTCCGCGGCTGGCCACCGCCACCTCCGCGTCCCCTGCCGCGCTGGCTGCTTTGACCCTTGTCAGCGAAGGTTGTGGCGACCATGTCCGGGGCCTGCGGCTCTTCTGGCGGATTCTTCCGTTTGTTACTGCTATTCCGCTTTCCAGTGTTCTGGATGGCGGAAGCCTTCAGAGATTCGCGGGCGTCGTCGTCGGCGGCCGCGTAATTGCTTGCGATGGTGATCATGGAATTTAGGGTCAATTTCCCTTCGTTCCTTTCCCGCAACAGGCGATGGCGGAGCAGTTGGCCTCTCTCCAAACTGTCAATGAACGCGAGGATGGCGGATTCGTCAGTAACCCCTTCACAGGAGTTCTTCATATCCAGCCATCGCGCGAGGAAAGTTCGGGAGGTCTCGTCGTCGGCTCGTCGGCACCGTTGGAGGTCACCAATGTTGTGGGGTCTCTTGTAAGTCCCCTCGAAATTTTCCGTGAACGCAGTTTGCATATCGAACCAGGTTTGGATGGAGTTTTCTGCCAGGTCATTGATCCACTGCCTCGCAGTGCCGGATAGCATCAGGGGCAAATAGCGGACATCGACATTGGGAGATCCCCCGGCGAATTGTACTACGTTGAAGTAGTCTTGTAGCCAGGTCAAAGGCCTATCGACTCCATTGTACTGGCGGATATTTTTCTCGATTTTGAACCCATACGGGATGGGCTCGTCACGAATCCGTGGTCCAAAGCACTTAGGGCCGAGGAAGAAGGCCGTTTGAGACTTGGCAATCTCATTTAGATGGGTACGGGCGTCGTAGGGCTTCTGGTCTGGCGGATCCTTGCGGGAGTTGCGCGATCTTGCTGGCCCGCCGCCACCGCCACCGCTGCCATGAGGGCTCCCTGGTGGGGATGGCGAAGGGTCGCGTCTACGCTTACTCTCGCCGTCCTGCGACTGTTCTCTGCAGCTACGACTTCCGTCCATTCTTCGTGAGGATGGATCATTGTCATGGCGGCGGGAGCCTTGCCCTTTGTCATCGTGGCGGCGAGTGGAGCGATGCTTATCCCTGTCACCGTCACGATGCGCGCCGTCGTCATGGCGAGATCGGTCCCTTCTCTTGGATCCGCCATCCCTGCTGTTTTCCCGTCGTGGCGGATCGTCTCTGCGTCCAGCGTCACGGCTTCGTCCTCGTTTGCCATCATTGTCGATTATGACGATTCCTCCCTTAGGGACTTCGAACGTCTTCTGCTTTGGCGGCGGCATGTTGGTCTTATGGCGAGGAGCAGCAGTGGTTTGTTGGTATCCGTAAGCCGGGTAGTTCTTGCGGGGTGGCGATGGGTTTCTCTGCGGACCTTTGCCATGTGGTTTGTCATCGGAGGATATTGGGATGGCGTGTCTCCGATTGCGGGCTTCTCTTCTTCGGATCTCTGAGGATCCGGTATGAGATTCGTTGTCAGGACGTCCACCATTGTTGCCAGCTCCCTGAGCTTTGGAGGCAGTACTAGACCTGCATAGCGCAGGATCAGATTCGAGGCGTCGTGAAGACGTAGCCTTCTCCTGCTGCACTAATGCTTTGGTCATCAGTTTAACTGCCGTCTCTAGGGCTGCTGGGCTTTTATTATGCTCCAATAGCTCCTTTGCAGCCACGATGTTTTCGATGGGCGTAGCGCTAACTTCATCGTGGTTTTTGTCCATGTATGGCGGATTCTTGATGTACATCCTGGCTAGAGTTTCCGCTGTTGGTACGGTGAACTCAAGGTTTCGTACCAGCTGCGGGTCGCCTCCCTCGTTGATCTGGTTCTGGACGAGAGTAACATACTTCTCCTCCATGTTCCTTGCGCGCTTCAGCGTGTCCTGAGCTTTAGCAATGTCGTCATCAACCTGCTTGCCCATCTTCTCGACTCGCTTTGCTTCCCTGAGGAGTGCTCGCCTTTTCTTCTCGAGATCGTTCACATCTCTGACATAGTCAGGGGTGATTGGATCTGCTAGAGTTCCATAGACGACCTTGTCCAGCGGGGTCGTGAAGTCCTCTTGGTGCTGGTCCTCGGGGATGGCGGGTAGCGGCCTGGGTCCGCCATGAATCTCGGGAAGTTGCTCCGCGGCGGGATCAGCGGCTGGTGGCGGGTTACCCTGCTCATTGCCGGCATCTCCGTCGTGGACTGCCTGAGATGGCGGATCACCGGTTGTTTGCCCAGCATCATCTCCTTTGTTGGTGACAAACACCTGCTTGGCTGCTACTTGTTGCTCTTCAAGTGCCTGCTGCGCCAATTCCGCCTCGAGTTTCCTCATGGCGGCATCGTAATGGTCAGAATCATAGCCTTTGCTATCCCAGTCATCCGATTCACCACTTTCGTTAAGTGCCTCTAGGATGGATTCACCTGGGCTATCTTCTCCATTGGAGGTAGATCCCGAAGTGATACCTGCGAACGCAACAAGGCAGTACCGCGGTGTCTCTAACGCCAGATTGCTCATGGCGGATTCACTGCGATCTTCCACCACTTCCTCCACCACTAGGGCGGGCTGGGTGGGATTACTTTTCAGATCCGATCTGGATAACTTGGAAAGTTCCAGATCAGATGAGTCCTCCTCCGTATCCAGCTCGAAAGCGGTCCGTTTGGGGATTTCCGCCATACCAATCCGCCGGAAATTGGTTTCCGTAGCGGGGGTAGGGTTTGTCTCTCCAATGAAGATATGGATATCTCCAATCGGGATGACGGTGAATCGAGCAGGGTCTTCTCTAGCCGGCACCCAGAGGTTATCCGCTGGGACGATTGGGAAGCCGGAATCGTAGAGGACGCGCCCGATGGCGACGGTGTCACCGATGCCTGCGAAGGCGGATCCCGCCTGGATCCGCGCTCCAGACGCGCTAAGCCCCACGGTGGGCACCAACTGTCATGGTTTCGTCAACAGATCTGCCATAGAGGTAGGGATATGGCGGTTTGCGGAAGGGGGTGAACACGGAGGAGCGATCCAGGACGGTGGTAGCACGAGTTTACCCAGCTTCAGATCCCGCAATGGTGGCGAGACCCTACGTGCTGCTATAATTCACTATAAGGCAACAAGTGCTCGGTTACAATGATGAGGTTGGCTGTTTCGCTATGCGATTGGCCGTAAGGTTGGTCTCTAACTTCTCTGCCTCAAGGGCTGCTCCACGCCGGGCTTATAAAGGCGCCTGGCGTGGGCTACACGTTGGTACTGGAGCGGATACAACTTGGAATCCTAGACTAAGTCCTGCGCGTACGCTACAAGGTCACCCGCCATGGGCCGTCATCCGGATCCGCCATGAGCTCGCCGCTAGTAGCCCGCCATGGGCCTGTCTCCGGATCCGCCATAAGCGCCTGCGTCCAGTACCGCCGTGCCATCTTCAGCAACTGGGCCGCCCGGTATGGCAAATCCGCCATACCACCCCTGATGGGCCACCCTGGCTTGCTGATTTAGGACTACGTCGCTGGTATACCTATTTGGTATATCCCCAACAGCCTGAACGGTGGTGGTGGTAAATGAGCTTGATTTTCTTGATCAGCCTTTGCTTTGGCTTCCATCTCTGCCTGCTGGTCATTCATTGCTTTTGCTTGAGCCTCTTGTGCCAAGCGCTGCTCCTCAGCCTCGGCAGCTAAACCCGTATCCATAGCCCCTCTAGTCCTGTAACATAAAGCGAAGAACTCATAATTACACCATGCCCATGTTTTCTGAGCTTCACTTCATGCTCAGAACTAGTCACACAATGGAAAACCAAAATCCAAATCCAAATGGAAGATCTCAAGAAAACCAAATTATTAAGCACATATATACACCACATACAAGTCATCACACATGGTTCTTATTACAACACTCTCTCACCAAGGTGAGATACTCTCATAGATCGAGACTGGAAAGTACTACCGTCTCTCTTATTATTACAACATAGTACTAGCCCTAGCTGCATTCACAGATACAACTAAGCTTCGGTCTTGGTCTTGACATCTTGTCCTAGTTTCACGGCTCATAATACATACCCGGAGTCCACCCGTGATGGCGTGAAGTCCGGCGCACTGCCTCTGGAACGAACGGCCTCCCGCCCGGAACATAATCCGAGTCGGATGTGTCCATAGCTGAAGTATCACTCAACACGAGTCCGTTCAATCCAAGGTAACTCTCGAAGTACACACTGGTCTCATGAGCAGTCATAGTAGGAAAAGGCTCGGCCTCTCCATAACACACACTCTCAGTGCAATAGGTGTGGTCAAAGTGTACATCCTGCTCCATAGGAGTATCAACTGGCTCCTAACTCTCAAACTGAACCTCCATCGGATCCTCCTCCTCAACAGATACAACAGGAGTGACTACTGCATCGCCAACTCCTGCTGTGTGAGCTGTCCCTCCGTAAGAACTAGTGTACTGTTGGCCATCTCCCAGCCAGTCAAACCTCCACCCAGTAGAGTTCTCAATGGGAAGCTCGGACTCCGAGACCCCCTTGAGACCCTGCTGCGCCTCCATACTAGAAGTGATAACTGGATAATGTATGGGCTCTGGAGTGGGTGAATACCTGGAAGGTCCAGGCTGTGTCGGGTAGCTGTGTTTTCCCCCATCCGGTGAGAAATGAGATCCCTCTGACTCCTGCCTAGTCAACTGTGCTCGCTCCTGCCTCCTAGTAGTGTCTGTGAGGTCATCAAGCATCTCCGCCTTATCCTCCACAATGACCTGGTGAGTGTTATATAGTGAACCTACCATCTTCCTATACCTATCAAGAAGTCTGGCTGTAAACTTCGGCTTCTTCTTCACCAGAACATCATGATCCATTTCTGGCTCATCCATTAGGGCGTCATGGGGAATAGCGGCAAAAGTAGTGCCCACTAACTCCACCGCTCTATCCTCCCCAATAGTTGCAATAGCTCTCACTACCGCCTCGTGATAAGCTGTCGTCTCACCTCTTCCCTCTCCGGAAGGCTGAACTGTACTAGATACTAATCCATCTGGTAGCATGATCACAATACGGTACTTAACCACAGTCCCGTCATCCTTGTAAGTATAAGTCTTAACAGGGATGTCGGTGCTGAGTCCAAAACCCCGTAATAGTGACCCTAACTGCTCAGTCAAGGTTCCCTCAAAGTCTTCCAGAGTCTTCCTCTGTGACCAAACGGTACGTGCTGGAATTCTCGATGCCATAATAGCTGTTACAAGAGTAAGGTACAGAATTAGTATGATGCATCATAATAAAGAATTGTAACACTAAAAATATGACTATGTCATTCTCAAGTGAATAACCATCATAATTTTAGAGAACTCTTTACCGTTGCTACAAGACTCCTACAGGTTCTATCCCTTTACTAGGTTTCCAACCTAAGGTCAAAGCAATTGCTCTGATACCAGCTGCGGTGACCCAGCATACCACTGCATGTTGTAGTATGCAAGTCGTTGATATAACACTTGCGGAACAAGCCTCCACAAAAATTACATCCCTCAGAATGGTACAACAGAAACATTGCGGGCCCAAATACAAACTGATCCACATTTATTACATACCAAAACGTGATGATACTGAAATGCTCCCGATAAAGAGAACACCTCAAGTGCTTAGTGTTTACAACAACTGAAAGCTCAAATAATTAAACACGGGAAGAACTCAGCAACTTATTCATATCCTATAGTTGCTTGGTTCCTCGGCTACGGTACTACCCTATTAGTTAGTAGTTCTTCATTCTGATTCCTCGCCGGAGGATGCCCCGTAGCGAATGAGGTAGTCCACACCTTCGACGCCGCGAGAGAGATCTGGCTCCTCGTAGAAGATGTCCTGCTGGCCTTCAATTGCATTCAGAGTGGCTTCGTCGAGTTCTTCACAGTCTAGCAAGGGTTTAAGAGATTGGGGTGAGTAACGAGCGTTACCCAGCAAGTTTCTTTAGAAAGAAGGTGTGTGATA
The DNA here is from genome assembly GCA_007115705.1 of Dactylis glomerata. Taxonomy (NCBI): domain Eukaryota; kingdom Viridiplantae; phylum Streptophyta; class Magnoliopsida; order Poales; family Poaceae; genus Dactylis; species Dactylis glomerata. Next base: position 4,232,950 of record QXEO01000492.1, read on the forward strand.
TGCATTTTCAACAGCCACAGACCCAAAAGAGTCATAGGCTTATGCAAGTTTTAATAATGTTTTCTTGAAAGGTTGCTTTTACTTTAGAAAACTATGCCCAACAGCCAACACAGGTATAGTGCCTTGAGAGCACCTTTCCTGCCGCGTTCGCAACTCCTTCCCGGAGCAAGGGGTAACATGTCACATCTTTTTACACTCTGCAGAGGTGTGTCCTTCCAAAAGAGATCAAAGCCTTGCTGCACAACCGGGTGTACATTCCCGTCCACAATTCCTTGATGTGGGGCCCAGTCATTGATCCAAGCCAATCACTGCCTTCTCCGCACAACGCATGCCCACCCAATTCACGCAAGCAGGTTGTGCCCCTGATATTCACCCCCAACGATGAAGTACCTAGGCGTCCCTTGCGGACCATCATAGACACCAGGGCCGTGAGAACTTAGGTGTCCCACCCATATGCAAGTAGTCCCGCAAGACCTACTGCGACCGGCAGCTGGCTGTCCGTTGACATGCGAACGAGAGAAGATACAGCTGACTTTCCCGTCCCATTCCAAGTCTCTTGGATGACACGGTTTTTACGGCGCCGGACTAACTGTGGCATTGGTAATTAGTCCTAGGTTTACTTTCCCGTGCAAGTGGAACCTCCACCACCACAATCTTACCGTGGTTCCACCTGCCAGCCCTCCTAGGTTATCACCACTGGTCGATAACCACTAGTCATATTACTTATGAAAATAAGTTTTCCATCCCTTTTGAAATGTTAGAGTTTGAAGTCATCACTTTGCAAGAAGTTTCAAAACCAGTGCAATCAAGAGATATGAGCAAGATAAACTTGCCTTGTGACTGAAAGGTAATGGAGTCGAATACTTGGCGTTGCTCCTGATCTCCTTGTTCTACAGAAATCCAAGTATTGTTCGATAAGGACAATGTTTCAAGAAATAGTTGGATGCTATGCACAATGATATGCTATGCATTGTGAATTATGATCTTAGTTTTCTTATTTGTGTGTTTTACCCACTTTCTAGGGTTTAAAGAGTTTCTAAAAGAAAACAAGTTATATTTGTGTGTTTTACCCCACTGGGATGCTAAGATACTTTAATAAAGATTTTGAATTAAAGTTTAAGTTATAAACTTTAATTAAGTTATTTGAAAAGAAACAGGTTTAATTTTTAAAGAAGAAATTCAATTTTGATAAAATAAATAATAAGTAAGGTTTTTGAGAATAGAATTTAAAAGCTTTAAAATAGATCTAAAATTTTAATTTAGAGTTTGGAATTTATTTTGATATTTTATTCATTAAGGAATAAGAAAGTGTTTTATAAATGTTATTTGAGTTTTTGAATTTGATTTGAATTCAGGAAATGAGATAGTACTTAAATTTAAAATTTTGATTGAAACTAAATTGCCAAAAGCCCTTTTGGCCCACCTGGCTTGCTGGCCCATCTGACCTGCTGGCCCAGCCGGCCCACCCGGCTTGGCTCAACCACCTGGCTCGGGTCTGGGTCGGTCAGACCGACCCAGCCCAGCCCTCACTCGCTCCCCTCTCCCTGTCGAGCTCGCTGGCGATTAGGGTTGCCGCCGCTGCTACCTGGCCACTCCGGCCATCTCCGGTGACCCTCGCCGCCGATGCTTGGACAGAATGGTCGCCTCCACTTCCTCTACCAACCCCTCCAGTTGGAATCCGCGGAAACCTTCCCTCCGAGGAGACCGGGATGGTGCTTCCCCTCGGGATCCGCCGCCACCAATCGCCTCCGGTCAGGTGCTTCTCCCAGCCCCCACTCATGTGCTTGTTGTGCATCCTCTGGTGCTGGAGTTGCGCTGTAACTCGTCGGTGGAAGCGCCGTGGTGTGGTGCTCCCGGTGAGTGCTCGGTGAAGTCAACCTTGGGTCGCATCCAGCCGGCCGCGTGGGCACTGCCCTGCCATGCCGTCTGGATAAGCGCCTGGGCGCATGGTGAGTGCTTTCTTCATCTTCCCACCCCTCTCTTCTCTGCTCTGGCCATGGTCTCTGGCTAATTGGTCAAGAACAGTGAGCCAAGCTCACAGAGCTTGCTCATTGATGCTGTTACTGAATGTATTCTTGCTTCAGTTAGCTGTGTTCATGCTATGCTATGTGATGATCTGCTAGCTCCTTTTCTTCCTCTATCAGCACACTTACTCACAAAGGTGTTGTTTCTGAACCTTGCAAACTTGCAAGATTCAGTTACACTATATATACTGGCAATGCTGTATTATCTTACCTAGCTCTAATCAATGGTATACTGGATGATTTCCCAGTGCTTGCTGGTATCTCTATACTGTAATGATATCTGAATGCTATTATTCAGTTAACTGTTGGTACCAGAACAGTGATGAATATGTGATGTTAACTGTTGCTACTAGCTTATCCCTGACAACCCAGTGATAAGATGCTATGCTATGTTGCAGGCTTCTGTGACATTAGCTAAAGCAAGGTTGATATGATTCCTAGTTCTAGTTAACTAGGGAGATGATTTACTGCTGTGTAAGGACTTGCTTGTCCATTAACAAGCTGGTTGTGTTGAGGTGCAAGATCTTCTGATCTTGCGCCCAGCAACTATTTTCTTTTGCTCAAACTGTGGTGATAACTTGCCCCTTTAACTAAAGCCCGTGATGCTGGTCTGAGGCTAGAGATAACAGTGAGGTGCTAAACTTGTTTATGTGCCCACTGCTACTTATTTGGTGATGGTTGCAAGACTTGTGTGCTTGAGGTGCATGTCCAGCAGGACATGTGCCCAGCACAAGTTTCTCTGGATTGATTTAATCCATGTGATGTGCCAGTGAAGTGCAAACTGAGGCTTTCTAATCATCTTCCCAATGATGAGTTTGGCAAAGCCTCTCTTTGCCAAACTGAGGGCTTAACCAATAGCATCTTATGCTAGAAACATGTACTAGCAGTGATGCGCTTGCAGGGTTTCTACCTTTTGCCTGTAGTTGTGCAATAGTGGTGCTGTGTACAGCTTCTGTTGTTTGCTGATGATGTGGGCTTGCTTCTGGCTTGCCTACACCTCCTGGCTCGACGGCTAGCTTGTCCTTCACCTCCTGGACTTGCTCCTGGCTTCAGCTTGTCCTTCTCCTCCTGAGATGGCTTGCTGGTTCTTCTTCTGAGCTTGATCTTGAGCTTCAGTTGGTCTCCATAGTGTTTGCTGGTGATGTTTGTGTGCTGCAGTGCAAGACCCGTTGTTGTTCTTGCTGTGGTGCAGTGTGAGACGTCTGAGCACTGCTCCCCTGGTACTACCCCCCTGGTCGAGTGCTTCGCATTTGCTGGCTGCTGTGGTGCTGCCAGCACAAGCCTCCCATGCAGTGACTAAGCTCCTTGTGAGCTGCTTGTCACCATGGCTTGATCTGATCCGTGCATGCCGTGTTGTGAACTACTATGTGTACACTTGACTTGTACCCAATGATTTATCAAATCAGATACTACACTTGGCCACACTTACTCAGTGATGCAATGGAAAATAATTTGCCCTAGTCTGAGAGTAAAACCTCAACACTTAACCTTTATTCCTATTCTTTTGTTTAGTTGTTTTGTTTTGCAGGTTGCAAGCTATGAAGACTAGAAGATGGACTTCTTGTAGTCTCATAGGAATAGTTTAGTCTTTGGTTCTTTTTATTTTCCAAAGATGTAATCTTCTTTTAATTTCATATAAAGATGTAAAGACCTTGTATTATTGTGTGATATTAATAAAGTGCTATTTCTATTTGTTTTCTATTCAATTCCATTTCTGTTATTCAATTATTGTATAATTGAATTATTTCTTTATTAGTTAATAAATATTCTAATTTGAGATAATTTAACAATCATTTTAAAATCACATCTCACTTAACAATATCATCAAGAGATCATTGCAATGCCCTTAAAATTCTAATAACCCCTAACACTAAAGGTGATTAGATAGAAGCTTTGCTCTCTCCAGTTTTTGAATTTGCGAAAAATTTACTCAGGTTTTTAAGATGCATGAATGCACAATAGCCCTAAGTCTACCCTTCGTTTAATCCTAAATGCTGGGATATTACAATATTATCCTGACGGCATGCACTCCTCAGCTTCTCCGACAGCTTACTGATTGTCGTGGGAATTTAGAGACAGTAGCCATGGGTAGGCTTATCGGAGGGGCTCGACGTTGGAGACGAGGGGCCCAGCTCGGGATTTATGCCTACAGAGACACCACGGTTTACCCAGGTTCAGGGCCCTCCCGGGTGGAGGTGAAACCCCTACTTCCTGTCTGCTTCATATTGATTGGATAGTAACGATTACAGTGCTCCTCGAGCTGTTCGGGCTAGAGGAGGAAGAAAGAGATTGGATCCCCCAGACTAAGGGTCCAGGCCCCCTTATATAGGCGGGGGTCCAGGGTCCTTGGCATGATCCCTCTGCCCTGCTCTGACAGTTTCGCTTTATAAAGTACCTTTCCCCTGGGACCGGCATCTGGGAGGCATATGCCCTCCCTTTTGCCTCGGATCCTATGTGGGGCAGGGTCCTCAATCGCTGATTGGCTAGGGCCGGTCGTGGCGTTCATCACTTCTGTCCTTGGCCTCTGTCGCTCTTGTCGGGGTCAGCCCACTTTCGGCGAAACAGCCGTTGGTGAACTTCTGTCTTCATTGCCCAGCTCCGGCCTTCCTCGGTGGAACCGTCGGCCGGCCGCCTGCACAGCCGGCCTTCCGGACCGAGCCGGTCTTCATATCTTCGAGCCGTGGAGACTCCTGGGATGCCAGCCAGCAAGTAGCTCGGCACGCGGCATGCCCCATAAGTTATCCCCACGACACTAGCCCCCGAAACTGGCGAAGTCTCATGGGTCAGCATGGGACTTCGGCGGGTTCTTCTGCTCGCCGAAGTCTTGCTTGTTTTCGCCTAAGTCCTAGGATTCTCCATCTGGTCGGGAGGTTTGCCGGTTCCGAAGTTAAATCACGCGAGACCTCTTTGGCCTTCTCGGGACGTGCTGGCTCCAGGTCCAATCCAGCTGGCAGCTTCCCGACGGTTCGCGAGTCGGCAAGCTGCCTCCTCGGGGCTTGCGCCGCTTCGGGTTTTGATCCTGCGCTGTGGTCGGCGCAGTGTGCCAGAGATCAGTCTTATCATTTTGACTTTGGAATCACTGCCGTCTTAACTCCTCGAGTCGTCATGCGGGTTGGACTGGCTTACGTGAGTGACGCGTCCCGTCGGTTCCTCCCACGAACCTCTGCGGCCGTCGCAACGGTCGCACACGATGCAGGAGTGGTTGCCGAAATGTCGGGAGTTAACTCCTTCACTGCCTCCCTTTAAATACCGAGTGCGCTCGCGACCAAAGACGCATCCTCGCTCCTCCTCTTGCCCCAAATCTCATCTCTCCCAGCCCAAGCGCCGTCATGCCTTCCCTTGGCGGTTCCGCCTCTGGTGGCGACGAAGTTCCGGCCGAGGGGGAGAGAGGGGGTGTGGCGCCGGAGTTGCCCCTTCCGGCGTCTCGGAAGCGAGGTCGCCCGAAGGGGAGTCGCAATAACAAGACTCTGGAGGTCCTCGTGGCGAGGGCCGCCGCCGAGCCCTCCACCTCTGCCGCGCCCCGAGCGACCAGGGCCCTCGGCGATGCGGGCGCTCCGGTGAAGCGGGGGCCTGGCCATCCGAAGGGGAGCGGGAAGAAAGCTGCTCCCGCGGCGGCCGCTGCTCCTTCGTCATCCCGCCGTCGCGGGCGGCCACTGGGCAGCAAGAACAAGAAGGCCCCTGCCGTCCTTAGGATCGCTGCCTCCGCTCCCACGGGCCCCGCGCGGCGACCTCTCCTCCGCTGGGCCCATCGCGGCCTTGGTTGGAGAAACTGGCGCTTCAACCGCTGGCCTACATCTCGGCCGAAGGGTGGTCTACCTGCATTATCCCCGCATTCGCCGGGTCCCGGGATCTCCTCCGCCTTCCGTCCCAGTTCACGGACTCGATGGAAGGCCAAGAGATGGCCTATGACAGGCTGCGGGAGTGCAGCGGCAGCCAGCCCACCTACCACATCGAGGTCTACTATGACGGCCAGGGGGTGTGCTACTTCCGCGACGGGTGGTCGAAGTTCTTCCTCGACTATGGCGCGTATGAGGGCTGGTTCATCCTCCTCACCCGCCATGATGGGAAGAAGGACTTCACCGTCTGCTTCTTCGACGCCACCCTCTCCGCTCGTACTTATGCCGCCCAGCCAGTGAAGGACGAGCTCCGTTGACCTCCAACATGGGCTTCTCCGGGACAAAGTCCATGCGGCGCTCGCGCCGTGTCGAGGAAGGCGAGCATCTCCCGGGCGAGGAATCCTTAGTGTAGCGGTTTTAGGGAACTTTTGTAGTCATCGAACCTCTGCTTTAATGAATGTTTGTCTTTCTTCACTGTGTACTTTGCCATCACGCAAATGTCTTCTGCTTGACATCGTTGTGATGCGATGATTCTTCTCTTAACGAAACCGCTGCCACGCAAGTCCGTAGATAGGGACTGCGCCGGTCATTGCCCTGCGCAAACGCTTCGGGCGGGCTTCTCCGGCTTTGGCGCGGGGGAAGTAGTGCTTTTACTAGCCGGCTTCGGGGAAGACGGACTAGTTCTGGCCTGGCGGGGTTAGAATGGAGACTAAGTCTTGTACCGGCTCGAACGAGGCCGGAGCCGGCACATTCCCTCTCCCGGGCCTTCGCACGTTCCTTGCCGCGGTTGGAGTAGATTTCCCAGTTTCCGGCTCTAGCCGTTACTTTGCGCGTGTTAAGTTTCGATTTTGTTGCTCGTTCGCCGATCATGTCGCAGCGCCAGCTAATCGGATAGCCGACGAGGTACTGGAACTGGCCTACTTTTGAGGGCAGATTCCCTTTCCCCCTAGCCCCCCGAGTTTTGGGGTAGCTGGATTGATAGCTAGCTCAAAACTAACTTCTCCGCGTACGGTGCCGACATCGAGTGAGGCAGCTCTAGCTTCGAACCTCTTTGACGCGGCTACTCAGCTCTAATGCCTAAAGACTGTGGTCGTCGACCATTCGCTAGCTTGCCTTGGCCCGGTTCCCTTAACTTTTTTCCTTTATCTTCCCACCCTTTGGCTCTTCTACCCCCAACCGGCAGCCTGGTGCCGGTTGGTCTCCCTTGGGCCGGCAGCCGAATGCCGGCCTAGGGTGGGAGCGTGCCACGGAGTGAGAAGTAGTACTTTAGTTTATTGGGCACCCGACTCATGCAAGCTAATGCGTGGTCAACTAACACTGCCCCTGGCGCTCAGTTGAGCGATTATCGTTTTCAGTTTTTCCATGCGGCTTTCCTTCGTATGCGGCCTGCCGGCTCCTACCTGCCCGGCTGCCCGGAGCTGGAAGGTGGAGGTTAGGCTCGAGACCTTCTTCATACGTAGTACTCGTCCGGCTGACGAGGAATCGATCATTTTTAGGGCGCCGGCTGTGGCTCGATGCCCTGAGCCGGCTGCCGGTCAAGTGAATAACGCAGGAAGCAAAACATACACGAAGTGTTTTCCTTGGAGCCGGCCATAACTAGCCGCTCCGTCATCCTTTATTCATTGACAAGTTTTCGGGGTACAAGCTTTTGCCTTAGCAGAAGAAAGGTCTTAGGAGACTGACATTCCAGGGACGCTCTGTCTCCTTGTCAGAGTTGTTCTTCCTGGGCTCTTGTGCGTCGATGAGGTAATAAGCCCCATTGCCCAGCACCCGGCTGACAATGAACGGTCCCTCCCAAGGAGAGGACAGCTTGTGCATGCCTTTGGTGTTCTGAATCAGCCGGAGTACGAGGTCTCCTTTGCGAAACGCGAGCGGATGAATTTTTCGGCTGTGGTATCGTCGCAGCTGCTGCTGGTAGAGCGCTGACCTGGCCAGAGCTTGTTCTCGTGCCTCCTAGAGGAGGTCGACACCATCTTCACGAGCTTCTTTTGCTTGCTTCTCCGTGTACTGGACAACTCTGGGTGCATCGAATTCGATATCAGTGGGCAGCACTGCTTCTGCTCCATAGACCAGGAAGAAAGGCGTGAAGCCAACAGAACGATTTGGAGTGGTGCGCAGGCTCCAGAGCACTGAAGGCAGTTCTTTGACCCAACAGCCAGCTGAGCGCTCGAGAGGCTCTACCAGTCTTGGTTTGATGCCGGCCAAGATCAGCCCGTTTGCCTTCTCCACTTGCCCATTTGTCTGAGGATGCGCCACTGATGCTAGGTCCAGCCGGATGCCCTTCTTGCCGCAGTAATCAGCAAAGGCTCCCTTCGCAAAGTTCGTCCTGTTGTCAGTGATGATGCTGTGGGGAACTCCATATCTCGTGATGATCTCGTTGAAGAACTTGATGGTGGACGAGCCGTCGAGTTTTTTGATTGGCTTGGCCTCGATCCACTTGGTGAACTTGTCCACAGCTACCAGCAGATGCGTCAAGCCCCCGGGTGCGGTCTTGAATGGCCCTACCATGTCCAGGGCCCAAACTGCGAACGGCCAGGTGAGCGGGGTGGTCTTGAGGGCTGCCGCTGGAGTGTTTCTGTGCTTGGAGAAGCACTGGCAACCGTTGCACTACTTCACCAGTTGCTCTGCATTCTGCTTGGCCGTCGGCCAGTAGAAGCCATGGCGGAAGGCTTTGGCCACCAAAGCTCTTGAAGATGCGTGATGACTGCACTCCCCTTGGTGTATTTCTCTTAGCAGCTCCATCCCTTCTTCCGGCTTGATGCACTTCTGGAAGATGCCTGACACGCTGCGCTTGTACAGCTCGCTGTTGATGATGGTGTATGCCCCTGCACGGTGTTGAATTCGTCTAGCCTCCGCTTCATCTTGCGGCAAGTCCCCAGTGATGAGATAGTTGGAGAATGGCTCTGCCCGGGAAGGTATCTCCCGTATGTGGAAGACGCTGGCGACCAGAGGATCCGCAGCCCCCGGGTCTATTGCCGTGCCGGCCTCATCCGATTGTCCGGCTGGGGGAGCAGGCGTGGAGCCGGCAGCCCCCGTGTCCTTCGTCAAGCCGGTCGCGCTGGGCTGACTGGCTGCTTCCTTCAGCCCCGAGACGGCAGCCCCCGGGTCCGGTGGTGGCACCTGAGCCGGGACAGGGTCTCCAGGCACGTAGATGGATATGGACTCCGGTGAAGGTTTGATAGACGGCTTGTGGATGATTTCCAGGGACACCCCCGCTGGGATATCCTGCTTGGTGGAGCAGATCTTGGACAACCGGTCTGCTTCCTTGTTGTTCGCTCTGGGGACATGGTGGAACTTGCAGCCCTCGAAGAATCCGCTGAGCTGCTGCACGTAGAAACGATAGGAGGCCATGTTGGCATCCTTGGCATCCCAATCCCCTGAAACCTGGTGCGTTACCAGGTCAGAGTCTCCGAAACAGAGGATCCTCCTGATGCCGATCTTCTTGGCCATCTTGAGCCCATGTACCAGAGCTTCATACTCGGCGACGTTGTTCGACGCACGGAAGTGCATCTGCAGCACGTATTGCAGCTTGTCTCCCTTGGGAGAGGTGAGGACGACGCCGGCTCCCAAGCCCCCGAGCAACTTGGAGCCATCGAACTGCATGCGCCAGTGGGTGGAGTCTGGAGCCGGTGGCAGGTACTGATGCTCTCCCTAGTCAGCGAAGAAATCCGCTATGATCTGCGATTTGATCGTCGTCCTTGGCTTGTACTGAATGGTATGAGCAGCAAGCTCGATCGCCCATTTGGCCACTCTTCCTGACGCGTCCTTGCACCCGATGATCTCCGAGAGCGGAGTGGTGCTCACCACCGTGATAGGGTGCTCTTCGAAGTAATGCTTCAGCTTCTTGGCCGCCATGTACACGCCGTACGCGACCTTCTGGTAGTGCGGGTAGTTCTGCTTGGAGAGGGTGAGCACCTCACTCAGGTAGTACACCGGGCGCTGAACCGGCAGCTCCTTGCCCTCTTCGGTGCGCTCCACTATGATCACGACGCTGATGACCCGCGGGGTAGCCGCGATGTAGAGCAGCATTGGCTCTCGCGGAGCCGGCGCTGCCAAGATAGGCGCGGTAGACAAGGCTCGCTTGAGGTCGTTGAAGGCATCATCAGCACGTTGGAACCAAACGAAGTGGTCCGTCTTCTTCATCAGCTGGTACAGCGGCATGGCCTTCTCCCCGAGCCAGCTGACGAACCGGCTAAGCGAGGCCAAGCAACCAGTGAACTTCTGCACATCTCTAAGCTGGGTGGGCTTCTCTAGGGCCTCGATGGCTTTTATCTTCGAGGGGTTAGCCTCGATCCCTCGCTGGGAAACGATATAACCTAGGAGCTGTCCAGCCGGCACACCAAAGGTGCACTTCTCTGGGTTGAGCTTCATGCGATAGCGCCGCAGGTTGGCGAAGGTCTCCTTGAGGTCATCCAGGAGCGTGCCACTCTGCTTGGTCTTCACCACCATGTCGTCCACGTAGGCGTGCACATTCCTCCCAATCTGCCCCTGCATGCATCGCTGCATGGTTCGCTGGTAAGTGGCTCCAGCATTCTTCAGGCCAAACGGCATGGTGACGTAGCAGTAAGCTCCATATGGGGTGATGAAGGAGGTCTTGATCTGATCCGGCTGGTAGAGCGGGATCTGGTGGTAGCCTGAATAGGCATCTAGGAAGGACAGCAGGTCGCAACCGGCTGTGGAATCGATTACCTGGTCGATGCGTGGTAGCGCAAATGGATCCTTGGGGCAAGCCTTGTTGAGGCTGGTGTAGTCGATACACATGCGCCAAGTGTTATTCTTCTTCAGAACCAAGACTGGGTTCGCAAGCCAATCAGGGTAGTACACTTCCATGAGAAAGACGGCTGCAAGGAGCTGGGCTATCTCCTCACCAATAGCCTTCTTTTTCTCTTCTGCAAAGCGCCGTAGCGGTTGCTTGACCGGCTTGGCATCCGGCCTAACGTTTAGTGAGTGCTCAGCCAGCTCCCTCGGTACACCTGGCATGTCCTTAGGAGACCATGCAAAGATGTCCCGATTCTCATGGAGGAAGCTGGTGAGCTCGCTTTCCTATTTAGCAGAAAGGCCGGTGCCGATGACGACGTACTTGGAGAGATCACTCTCATCCAGCAGGATCTTCTTGGTGTCATTGGCCGGCTTGAACTGCTCCACCGGTGACTGGCGAACCGGCACATCTTGCTGGGCAAGCTCCACGCGATGCAGAAGCTGCCGCTTCTCCTCGGCGATGACCAGCGCCTCTGCCAGCTGCGAGCTCTCCTTCGCGCATGCCAGGGACTTCTTGAAGCTTCCCGTGACAGTGATCACGCCCTTGGGCCCTGGGAGCTTCATCTTCAGGTAGGCGTAATGTGGCACTACCATGAACTTTGCCAAAGCCGGACGGCCAAGCAACGCGTGGTAGGGACTGCTGATGTCCACCACCTCGAACCAAATGGGCTCGCGACGGCTGTTCCCTTTCTTTTCGAAGAGAACCTCCAGCTGCACCTTGCCCAAAGGGGTGCAAGAATGCCCAGGCATGATGCCATCGAAGGGGAGCCAGCTCGGTTTCAGCTGAGCAAGCGGGATGCCCAGCTTCTCCAGAGAGCTTCGGTAAAGAAGGTTAATGTTGCTGCCACCGTCGATGAGCACGCGGGAGAACCGGCACATGTGTGTATCGGAACACACAACAGGGTCCAGGACTAGAGCGTATTCTCCAGGGCTAGGCATTAGCCGAGGGTGGTCCTTGTGCCCCCAGGTGATGGCTGCCTCAGACCAATGCATGAATTGGGGCTCTACAGGCATCACCGCGTTCACCTCCGCCTCATGCCAAAGATCATTCTTTTTGTCCTTGCCGGGGGTGGTAAAGATGTGATATTGCTCCACATTTGCCGGGAAGTCGTCATCTTGATCCGGCTCGCCCCCAGCCGGGCTTTGCTGTTGGTCCTCTTGACCTCCAGCCGGTTGCGCTTGCGGCGCTGCAGGGATCTGTCGAGCGCGTTGCTCCAGCTCTCTCATGAACCGGCACTGACGCGTGGAGTGGGTCGCTTCCCTACCCAGGGAACTGTGGAACTTGCACGGTTGGTCAAGTGCAGCATCGAGGGTGTACTTGCCCTCTTTGTGCCCCTGACTGCTGTCGGCAGCCCCCGGGCCTCCTTGGTCAGAAGCCGCTCGCTTTGAGCTAGCAGATCCTCTGGGGAACGCCTCGACGTGGTCAAGCCACAGGTGGATGTGCAACGCCGGTGGGCGAGCCTGGGACTCCAACCCTGGTGCTGGCACTGGGACCTGGCGTGGCTCGCCTGCTCTGCCATCCTGCTGGGCACGGTGGCCTTGCGCGCTGCCACTTGGAGCACGGCCGCGCTGTCTGCGCCCTCCACGGCCTCGGTTTGCCGATGGCGACCGCTGGATCTGGCCAGGTCCCACGGCGGCGAAGCTGTGCCGCAGATCACGAGCGAGCTCGGCCGGCATGGCTCCATGCGCATCGTAGAACTCACTGAGCGTGGTGCTCGCGTGACGCCGGTTGATCTCGTCCTCAGCCACCTTGCCGAGGAGGACGAGACGCGTCCGCTCTAGGGCCTCGGCGACCCGGGCGGGGTCGATGACGCGGTCGAGCGGTGCGCGCAGGTCCACGACAGTGATATCCGAGGTGTCCCGCTCTGGGAGTGGAGCGTTCTGCTCTGGCAGAGGAAGGCATTCGAGCGGCGGGCGCGCGGAGCGCGGTTGGTCGCTGCCTTCCTCATCTCCCAGGGCCATCACTTCGGCCATGGCGCCAAAGTCACAGCTTTCGCCGCAACTTGAACCTCCGTCGCTGAGAGGGTCGAGGACGTCGGTTACCTCCTCCGGGAAGGGCTTGGTGACGTAGAAGCAGTGGCTACCGATGTCGAGGAAGGAGCCGCTGCCGAAGCTGTTCCCAAAGCAGTCCAGGTTGTCGCTGATGCAGTCGAGGGTGCTGAACCTCCAGACGAGGCCGGAGGCGACCCTCTCGCCGGGGATCGATGGGGATCCCGGCCGGAACTTGACTCCGCTCGCCGTTGTGCTTTGCCCCACGGTGGGCGCCAACTGTCGTGGGAATTTAGAGACAGTAGCCATGGGTAGGCTTATCGGAGGGGCTCGATGGTAGAGACGAGGGGCCTGGCTCAGGATTTATGCCTACAGAGACACCACAGTTTACCCAGGTTCAGGGCCCTCCCGGGTGGAGGTGAAACCCCTACTTCCTGCCTGCTTCATATTGATTGGATAGTAACGATTACAGTGCTCCTCGAGCTGTTCGGGCTAGAGGAGGAAGAAAGAGATCGGATCCCCCAGACTAAGGGTCTAGGCCCCCTTATATAGGCGGGGGTCTGGTTACAGGTTAGGTGGCGTGCCGGCCGGCTGCCGGCTCCTCCGTGGCCACGTCCTTGGCGTGATCCCTCCACCCTGCTCTGACAGTTTCACTTTATAAAGTACCTTTCCCCTAGGACCGGCATCTGGGAGGCATATGCCCTCCCTTTTGCCTCGGATCCTATCATGGGGAAGGGTCCTCGATCGCTGATTGGCTGGGGCCGGTCGTGGCGTTCGTCACTTCCGTCCTTGGCCTCTGTCACTCTTGTCGGTGTCAGCCCACTTTCGGCGAAACAGCTGTTGGTGAACTTCTGTCTTGCATCAGAACACAACCTAGTCCATTCTTGAATGCATCGCAGTAAACTGTATAATCCTTTCCAGATTCTGGTACATCTAAGATCGGTGCTGTTGTGAGTTTCTTTTTCAGCTCTTGAAAACTCTCTTCACATTTTTCAGACCACTCAAATGGAGTGTTTTTCCTTAACAATTTGGTCATCGGCCCTGCTATCTTCGAGAATCCATCAATGAACCTCCGATATTATCCGGCCATTCCTAAAAATCCTCTTATTTCCTTCACATTGGTTGGATCTTGCCAATCCAAGACTGACTGAACTTTGCTTGGATTCACCACAATCCCTTCCTTGCTAATGACATGTCCAAGGAATTCAACTTGATCCAGCCAAAATTCACATTTGCTGAATTTAGCATAAAGCTGATGTTCCCTTAACACTTGCAACGCCATTCTGAGATGTTTGGCATGATCCTCTTTATTCTTGGAATAAATCAGAATGTCATCGATAAACACTATCACAAACTTGTCCAAATTTGGCATGAAAATCTTGTTCATCAAGTTCATGAAAATTGCCGGAGCATTGGTCAGACCAAAAGGAACAACTAAATATTCGTGATGGCCATACCTTGAGACAAATGCAGTCTTTGGTACAACTTCAGGCTTGATCTTTATTTGATGATACCCAGATCTTAGATCAATTTTTGAGAAAACCCCAGCTCCTTGAACTTGATCAAACAGATCTTGAATTCTTGGCAAAGGATACTTATTTTTGATGGTGACATTATTCAGAATCCTGAAATCCCCACACATTCTTCTGCCTCCATCTCTTTTATCAACAAATATGACTGGCGAACCCCAAGGTGATATACTTTCTTGGATGAATCCTTTACTTTCCAACTCATCTAACTGCTCTTTCAGCTCTTTCAACTCTTTAGGACCCATTTTATAGGGTGCTTGTGAAATTGGTGTTGTGCCTGGCTTCAGGTCAATAGTAAATTCTATTTCCCGATCCGGTGGCATTCCTGGTAATTCTTGGGGAAATACATCCATGAACTCGTTCACCACTGGAATATCTTCTAACTTGGCCTCTTTCAGAGAATTGAGTTGAATTCCAATCTCCACATGGGTATACTTATCTGCTTGATAAGTGATTCTCCCACCTCCAGGCTTCCGGATTGACACAGTCTTCTCTTCACAATCAATGTGTGCTCCATGATCCGACATCCAATCCATTCCCAGAACAACTTCAATGTTTTTGAGTGGAAGAACGTAGAGATCGGCAAAGTAAGGACAGCCACAGATCGTAATGACCTGGTCTGGTATATATTGGGATACTAAAAGTTTACCCCCGGCCGTCACAACAGTCATAGGATGTGCTATCGCCCAACACCTTACCCCATATTTTTCAACAAAATCTTTGGAAATGAATGATGTAGTGGCTCCGGTATCAAATAAAACTTTACCGGGATGAGTAAGGATGCTTAGCGTACCTATGACCGCCGTTTCTGAATTGTTAGCTTCTTCCAGAGATGTGCAATTCAATCTCCCAAAGTTCCGGCCTCTATTTCCGTTGTCGTTCTTGCTGCTACTGCCACCTCCAGATGCGGGTCGACTGCCTCCATAGTTATCCGGCTTTCCACCAGCGGTTTTGTTTCGACAATCTGGACGGATATGACCCTCCTTCCCGCAACCATAACAGATAATCCTTGGCTTGTTGCAATCTTTCTGAATATGTCCTGGAAGTCCACACTTGTGACAGATGATCTTCTCTTTTGGTGTGAATACCTTTCTATTGGGTGGAGCTCCTCCTGTTCTAACCCTGGGTTTGAAACTCAGAGTTGGAGTACTTCGGGTTGGTGGAACTCTCTTGGCCTCCGTCTTGGCTCTCTTCAGTCGGCTCATCTGAACCAACTTGTAATCATTCTCCCAAGTAATGGTTGTATCCATGAGTTCTTGGAAGCTACGCGGCTTTGTCAACTTCATCTGCATTGCCGCGTACGGATCCAATCCCCTGAGAAATCTTTTCACCCTCTTACTGTCTGTACTAACCTCGTCAATTGCGTAACGAGATAGTCTAGTGAACTCCTTGATGTATGCCATCATTGTTGCACTCCGCTGAGTAAGGTCTTCAAATTCCCTCCTCTTGAGCTCAACCACACTTTCCGGCACATGAAAGGTACGGAATTTTTCTTTGAACTCTTCCCAAGAGAATACCTTCTCCGGAAGTTGGAGTGTCACTTCGTTGTCCCACCATGATGCGGCTGGTCCAGATAGAAGGTGTACAGCATATCGAACCTTCTCCTCATCATTGGCTCCCACCGCTTTCAATTTCCTTTCGGTGTCCATAAGCCAGTCTTCTGCATCCATTGGTTCTACTGCGGAAGCAAAAGGTAGTGGTTTTGCATTGAGGAAGTCGGAAAGACTTACCCCTCTTGCCTCCAGAACTCTTCCGGCTCCAACATGCCCCATTAGTTCTTGCATGAATTTGTTCTGTGTCTCTTGCATGAACTGCATATATTGCATAAAACTTTGCTCCGCCAAAGGCCTGAACGGTGGTGGTGGTAAATGAGCTTGATTTTCTTGATCAGCCTTTGCTTTGGCTTCCATCTCTGCCTGCTAGTCATTCGTTGCTTTCGCTTGAGCCTCTTGTGCCAAGCGCTGCTCCTCAGCCTCGGCAGCTAAACCCGTATCCATAGCCCCTCTAGTCCTGTAACATAAAGCGAAGAACTCATAATTACACCATGCCCATGTTTTCTGAGCTTCACTTCATGCTCAGAACTAGTCACACAATGGAAAACCGAAATCCAAATCCAAATGGAAGATCTCAAGAAAACCAAATTATTAAGCACATATATACACCACATACAAGTCATCACACATGGTTCTTATTACAACACTCTCTCACCAAGGTGAGATACTCTCATAGATCGAGACTGGAAAGTACTACCGTCTCTCTTATTATTACAACATAGTTCTAGCCCTAGCTGCATTCACAGATACAACTAAGCTTCGGTCTTGGTCTTGACATCTTGTCCTGGTTTCACGGCTCATAATACATACCCGGAGTCCACCCGTGATGGCGTGAAGTCCGGCGCACTGCCTCTGGAACGAACGGCCTCCCGCCCGGAACATAATCCGAGTCGGATGTGTCCATAGCTGAAGTATCACTCAACACGAGTCTGTTCAATCCAAGGTAACTCTCGAAGTACACACTGGTCTCATGAGCAGTCATAGTAGGAAAAGGCTCGGCCTCTCCATAACACACACTCTCAGTGCAATAGGTGTGGTCAAAGTGTACATCCTGCTCCATAGGAGTATCAACTAGCTCCTGACTCTCAAACTGAACCTCCATCGGATCCTCCTCCTCAACAGATACAACAGGAGTGACTACTGCATCGCCAACTCCTGCTGCGTGAGCTGTCCCTCCATAAGAACTAGTGTACTGTTGGCCATCTCCCAGCCAGTCAAACCTCCACCCAGTAGAGTTCTCAATGGGAAGCTCGGACTCCGAGACCCCCTTGAGACCCTGCTGCGCCTCCATACTAGAAGTGATAACTGGATAATGTATGGGCTCTGGAGTGGGTGAATACCTGGAAGGTCCAGGCTGTGTCGGGTAGCTGTGTTTTCCCCCATCCAGTGAGAAATGAGATCCCTCCGACTCCTGCCTAGTCAACTGTGCTCGCTCTTGCCTCCTAGTAGTGTCTATGAGGTCATCAAGCATCTCCGCCTTATCCTCCACAATGACCTGGTGAGTGTTATATAGTGAACCTACCATCTTCCTATACCTATCAAGAAGTCTGCCTGTAAACTTCGGCTTCTTCTTCACCAGAACATCATGATCCATTTCTGGCTCATCCATTAGGGCGTCATGGGGAATAGCGGCAAAAGTAGTGCCCACTAACTCCACCGCTCTGTCCTCCCTAATAGTTGCAATAGCTCTCACTACTGCCTCGTGATAAGCTGTCGTCTCACCTCTTCCCTCTCCGGAAGGCTGAACTGTACTAGATACTAATCCATCTGGTAGCATGATCACAATACGGTACTTAACCACAGTCCCGTCATCCTTGTAAGTATAAGTCTTAACAGGGATGTCGGTGCTGAGTCCAAAAGCCCGTAATAGTGACCCTAACTGCTCAGTCAAGGTTCCCTCAAAGTCTTCCAGAGTCTTCCTCTGTGACCAAACGGTACGTGCTGGAATTCTCAATGCCATAATAGCTGTTACAAGAGTAAGGTACAGAATTAGTATGATGCATCATAATAAAGAATTGTAACACTAAAAATATGACTATGTCATTCTCAAGTGAATAACCATCATAATTTTAGAGAACTCTTTACCGTTGCTACAAGACTCCTACAGGTTCTATCCCTTTACTAGGTTTCCAACCTAAGGTCAAAGCAATTGCTCTGATACCAGCTGTGGTGACCCAGCATACCACTGCATGTTGTAGTATGCAAGTCGTTGATATAACACTTGCGGAACAAGCCTCCACAAAAATTACATCCCTCAGAATGGTACAACAGAAACATTGCGGGCCCAAATACAAACTGATCCACATTTATTACATACCAAAACGTGATGATACCGAAATGCTCCCGATAAAGAGAACACCTCAAGTGCTTAGTGTTTACAACAACTGAAAGCTCAAATAATTAAACACGGGAAGAACTCAGCAACTTATTCATATCCTACAGTTGCTTGGTTCGTCGGCTACGGTACTACCCTATTAGTTAGTAGTTCTTCATTCTGATTCCTCGCCGGAGGATGCCCCGTAGCGAATGAGGTAGTCCACACCTTCGACGCCGCGAGAGAGATCTGGCTCCTCGTAGAAGATGTCCTGTTGGCCTTCAATTGCATTCAGAGTGGCTTCGTCGAGTTCTTCACAGTCTAGCAAGGGTTTAAGAGATTGGGGTGAGTAACGAGCATTACCCAGCAAGTTTCTTTAGAAAGAAGGTGTGTGATATGCATTTTCAACAGCCACAGACCCAAAAGAGTCGTAGGCTTATGCAAGTTTTAATAATGTTTTCTTGAAAGGTTGCTTTTACTTTAGAAAACTATGCCCAACAGCCAACACAGGTATAGTGACTTGAGAGCACCTTTCCTGCCGCGTTTGGAACTCCTTCCCGGAGCAAGGGGTAACATGTCACATCTTTTTACACTCTGCAGAGGTGTGTCCTTCCAAAAGAGATCAAAGCCTTGCTGCACAACCGGGCGTACATTCCCGTCCACAATTCCTTGATGTGGGGCCCAGTCATTGATCCAAGCCAATCACTGCCTTCTCCGCACAACGCATGCCCACCCAATTCACGCAAGCAGGTTGTGCCCCTGATATTCACCCCCAACGATGAAGTACCTAGGCGTCCCTTGTGGACCATCATAGACACCAGGGCCGTGAGAACTTAGGTGTCCCGCCCATATGCAAGTAGCCCCGCAAGACCTACTGCGACCGGTAGCTGGCTGTCCGTTGACATGGGAACGAGAGAAGATACAGCTGACTTTCCCGTCCCATTCCAAGTCTCTTGGATGACACGGTTTTTACGGCGCCGGACTAACTGTGGCATTGGTAATTAGTCCTAGGTTTACTTTCCCGTGCAAGTGGAACCTCCACCACCACAATCTTACCGTGGTTCCACCTGCCAGCCCTTCTAGGTTATCACCACTGGTCGATAACCACTAGTCATATTACTTATGAAAATAAGTTTTCCATCCCTTTTGAAATGTTAGAGTTTGAAGTCATCACTTTGCAAGAAGTTTCAAAACCAGTGCAATCAAGAGATATGAGCAAGATAATCTTGCCTTGTGACTGAAAGGTAATGGAGTCGAATACTTGGCGTTGCTCCTGATCTCCTTGTTCTACAGAAATCCAAGTATTGTTCGATAAGGACAATGTTTCAAGAAATAGTTGGATGCTATGCACAATGATATGCTATGCATTGTGAATTATGATCTTAGTTTTCTTATTTGTGTGTTTTACCCACTTTCTAGGGTTTAAAGAGTTTCTAAAAGAAAACAAGTTATATTTGTGTGTTTTACCACCTGGCTCGGGTCTAGGTCGGTCAAACTGACCCAGCCCAGCCCTCACTCGCTCCCCTCTCCCTCTCGAGCTCGCTGGCGATTAGGGTCGCCGCCGCCGCTACCTGGCCACTCCGGCCATCTCCAGTGACCCTCGCCGCCGATGCTTTGACAGAATAGTCACCTCCACTTCCTCTACCAACCCCTCCAGTTGGAATCCGCGGAAACCTTCCCTCCGAGGAGATCGGGATGGTGCTTCCCCTCGGGATCCGCCGCCACCTATCGCCTCCGGTCAGGTGCTTCTCCCAGCCCCCACTCCTGTGCTTGCTGTGCATCCTCTGGTGCTGGAGTTGCGCTGTAACTCGCCGGTGGAAGCGCCGTGGTGTGGTGCTCCCGGTGAGTGCTCGGTGAAGTCAACCTTGGGTCGCATCCAGCCGGCCGCGCGGGCACTGCCCCGCCATGCCGTCTGGATAAGCGCCTGGGCGCATGGTGAGTGCTTTCTTCATCTTCCCACCCCTCTCTTCTCTGCTCTAGCCATGGTCTCTGGCTAATTGGTCAAGAACAGTGAGCCAAGCTCACAGAGCTTGCTCATTGATGCTGTTACTGAATGTATTATTGCTTCAGTTAGCTGTGTTCATGCTATGCTATGTGATGATCTGCTAGCTCCTTTTCTTCCTCTGTCAGCACACTTACTGACAGAGGTGTTGTTTCTGAACCTTGCAAACTTGCAAGATTCAGTTACACTATATATACTGGCAATGCTGTATTATCTTAGCTAGCTCTAATCAATGGTATACTGGATGATTTCCCAGTGCTTGCTGGTATCTCTATACTGTAATGATATCTGAATACTATTATTCAGTTAACTGTTGGTACCAGAACAGTGATGAATATGTGATGTTAACTATTGCTACTAGCTTATCCCTGACAACCCAGTGATAAGATGTTATGCTGTGTTGCAGGCTTCTGTGACATTAGCTAAAGCAAGGTTGATATGATTCCTAGTTCTAGTTAACTAGGGAGATGATTTACTGCTGTGTAAGGACTTGCTTGTCCATTAACAAGCTGGTTGTGTTGAGGTGCAAGATCTTCTGATCTTGTGCCCAGCAACTGTTTTCTTTTGCTCAAACTGTGGTGATAACTTGCCCCTTTAACTAAAGCCTGTGATGCTGGTCTGAGGCTAGAGATAACAGTGAGGTGCTAAACTTGTTTATGTGCCCACTGCTACTTATTTGGCGATGGTTGCAAGACTTGTGTGCTTGAGGTGCATGTCCAGCAGGACATGTGCCCAGCACAAGTTTCTCTGGATTGATTTAATCCATGTGATGTGCCAGTGATGTGCAAACTGAGGCTTTCTAATCATCTTCCCAATGATGAGTTTGGCAAAGCCTCTCTTTGCCAAACTGAGGGCTTAACCAATAGCATCTTATGCTAGAAACATGTACTAGCAGTGATGTGCTTGCAGGGTTTCTACCTTTTGCCTGTAGTTGTGCAATAGTGGTGTTGTGTACAGCTTCTGTTGTTTGCTGATGATGTGGGCTTGCTTCTGGCTTGCCTACACCTCCTGGCTCGACGGCTAGCTTGTCCTTCACCTCCTGGACTTGCTCCTGGCTTCAGCTTGTCCTTCTCCTCCTGAGATGGCTTGCTGGTTCTTCTTCTGAGCTTGATCTTGAGCTTCAGTTGGTCTCCATAGTGTTTGCTGGTGATGTTTGTGTGCTGCAGTGCAAGACCTGTTGTTGTTCTTGCTGTGGTGCAGTGTGAGACGTGTGAGCACTGCTCCCCTGGTACTACCCCCTGGTCGAGTGCTTGGCATTTGCTGGCTGCTGTCGTGCTGCCAGCACAAGCCTCCCATGCAGTGACTAAGCTCCTTGTGAG